>JAQHUG010000048.1:9383809-9427518 GCA_028555095.1 Dicrostonyx torquatus
TTTTCAGTACTGTAGCTCTGTAGTAGAGTTTGAAGTCACATAGTAAAAATGGCAGTCTACAGATTCAATGTCATGCCCATCAAAAACCCAGCAAAATTCTTCACAGACCTCGAAGGAAAAAAACCTAGGATAGCCAAAACAATCCTGTACAATAAAAGAACTTCTGGAGGCATCACAATTGCTGTTTATATTTTTATTTATATATATTTTATATATTTATGAAATATATATTTTATTTAATATATTTATGAAATATATAAACTAAAAGTCACTGTGTTGGCATTTAATTATGTGGAGCCTTCTGTGTTTCACACATTCACAAACAAAATTGCCATTTTAAAAATCCTTTATACTTTTAATGAGGCCTCAGAAGAGAGAAGAAATATTTTGAATTTTCAGGTTATATTCTTTAACTTCAGAAATTAAAGACTTTTAATTTTCAAAGAACCCAAAGTCATTCAAATGTCTAGATGAAGAATTATTTAGGATCAAATAATGTTATTTATAGTAAGTCCTTAATTGCTTGTTTTAAAGATACCTCTCCCTATAGGCCCATATTTTGCTTCTAATTGTGAGTGTGTGACTAATTAGTGTATCCTGGGCCTTTTATCATTCAAGTTCACTGTTTTCGTGAAACAGTAATTAATAAAGAGAAAGTCATCTTAACATGTGTGCTTACTTAAATTCCAAACACATGATTAAAGATCCTTAACATTCCTGTTGCCTCTTCTTTGAAGGACCTCAGATTACACCGGAGAACTTCAGTCTGCAGAAAGTGATCTGGCTGACAATTTTCTCAAGGGTGGTCAAAATTGGCACCAGTCTAGATGCATGGGAAGTTAATTTAGAGAGGAAAGGCTGGAATTATGGCTTAATTCTCTTGTGTGGCCTCTCATGAGAAGAGCCCCTCAACAGTTCTGTTCCACATATCATTCCTGAGGGGAATCTTCAGCTGTCTCTTCTTGTAAGAGAAGAAGGAAGCTTGACTTATTATAGTGGGATTACAGCAAAAGGAAGCCCCTTTATTGTTACTTCTGGGGCATTTTTGTGCTGCAAGCATCCATTCCTCACAGAGAGATTGAAAATATGCAGAAGTTCAGTGAAGAGGATATGATTTATGCGATAAGCTGTGGTTATAGAAATGTCATTAGTTTTCAGGGCTTAAGTAGAGTTTTTGTGATTGAAGAAAATAATTGAGCCTAATTTAAAAATGTGAGCTGTTGCTTCTGCTGCCACCTTTCCCTATGTCTTCACTGTATGTGGATTGAACACCTGACACCAAAGGGCAGTGAATCGCTCTTGTTCTACTCATAGGTAAATGATCATTAAGTCTGTCTTAAATGCTTCACGTTCAAGTATATTGTAATCAGAGCTTTGGTGTAGAAGGACTGTGGAGAATCATCTCAGAATTAAATTAACATTGAACAATACATTCATTTTCCGGGAGGAAATGTGAGGTCTTCAGATCATCTTAGTAGACCCTACACTATTTGCTGTGCTTTATTTTATCTGTTACCCAGAGATTCAGCTTTTCTAAAATATAAGTCAGATTCTTTTTCCCATCCCTACTTAAAACTCTGTAAGACTTTCTATTACACGTTGAAATAAGTGACAGATTTTCTTTTGCCTGTGCATGGGAGTGTGGCAAGAATGTGTGGGTCTGTGTGTTTACATGTATGTGTAGCTACGCCTGTGTCTGTATGTGCGTTCACGTGGAAGCCCAAAGCTGACATTAAGAGTCTTCCTCCATCTCTTGTTGAACCTGGATCTTCCTGATTCTAGATAGTTTAGCTCATTGTCTTGAGGTTCAAAATTTCCGCTGCACCATGAATTAGGTGTAAGATTGGGTACAGTGGTTAGCGTTTCTGGATCTACTTGAATTTTGACAGCTTCACAAGAGGATAACAACTCCGCTCTTCTAAACGTGTTATCCTGAGTAAATGAGATCAAGGATTGTGAAAAGGCTGTTTAGAAATGTTAGCTGTTGTTAAACAACTCTTAATATACAGTGGAAAATGTCCTCATTCTTCCAGAATATGCCAGATGTTATTCTTGGTTGTGTTTCAAAGGCCATTAAATATGTTGCCTCCTTCTGTGTTGTTGCTTTATAAGACAGGTGTGAAAAGGAAGTACTTTTCCAGGGAATATCAACAGTATTATCAGCCAGTTCACAAAATTTTAATACCAACCCAGGCACTCATGTGAACCTGGCATCCACCTGCTGTTTGAGTAAATCATGACTCAATTCCTCTTTGAGTTTAAACAAAATAGCCTAGGATATCCACCATTGTTACTGACTATCTGAATGCTCCCTGTATAGGGAAGAGTATCTCATTTGATTTTCTCTACACTTCAGTGTGAAATAGGCTGGGAGGAATTTCCTTGCTTTCTATTTTATTATTTTAAATTTAAAAGCAGCTTATGTATTTATTTTTAAAATCTCTCTCTCTCTCTCTCTCTCTCTGTGTGTGTGTGTGTGTGTGTGTGCGCGCGCACGCATTTATGTTTGTGTGTGTGCTGCAGCATGCTTGTAGAGGTCAAAGAACAATTTACAGGAGTCAATTCTCTCCTGCCATGCAGCTTCTGGGGAATTAACTCAGGCTGTGAAGTTGGTACAGCAAATGCTTTGCCTGTTTAGCCATCTCACCATCCCCCTTCTCTAAAATCTCTAATTGTAAAAATATTCAATGGTTTAGCTGAGTTCCCAGCTGCTCCCTTCCTCCTTTCCCTAGTAGTTTCAGCACCTGCTTGAGGCCATTGCACATTTTCAGATGGGGATAAACGTTAGTTCCTAGTGTGAGATCTGAACCCAGTGGACCAGCTTTGGGAGGAGCTTGACCAATGGAAAAACTGTCTTGCTTGTGAAATATGCATCTCCACTAGAGCTATTTTCTAAGCAAACATACTTCTCATTGGTGTGCCATGTCTCTGCAAAGCTATGACTATCATAATGCTGATATTACCACATATCACGTTCTCCACTAGTCCTGAATCTCTCAAGCTTAGTTAGAGACTTAACTTCCATTCTTCCTTTTAGAATATTTAAGCCTACTTTATACCACAGTTCACTGTGATTTATTTTATGCTCAGACTGTTCCTCCACTTCCCAGTTTTTTTTTTATGGTACCGTTCCAAGGATTGGACCTAGGGCCTTGTGTCTACTAGCCTAGTACTCGATTGCTAAGTTTTATTTACAGCCTTGTCCAATGATCAAGCTTAAACCAGACTGTTCTGCTACCATGGTAGGGAAGTATTTACTACTGTTAAAACATGTTACTCTATTTTGCATGTGAATGATAGTGGGCCAATTTCTTTTAATAGACTGTATGTAATGTCCTTGAATACAGGAAGGCTGTCAGTTTTCCCTCAATTCTCAATACTTAAGTTCTTGCTATCTTGTTATTTATTAAAGTTATTCGAGGGATAAAAGAGATGAGAGTTTAGTGCTTTCCTAGGTCTCTCTTGAGGATAATGGCCTAATATTGGATATTTATGAACTATTTACTGCTGGGGATATATTGTTATAGAGTTATCTTTAACATAAAAACCCTAGAGGGAAGCAGAAAAAGTTGTCAGAGTAATGCTTTGCCATCTAATATGTGTGTTACAGGATATTCAGCATGAATAAGGTTAGTAATATGCATTGACCAACTAGGCAGTTGTTCTGGGTGTCCATTCATATAGTACTTGTACTATGGACATTGTATTGTTGGCAAAATATTGCCATTTTACATATAAGGAAATGGGGAAACCAGAGGTTGAAAAACTTGTTGAACATTATACACCCAGGAAGAGGATGAACACTTAGAAGGGCCAACTACACAACTTTGGCATCACCCCTTGATGCTGTGACAAAACCCCTCACCACAAAGCAACCTTGGGGGTGAGCAAGGGTTTATTTAGTTTGCTATTCCAGGTCAGAGTCCATCACTGAGAGAAGTCAAGGCAGGAACTCAAGGTAGGAGCCTAAAGGTAGGCCTGCCTGCTATTCCACACAGTGTTACCTCTGACCTAGGAACTCACTTCACACCAAAAGAACAACAGGAATGATTGAGTATCAGGGCCACCTGTGTAAGGACGGTACCGACCACGGTGGGCTGGGCCCTTGCTCCATCAATTAATAATCAAGACAATCCTCCGTAGACATGCAATCAAGCCAATCTGATTGAGGCAATTCCTTAAGATTTCTCTTTCCAGAAAACTCTTCAATGTATCACACTGGTAGTTAGAGCTGGACAAGTTCCTCCTTTTCGGTATGGCGTGTGGAGGGTTCTGCAGGAGAAAGGCACTCGGGATAGCTTCTCACTTTTGCCTCCCTCCACTCCCACTCTTAAGGAAACACGTACTGTGTGTCACATCCTTTCTGTCACTGAGGTACTTTGTTAAAGGGGGCCGGTGGTCAAGTGACCTTTCTGGCTACAGTGGTGAGGGTTCAGCAGGTAATGTCTGGTGGTAATAGAATCCCATAGCGAGAATTTCAGGATGTTAGACTTTGTCAGGCACAAGGCCAGTGTGCATTCTCATGCAGGGAAGCATCTCATTCCAGTTGACAGCAGCTGAAAAGCTCAGAGGATATTTCAGACTCGCCAGTCTCCCACAGAGATAATGCCACGTCATTTCTGGGGAGAATAGAAAGTTTATTTGCTGTACTTTTTGAATTTGGAAATTCAGGCATACATTCTTATACTTTGAACAGTTCAACAGTGTTCACACAAAAGGCCGTGAGAGCTTCTCTCTGCCTGCTGTCTCCTTTCGTTAGTACGGCATGAAGCCGCCTTCTGGGGAAGACAGTTCTGTTCGCTCAAACCCTGTGAATCTGCCAAAACAAACTATGCCATAAAACAGCTTATTCAGAAAAGAAATACGTGTGGAAATTCCTTAATCTCCTTTATATAAAGACATTATTAAAATGTAATAATAAGCACACTGGTGCCAACACATTACAACTGGTGTGAGCAGGAAGTGAAAATAGCGGCTTCCTCTTGGCCAGGAGATGTCATGGCATCCTTTTGAACAGTAGTTTTTTTTTTGTTTTTTTTTTTTAATGGAATCTGTTCATGAGATGCCCTATCACCTCATGTTCAGTCTGGCTGTTAGGTCTTGCTTCCGAGTCAAAGTGAATGTAACCATCTCCTCTAAAAGCTCCCTCTTATTTTTTTGACACTATCTTTCTTTAGGGTGGTGTCATTGTTCCTACTCATGTTCAAAGCCTCATTCCGGGTGTTTTTCTGATAGTCACCCTTCTTCAGGACTACCTTCCACTGCCCTGTGAGTCTGCTTTTCCATTCTCCAAGCTACTGTGCTCTTGTGGGTTGTTCTCAATGCACTCACATATTGCTGCAGTCTCTCATCTGCTTCAGCCTCCATTGCTTCCTAAGTGTAGTTAGTAGTGGGGAACTTAAAACTCTCCAATTTTTGTCAACCATCCCTGTCCCACTGCTTATGCAACTTCAGGACCCTCTTTCTGGTCAGGAAGTTCTGTTAATGGTAATTCCAAAGCATGATTATATTCGAAGCACCATTCTAAGCACTTTCTGCATACACACCAGCTAGATCAGTCATTGTGGTGCTGTAATAAATACTGAATGGATGCTGACTTTGGTTGGGTATGGAATACATTGTATAGATTTGGGCAGGTGACGGAAATGATGTCTGTTTTAGTTTTCTCCATTGTAAAATAAGGACAATACTACTATCCACATTACTGGGGTGTTGTGATGCCTTACAGGCAGCATGCATTAACAGGGCCTGGCCCATAGGATATGCAGAGTACAGACTGGCCATTAATAACATATCCCATAGTAGGGAAGAGGTTAAGCAGTTGTCAAGGTGTCATGCCAGTAAATGAGTTAGAGTTTGGAACTGCAGAATTGAGCTACACAATTCACTTAAACATTACGCGCTGTAGCTTTGCTTCACAGCATGTAACCCACTATTCCCCTTTGATAGCCCTCTCTCCGCTAAGGAATGGCTTATATCTCAAGGACCATTAGTAGCTGGCCTAGTTAGCTTTGTTAATGTGACACAGGGAGTCTGAGAAGGGAGTCACAACTACGGAATTTCTCAGAGCAGATTGGCCTGTGGGTATCTCTACGTGAAACTGTCTTGATTATTAATTGACCTAGGGGGGCTCATTTCATTGGAGGTGACAGCAGTTCCTGTCACCTGGTCAGGTGGTCCTAGACTGGTTAAAAATGATGGCTAAGTGAGCCAGATGTCAGCATCCCCATGGTTTCTGCTTTAAGACCCTTTAAACTCCTGTCCTGACATCCCTGATGTGAAATGTGACCTGGAACTGTAGGCCAAACAAATCCCTTCCTTTTCTAAGTTGTTTTTGATCAGAGTGTTTTTATCACAGCAACAGAATGAAATTAGGATGGCAACTACCCTCACCTCCTGCTTTTGAGATGCCAGACAAGCCACATAGAGGTGACAGAAGTTGCTGCTTTCAGCCTCTGGATGCTTCAATTGTTTCCCAGCCAGGAGGCCAAGCTCCTTAGCTGCTGACCATCCTGGGTCTGGACACTTGGAGTGAAATGCCTAAGTTAGTATTACAGCTGGAAACTGAAGTATCTCCTACAGGCTCACAGTATACATGTCTCTTCCCCTGGTGGTGCTAACCGGGGAGGTTGTGGAACCCTTTGGAGGTTGGGTCCAGTTGTCGGATGCTGGCTTTTAGGGATGGGCCTATCGTCTGACCCTCATTCCTGTCTCCATTGCCTCATGATCTGCCACGAAGTGAAGAGGAGCCTCCGCTGCACACTCCTGCCATGTCGCGTCCTAAGCTTCTCTACCACTGCTTCCCCACAATGATAGACCCAAACGGTAGGAACCCATGAGCCAAATAAGCCATTCTCCTGTAAGTTGCTTCCGTCAGAGGATTTAGTCACAATGATGCCAGAAAATGCTAAAATAAGTAGAGTCAGTTTCTTAGGAGTAAGGTACCTGGACTGAGGCCCTCATAGAGAAGGATGGAGCACTACTTTTTTTTTTTTTCTGTAACCAGGGAGGTTTCTAAGGAGGTACAATTGTTCTGAAGGTGGCAGAGCTGGCCGAGAGATCCAGGATCTACCCAGAAATCACTTCCCGGTGAAAGGAGTTAACTTTCTATGTGTGGATTATGTTTCTGTGTTGATGAGGATCCTTCTTGTGGCTCATGATGATAATTAGCCCTGAGTCAGGCTAAATCATTAGATAAAGGTCTGGACTAGTAGAGCAAAGAAAAGGATTAATGAGTAGTTCCCAAATGCCAGAAAGACCTGTTGTAAATCTTCAGGCATTGACGTAGATGCCCTGTGCCCTCTTGGATCTTAGCATCTAGCAGAATGACAAATGGAGGGAAGAAACTTTTAGGTTTGTTTCTTAAATCTGCAAGGATTAGGGCTGCATTCCCATCAAGTGGACGGAAACCAAAGCCCAGAAGAGTGAGTTATTTAGCAGATATCACAGATCCATTAAGGGAAGAAGCTGGCTTCATAGCCAGTTCCTTCTGTAAGCCCTTCTTGCATTTGCCACAGGATCTGCTCCACTGTTCAGTTCCTGGTGAGCTTTAGAACTAACCTTTGGTTAAAGAATGGAGGCAAGTTTGTGAGATTTTTTTTTGACTTATAATTGATTGTCCGGGCAAAACAGCCAGCTGACACCCTCCAGCTTTCTAAAATTCCCCAGCACCAGAGTCCCCAGTGTTGTTTCTCTTGCTCAAGCGCCAGGCAGATTAGGCACAGTTATTTCTGAATAACAACATTTTTCCTACCCAGCCTCTTCAAAGGTATATGTTATCATAAAAATCATTTTCTCTTTAATCCTTCTCCACGAAGGCCCAGACAGAAGACTCCCATTGAAACTCTCTAAGTTATAAAAAGTAGACAGAAACTTCAAACCTACACTAGAAAATAGGAAAGAAAGGATGTTAGTGAGGACAGGCTTGCAAGAACCTCACAGACCAGCAACTGCAAGCCTTAGTCCATCCCAGCAGAGCTTCGCTCTGAGATCCTCAGCTCTTTCGCATCTTGCCTGGAACTGAGCCTTTCTTCTGAGGCTTCCCCGGCATGCATCTCTCCTTCCATTAATGCAACGTTTTTCCTCCCCCCGGCCCCATAGCTCAAAACACTCACCTGTCTTACCAAATTATTTTTATTGTTTTTATATTGTTGGTCTTCTTGAGTGCAGTCCTTTCGAAGGAAGATAGTTTTTCTCTCATTTTTCATGTGTGTGTGTGTGTGTGTGTGTGTGTGTGTGTGTGTGTGTTTGCGTGTGCACACGCATATGCATGTGTTTGTACTTGTGCAGATGCCGTTTTTGGTTACTTTTATCTTGAGGTGGAGTCTCTCACTGGGCCTGGAGGTTGTTGATTAGCTAGCCTGGCTGGGCAGCAAGTGAAGGATCTTCCCTTCTCTGCCTCCTCGGCTCTGTGGTTATAGGCTATAGGCAAACTCTTCCACACCTGGGTTTTCACATGGGTTCTGGGCTCTGAACTAAGGTCCTCGTGTTTGTGCAGCACACACTCCCCTAACAGCCATCTACCCAGACACACTTTCAGTTTCCGTTGTTTTATCTCTTGCTTAAAGGAGATCACGGTGCTAGCTGGCTCTCCATCGAGCTCTTTGGATGCGAGGAACTCTCGTTTGACCTATGAGGAAACTGAGGTTAAAGATTTTGCCTCCTTTCATAGTTACCATTTAGTTTGCTAAGTTTCTGAGATATCTCCCTGCTATTGCACACAGATCTAATTAACTCCTCTTGGAATTAATAATAATAAATTGAATATGTCAGATTTTTTTTAAAGCTTCCTATAGCTGGGTATTTAGGCTGCTTTATTTAACCTTATAAGAGCTTGGTGCTGGATATGCTTTTAGTTGCTTCTGAAATGCAGGAATCAGTTAAGGCCAGGAGGTT
The DNA here is from genome assembly GCA_028555095.1 of Dicrostonyx torquatus. NCBI lineage: Eukaryota > Metazoa > Chordata > Mammalia > Rodentia > Cricetidae > Dicrostonyx > Dicrostonyx torquatus. The sequence goes on from JAQHUG010000048.1 coordinate 9,392,705, forward strand.
AAGAACAAAAAGAACCGAGAACCTCATTTTCTCTGTTCATGGACCATAACTCTGTGGAGCCACAGGTCACTCTCAGGGTGAACTCTCTCATGTGGATGAAAGGACAGGCCTGAGAGAGAAGGGGGATGGACTTCTTAGGGAGTGCTGTGTTCACAAAGGGAAGTTTCTACCATTCCTAAAGTGTGTGTGTGTGTGTGTGTGCGCGCGCGCGCTCGCGCGTGTGCGTGCATGAGCATGGGCGTGTGCGTGCGTGTATGTGTAAGGGTGAAGTGGTAAAAATCCTTTCTCTACACCTAGGGAAGGAGCTCAAAAGGAACTCATTTACAGAGCCCCACAGAGCCCTGGCCCACGGTGTATTTTGAGCTGGAGAAGCTCTCTTGTGAGCACTGTGAAAGTTGGGGGTAAGAGGGAGAGAGGAGCAAGTCTGAAAGAGGAAGATAAGTGAATTCTTGTGCTCAGTGTGGCAAAACTACACTGTCCTCTTTCTAGCTTTCAGATGAACTGTGCATTTGGGGTGCAGTCTTCCTTAAAGCTTCAGGTGCAGTTTTGCACACCCGCCGTTGGCCTGTCAGTTTTCATAGCTGACTTGGAGGTTGTTCTCTTCCTTCTCATGTTAACCATAGGATGATGAAAATTACACTGTACTCAGGAGTTCTAGAAGGATAAAAATGATTTTTGATAATTTTAAAAATGAAATAGTTCTACTTGAGGATTTGAGAAAGACACCTAGAATGATTCTTAGATGCATTAAGAAGTCTCCAAGCTGCATTTATGAAGTCTTGCATGAGATTTTAAAAATTTCATTTAAAAATTCCTACTAAAAATGTTTGAAAATTGAGAACACAAATCCTCCTGTAATACTAGGGCATCAATTGAATCTTCTCAGACTGTTTCCTGTGAGATTGTATTACCTGCCTCCTCTGATGATGCCATGTCTGACTTGATCACATAGTCTACCCCAGAGTATCTTCATCTAAAATGCCACCCCACTATTGTGATTTCTTCTAGGGCTGGGACAGCTTCTAGGATGCTTGTGAGTGTTTGTTAGAAGACACAACACGTGAATTACAGTTAGAAGACTCCAAGCCAGATATCTAAGATTCTGACTTTTCTTTCACCGACTCCCTCCGACTCTTCCAAATCTGCTCATTGAAATCGGTGGTTGAATTAGCTCTCGTTGCCAAAGTTTTGATTAAGTAAATGTCATAGCTAGAAATTTAATTAGAAGCACTTATCAAATTGCAGTCTACTGATATTGATCTCTAAGTGCAACCTATATATTCACTGCAGCATACAGGGTGTGGGCTTGCTATCTATGAAATGAACTGCAGTAATAAATTGGGTATGCTATGCTTCTCGGCATGCTTTTAACTTCCATTAAATGGATTACTGAAGTGGGGGCTGGCTGGTGCAGGAAGGCTGGGAATGCTGCGGACTTTTAAATGTATGATATTCTCAATGAGCAGAGGGCGTGACTGTCTTAGGAATTCTTCTCTACGAGTGATTCTCTACTGCCCACCACCAGACTCTACTGACTTGTAACTTACTACACTGCAGGCTGGCTCTTCTCCTGGGAAATGCTAGGGTAAGCAGAATTTCCTTTATGCCACAGATCCATGCAGCTTTCCATCCAATCGCAAGGCATTAGTGGAACCGCTGCCAACATGTCTCTGCCACCCTTGGCCATCACCTTCAATTAGAGAGAACAGGTGTCCCATCAGACAGTTGTAACAGCTCAGGAGGCTTGTGCCGCTGCCAGATTAGTGCCAATACTCACAAATGAGTGGCCAGATTGCTGCCCCAGGGCACAGAGGTTCAGAATTCCCTGTGCAGGGGCAATTACCTCCAGCTTGGAACGCGTGAAAGAACTGTTGAGGCTTTCTCCCATGGCTGTCCTTGCCAGGGCAGAGTGAAGCCTTGAATTAATTGGATGTCAGCCACGACTTTCTTGTCAAGGGGACTGTGGCAATGGGGCCATTCTTATTTTAATCCTAGGTAAAGAAATTGGGCGATTAAAATAAGTGCCTGGGTATTTCAGGACAAAGTAGAGTGGAAACTGAGGTTCACGGAGAGAGGAAATTTGTTGGCTAAATTTTGACTCATTCCCACTTTGCTGTGTTTCTCTCTCTCTCTCCCCTTTTACCCCAAACCTGGCATTGCATTGAAAAGAACCTTGGAATGACAGATTAATTTCATGCCTCCAGTTTCTACCTCCTCTCTGTCAGGATGGGGTAAATTGCTTTGCTTGTTGAGTCTCCATCTCAGGTACTATACGAATCAAGTAGTCGTGTGCACGGTGCAGCACTGGCTCATCACTAAGGACCAATGCCTTTATCTTTCCCAGTATTAGCTATCCATCTGATGCACACCCCTAGTCTAGTCAAGCTTACCTGACCTTCTTTGACCATCCTGAATTATTAAAAAATAAAGACCACTAAATATTGTTCAACTGTTGAGTTGAACTCTATAACTGTTACGTCGTTTATTGTGTGGCTACTTGATTAGTGAATTACTCATTTAAAGATTATTTTACAGCCCACACCATTCCCTCTGCATTGGCTGTTTCAGGAGATGGAGGAGAGAAGTCTTTTCCAAGAGGAAAGTAAGAATTCTGAGAAGGCAGAAACATTTCTCAAAGAAAGAGAAATGGGGGCTGGAGAGATGGCTCAGCCGTTAAAGGCTAGGCTCACAACCAAAAATATAAAAGAAAGAGAAATGGGATGTATTTATAGAGCATTTTGTGTAAATTAGCCTTCTGTGATATAGTAGTAATGTTTTCAAAACATTTCTTATTTTTGCTTTTTCATGGCAAGTATTTTGTCGGAATCTGCTTATGTTCATATGTGCAGGTGCATATTGCATGCACGTATGTATGGAAGCCAGAGGACAGTGTCGGGACTTGTTCCTTGGACCTTCATTAACTGACCAGGCTGGTTAGCTAGCGAGCTCCGGGAACTGACCTAGCTCCACTCCCACAGCACTGGTATCACACGTGTCCACCGCAGGCCTGTCTCTTCTACCTAGGTTCTGGGTGTCAAACTCAGGTTCTCATTCTTTCAAGGTAATCACTTTACTTACAGTGTTTTCTCTCCATGCCCAAGACAGATATCTGTTTATTCTTGGCAGTGTCAAAGTGAGTCACAAAGACAGGCACACAGACTCCGGCTTGTAATTAGACTCAATTACTCAGCTACTTCACCTCAGTTTTCTCATCTTGTGAGTGGGGTCTGTAACAGATATTCACTCATCAGAGTGGTGCGTGCTAATGCACATTCTAATCTGGGATGCACTCATAGCAGTGTCCACAGTATCCAGAGCGTTCAGATGTCAGCAGGGAAAGCCATGTCTTTAACCTTTCCCAGAATTGTGGCTTCTCTGTATTCTTAGTATTTGCAAAGCTTTTGTTCGGGTTTCTTTTCATTTGTGTCATTATAAAAGGATGGTGTGCATATGGTGTTTACATTTGTCTGTAGGAGTCCCACAGTCCATCCCCAGTCCCTCTCTAGATCTTATTCATTGAAGAACAACAGAAAGAAATAGATCAGTAGAAACTAAAATGCTGGCTATTTGGAAGATTACGGAGGGTTTTCAGAGATGTATCTCAAAGCTGAAATGCTGGGATAAAATTGGCTGGTTGATTTCTGCGAGGCCTTTCCTCCCATTAATGAAATTCAGTGGACCCATTTCTCCCTCGCCAAACACATCTGGTGCAATTTCCCTTTTGGCCATAAATTTATGCAGCCATTGACAACAAAGCAATAAATTCTTTATCTAATTTCACATAGTTTCCCACTGGGAAAAGGGTTCTTCATGCGTTATACCAGGTGTGCAAAATTGATACAGCTCCTATTCAGTTATAATCAGTTCATTTCTCTGTGTCAAATGTAATCATTCGGTTATTCATATGCACACAATAAGATTATTAAATTGAATTCTAATAATTTTTATTGTACCTCTCTTTATAAAATTGTGTTTTACTTTGATTTGATTTGACGAGTATGCATGCCTGCCTGAGTGTATATATGTGCACAATTCTGTGCAGGTGCCTGCAGAGACCAGCAGAGGGTGTCAGATTCCTATGGAACCAGAGTTAAGGAAGTAGGGAGCTGTCCAGTGTAGGTGCTGGGAGCTACACTTGTACCCTGCATGAGCAGCAAAAGCTGCTGGCCCATGTCCTCAGCTCCTCAAATATGTTTCTTTTCAGAGAATTGGCTTTGAGGAAACAAAGGCATATTAGTTATTTGATCCTTATATTCTGTACTCTGTATACCTGATGAGACAGGCCCACAGATACTCGTCTGCAACAGAAGAAGCAAGATGTGACTGCCTTGCTGAATAAGGTACTGAGCCATGTGGCTAACATAGACAAGAATAATGGGCTAATATAAGTTGTAAGAGTTAATAAGAAGCCTGATTTTAGACCAGTCAGTTTATAACTAATGTAGACCGCTGTGTGATTTCTTTGGGACTTAACGATTGTGGGAACTGGGCAGGACAAAAAACTCAATGGTGCCCAACGTGGATAACTGCATCCACATAAATCTTAAGAGAGCTTGGGAAGTAATTCTAGACAAAAAAGAATAGAGTTAAGTTCGGCTTATTGATAGCAGCATTTTCTCAGATGGACTCTGCTGGCTAGCGGCAAATGCATCTCATTTAAGAGACGCTTCCTGACTCAGCTTTAGCTGTAAAACCTTGCAGCTCTTTTAAGAGGTCCTGCCAAGAAACATTTAAATGGTGTTGATGAAAACCTGACCACATGATTTTTGGTTTTCAGCTGTAGCAGTAAAAAAAGTCATGCCATTTTAAAATGCAGCTTTCTGTGCTGAAGCTTGCTTGCTGGCAGGGGCATTGAAATGCCATAGAGTTGTGGCGATTAACATTGCTACAGCCGGTACCTCCGCCATGAGACTGGAATCTCAGAAAACTAAGAAATGGGCTGGATCCAGCCGTCAAAGGTACGGCTTTAATCCTACCCATATTGCTTAGCAAATTAAAGACTCATGTCACAAAGAGAGATACACAGTAAAGAGAGATTCAAAGACTAAGAAAACTTCTAAATGGTTTACATTGTGTTAAAAATATATGCAAGCTTGGGAGAGTAAATAAAAAGGTTAAAGTTCTTAAAATAAAAAAGAAAGCGAGTAGTTGTGTGTGGTGGCACACACCTTTAATCCCAACGCTTGGGAGGCAGAGGCAGTCAGATCTCTGTGAGTTCAAGGACAGTCTGGTCTACAGAGGGAGTTCCAGGACAGCCAAAGATATACAGAGAACCTGTCTCAAAAATTAAAAGTAAAAATAAAAGAAATAGAGATTAAAATAAAGCCATGTAAAGATGAAAAATACACAGAGAATCTGGATACTGTATGTTATTATGTTCTCTTTGAATTGTTTGAATGCTGAGGACAGAGCAACAGCTGCTAAAAGATATTTATTCATAAATGCTTCTGAATTAATCCAACATAGGTATTTTGAAAATACCTTGACTTCAAAATTGACATCAAAAGGTATGTTTCTTTGGAGAAGAGGTTTTGCAAAAATTGAGAGGCTCTGGATTCATTCTGAGTTAAGAAAAATCAGGTTTGATCAAGGAAGACCACCTGAAAAATCTACGGTAGAAACAGATAGCCCAGATGTCAGAGTTCTACATCCAGAACAGATTCAAGATGCTGCCTGAGATGATCAAGCTTCACAGGATACTCCAGTCAGGACTTGATCATATTTCTAAATTTTCTTTTGGTCCCCATAAGACTATCAGTGCCCCCAACCAGCAGGAAGTAGCCTGGAAAACTATGCCCACATTCCCAAAAAAATGGACTATGGATATTTTCCTTTGTTTAAAAAAAATGAGGGGGAAGTGGTATGGGAGAATGGTTTATATTCTGTCAATTATATTTTAAATAAATGCTGATTGGCTAGTAGCTAGGCAGGAAGTATAGGCAGGACAACCAGACAGGAAGTAGAGGCAGGTCAATGAGAACAGGAGAATTCTGGGAAGGATGAAGCCTATTCCTCTGCAGTCCTGACCTGACCACAGAAGAAACAAGATGTGACTGCCCTGCCAAATAGGGTACTGAGCCACATGGCTAACACAGATAAGAATAATGGCTAATAATGGGGTATATAAGTTATAAGAGTTAATAAGAAGCCTGAGCTAATGAGCCAATCAGTTTATAACTAATGTAGACCTCTGTGTGATTTCTTTGGGGCTAAATGGCTGTGGGGCCTGGTGGGACAGAAATCCCAACAACACTCATCCATTGCATTTTCACGTGAATTATTTCTCGAGTAAGGGTTAGCTTCCATATGCTCTGCTAAAGGGGAGTCTAAGCAACAGGTTGGCACTGTTGGGCCAATCCTCCATTTTCTCTCTTCCTTTATGTGGAATAAAGACTCTTATTCTAACTGTTCTTACTCAGTTTTGTTTTAATAGTTGGGTCTATAACTACTGAGTATTCATAATTTCTCAGTTTTGTTGAGAATATAGAGTTGGGGAGTTGGCTCAGTGTGCAAAGTAAGTTTGCATTCCAAGACTCTCCAGCAGGGACAATGAACATTTGTAATCCCAGGGCTCCTGTTGTGAGATGGGAGGCAGAGATCTGGGAGGTCATGGCATAGTTTGCCTGGCATAACAAGGTGGTAGGTGGGGATCAACTGTTGAGTTTGTGCTCTGACATTCACATGTGCACCACTGCATACATGAATATATGTGCACACACACACACACACACACACACACACACCTCATTATAGTAAATGCCATAGTGTGATATGTTGGCATTTAAGTCTCAAAGGAAAGATGAAACTGGTTCATAACATATGTTCCTGCTGCCATTGCCTTTGTTTTCAAGACACTGACATCACCAATTGTGTAGTTGGAAAGGCATGGACATTCAGCTCTTTGTTTGTTTTTTTAAGACAGGGTTTTGCTGGTACCTTTGGAGCCTGTCCTGGAACTAGCTCTTATAGACTAGGCTGGCCTTGAAGTCACAGAGATCTGCCTGCCTCTGCCTCCTGAATGTTGAGATTAAAGGCATGTGCCACTACCACCCTGCTAGTCATCCAGCTCTTGATAAACAGGGAGGCGGCTTTAGTGTGTGCCACTGTTTCTTGTACTAATTGCATATTTTAACCAAGGAAACTTTGCAACCTATTCCAAAATTACTTTATGGAGATTGAGAAGCATACATTGTGCACATTATGCTTATACATACGTATGTATGTATGTATGTATGTATGTATGTATGTATGTATGTATGTATGTATATATGTGTGTGCGTGCTCGCACACAGACTTGTAGAATTTTGTAGCCAAACTTTTAGGTACACTGATATTCTTGGCAACCAAGTATTATGTGATTGTGAGTAGAGCCCAGTATGACAGCTTTGCTCCTTCAGATAAAGTCTAAACGAACACGGATTAGGTATTAAGGACTCTCCACAACAGGATGCCTTCCTCTCAGGTTGCTTTTCTATCAACCAACTGCTCTTGCTCTAAAAATACAAAAAGAAGAACAAACGCACAGCATTATTCTGCTAACCCGGCTTTCCATTTAGCTGCACTTAAGCGAATAAATCTCCAGCGGAAAGGGCATCTCTCTTTGTGCTTCCTGAAGACAGACTCAGATTGCCAGGTGTTGTGATTTGTTTCTTCCTTCTTGTCCCTTGTTATCTGAGCACCAGTCTCTGGGGACCTTCCCCTACCCAGGTTGTACCCTGGGACTAGGCACAGCTATGGGGAAAGCTCCAAGCTTAGCAACAAGATGCAGTGTGTGATAAGTAACTTGACCGCACAGGTTTCTTGTGCTCAGATGCTGGGTGTGATTGTGTTTCCGGCTGTGTTCTCCTAGGCTCTCTGGAATTTGAAGTCCTTTCAGCAGCTCTGCAGCTGTTGGGCCAGTGACAAGAGGATGGCATTTCCTGCCTCAGAGAAACCTACATGCTGTTTTAATGTCAAGAGCTTTTTCTACCTAATTTGTAGGGCTCTGGGAAAAGTGAATATGTAGGACACCTTGTTAAAAATTAATGATTTCAAGGAATCATGCCAGAGCAGTAAGCAAAGCATGACTGAAGTGCAGATCCCAAGTGACTCCTGTCAAATATCCATGAAGGATTTCGAAATTACCCAATGATAGAACTGGGCAGTTTCAGCATACACAAGATGTTTTTGAGAGTCACTCACAATCACCGAAGGAGAGAGTTTAGGTTATAGATGAAAAAATGAGAGTCAATATCTCCTAGGAAACACCTTGGGTGGAGATGTGGACTATGCAGCAGCATCATGACCCATCAGGAATCCAGTGGAAAAGGAATTTCTGGCAAAAGCCAGGGGACCAGTTGAAATTTCCTCAGCCAAGGGAAGATGAAACTTAAGTAAAAAAATCTTTGACAAGAAAAACTGAAGGACTGTTCCCTAGGTAGGGACAAGTCAGCAGAAAGAAGGAACAGGCTCATTTCCCACTGGACTTCCTATAAAGGCAGCATGGAAACAAGAGACTATAAAGTCTATGACATTTTCTGTTTCTGATCTGATAGCAAACACTAACATATGTTGGAGTTGCAATACAGTGTAAAGTCTGCTTTTAAAAATAAGCATGCTTTTGTGACCAGCATGTTAGAGAGGCTTGCAAGAGGGCTATTCCATCTCCAGAAGGATCATCCAGGGCAGAACTAGGTCTAAAGTCCTACTTCCACTCAAAAGCACAAAGCGGTGACAGCTCTTAATTCTTTTCTACTGCCAAAATGAATAAAATTAGTGTTGTCAGAAACCTCAGACAACAGCTTAGGCTTGGTGTTAGGTCTTGTTGAAATGGAAATGATATTTGAGTGACAGATGGGGACATTAAGGAGAATCAAGGGACATAGAGAAGTTTGTTGTTTAGCTGTTAATGAGAGATAAGAAGAGATCAGATTATCAAAGGTTATGATCCTTGGACTGTTTCTCATTCTTTACTCCACTGGCAATCTGGTCCATTCACTGTTTCTCATTCTTTGCTCCATCATCAATCTGCTTCATTTCCATGTCTTCTACAAATCCTAAAGAAATTGCAAAGTTCCAGTTCTTAGCCTGGTTTTGAGTTGTACCCTCAGAACTCATCGGCCCCCATGCTCCCAATCATCCTGAGCTACAAGTGTGACCTAAACCACACCATGCCTCTCTCTTGGTGTTCCCTCTGCCTAGGGTTCCAGCCCTTGTGCTAAATACACACATTCCCACCTTAGTGTCTTTTCAGCTTGACAAGTCCTTCAGCTTCTTCTAGACTCAGCTCTGATGGAATCCCCTTGGAAACCTTCCTGGTACCTTTTCCAGATGTTGGTGTTTTCCTTGGAAGTCCTCTACTAAGCCCTTCTTCCCTTCACCAGTTATTGGAGCATAATATAAATGTGGCTCAACTTGTCTTATCTGCCATTGCAAGAGTTCCTCGGGGCAGAATTAGGCCTGTCCCCACTCCAATTCTACCTCCTAGCTGAGGCATCATGTACCCTCAGTCACAACATGTTGAATGCATTTAAAACATAAATTGCTATCTAGAGGGACAGGTGGGGAAGTGATTGCCCCTGTGCCTGCTTCATTTTCTAAGACATATTATTTGAAGTGGCTAATGGAGTGGAATTCAAAGTAACCATTACTTCTTATACATAGCTGAGGTAGCTGAGTTTCATGTATCCAGATGGAGCGAGCTTGGAGCTTGTTTCTTCATTGTCACTCTACAAGGTCATAGGCACAATTTTTGACAGTCTTGTGCGGAGGTATATCGCTATTTCTTTTAGCCAGTGATTTTTTTTATTTTGGCCAAGAATTCAAAGTACCCATGTCTTGACCTTCTCAAACATCAACTCCCTTATTCCTTAGTATTTTGGCTGTGTTGGTGGAACTTAGCATCACTGGTTGTGTGTACTCTCGCTTTTCACAGGTCCATAGCTGAGATTCTAGGTAGCATTGTGGCAGGTGACAGGCTGCTTCTTATTCCTCTCTTCTGACTGTCAGTGACTTTGGCCTCAAGTTTTCTTGTGGTAGCCAGATGCTAGGCTGAGCTTTCTCTGCTGAAAAGGTCTCAGGCAATAGGACTGCCATCTGCAGGTGCTCAGCCAGGTAAGTCCACAAGACCAGGTGGCTGATAAATGACACAGTGGTGAGCAGAATTTGTCTGAATTATTCATGAAATCCCTTGACACTTAACTTCAGCTTCTGATGGGACTTGGACAGCAGGGCTGTGTGACTAACAGCCAAGAATTTCTAATTTTCTTACTTTTCAGCTGCAATGTGCCAGGCACATTACAAGGAACTGATATTTGTAAATTCTACCAGTTCTGAAGAAGATAGAAGACAAAAGTTCTACGTTATAGAACTGTTATATACAAAGACTATTAGGATGGGATGAAATTTTTAAAAAACTTCACTTCTAAGATAAATATGATAGTTATGATTCACATGAGTTTCACAAAAGCAATTACTTGCATTTGAATTACTGGTTCCTTGGCCCACGAATGGCATCTGGGTCAAACCTGGTCCTCAATAATTACACATCTGATGAACACTGCTCCTGACCATGGTTGAGGATGCTCACTGTGTGCATGGGACCCTGAGTAAATTCTTCGAAGTCCCTCATGAGAATCTCATCTGCTGTATTCCAGACCCTTCCCTTGCTTATTGTTCACATCTGTAGGGTCATCTGTGTTGGCTAAAAGATCTACTATTCTATAACAAGTCCAGATGGAGTTATCAGAAAAATAAAGAACCACGACAGCTATGCACAGCAGGGATTTCCACGCTGCCAATCATTTGTAAAATCTCTGTCGTTAGCAGTCTGTGATGTACCAAAGGGAAGGCATAGGGTTGTTTGCCTCCATGGAGAAGTGCTGCCTAGTATTATTGAGAATTTACTAGTACATAGAGTACATAGTGGATAGAAACTAGAATTTATTTATGTCCTTTAGATTCTGTCTAGAAAATGTACTCCTTTAGCATAGTTTGGCAGGAAGCATGACTGCTCCACTGCCCTGCTCTTCCTATATCATAAACAACACAATAGTTGCTGGGGCTCTCAAGCTAACTTCTGAACAATGTGATAACAAAAAAGCGTGACCTTATTGTCCTGTAATTCCACCAGAGAGAACATTGTTTATTCATAATGAAGTATCCTGTGGGTACTAGATACAGAACTTGTGTTGGTTCATTGGGTCTATTGCTTTCCTACTAAGTTCTTATTTTCAAGTGTTGGTTTTGTGAATGGTTTGTTCATGTGATTATGGGGTCTGAGAATTTCCACAATCTGCCATCTGCAAGCTGATATTCTTGAGAAATCTAGTGCTAGGGATGGTCAATGTCACATGTAAACCTAAAGGCATGAGGTTAGCATAAGCCTGAGATTGAAGGGCCTAGAATAAGGGCTCTGATGTCTGCAAGTAGGAGAGGTGGATGCCCCAGCAGACAAAACAAACCAGGATGAATGATGGCAACCTGTTGGGACCATTTGGAGTCCTGGCCTCCAGCGGCTCTTTCCTGCTAGAGATCTTTGCGTCTGATTTGAGTTACTAAAAACTGTGTCAAAGTTGTTAACCAGCTCTGCTTCACGAGCATGTGTTGCCTTGCCTTGAGGTTCAGAGGATAAGGTTTTCACCTGTTGGCCCACCTGACTGTTGGGTATATAAGCCTCCATGGTGCTACTGAATAAGGGGCTTCTTATCAGTGACTAGAGGTCTCCATGTCTTTCTGTCTGTCTCTCTCTGTGTGTGTGTGTGTGTGTGTCTTTGTATGTTCCAACCTCCAGCCCCTTGCCCAAAGCTCGCAAACCGTATGGTAGCGCATAGACCGTAGACAGGCGTTTGTGCGCAGCAGCGACCAAAATGGCTGGTGGAAGATCTTTTATTCATTCCACTGATTGAAGATGAATTTATTCTATAAACATCCCCTCATACAAACCTCGAAATAATGTTATACCAGCTCTGAAAGCCCAGCCAAGTTGACACATAAAATTATCTGGGGCAAAATAAAGTGTCAGATAGGTTGATTAACTTGGATTATGGACTTCATTATATGTGGACCAAATCTCCTCCTATCCAAGTGTCCTGTTAGAACATAGAAACATAAAAGTATTAAATCCTGTATAAACTCCCACTTTTAACAACTATAAGTCTGTGAGTACCTCCCCTTCATTATATACATTAGAGGACATTGAAAGACACAGTTAAATTTACCTTTATTTTTTACTTTTCTGTTGTGTTGAAGTATGATGATCAAAAGCAACTTAGGGAAGAAATGGTTTATTTTAGTTTATGGTTCCAGAAGGATAGGCTCTATAACAGTATAGAAAGCATAGTGACACACAGCCATGATCACGACCAGGAAGCTGGCTGATCACATTTTCATCTACACATAGGAAGTGGGGGGAGGAGAGAGGGAGCCGGTGCTATAAACCTCCAAAGCCTGTCCCAGTGGTGTATTGCCTCTAGAAAAGCTTCACCTCCTAGAATTTTCTTCACCTCCCCAAACAGCACACAGTGCCACCAACTGGGGTCCCAGTTTTCAAATACCTGGGCCTATGGGAGGGGCAGTATTTCTCATTTAACCACAGCAGATACTCTGACATTCCTAACTGCTTCTGCCCTTAATTGCCTTCTACCTATTGGTTATTGATGATATTGGGATTTCCATACCCTGAAGGGATGTAGAAATATGTCAATGAATGTAGGAGGGAGAGATTTAAGGTCAGTGGTCTCCACATTCCACAAAGGTCCCTAGCATTACAGAATAGCATAATATACGTGCCCAAGAGATATTCATGTTTCAAATATAGCTTTGTCCTACCTTGTTTCCCTTGACAGTGTTTTCATGAAGTGAGACTGGGTAATGAAGAGCTGATGCTTTGGTTAATATTTTTAAATCATGTCAATCTTCTTTACAACTGTCAACATGTTCTCTCAGACCTTGGCCTTAGGTTTTACGAAAGCCTTGATTGCCTGTGATCTTGTGAATTGTCTTATTCTTACTAATATACCTTTGGAACATTAAGAGATAGTGCATACGTCAGTGTTAATGAGATGTTGCTTTGAATGCGAAATCTCCACGGCTTGGTAGATCTGTCCTACTAGGGAGCACAGTGTGTGGGGCTCGGGCTTTGGAACTGCTGTGCTCTCAGCTTTACTCGTAAGTCACAGTAGTTTTTAGGAGGAGATTAAGATGATAAATAACTTTAAAACTTGCCTTGTGTATGGTAGAGACATCAGTTTAAAATTATTTTTTTTGAGGCAACCACTTCAACTTTAATCTCTATGCCAATCTTAAGGAATATTTCTGCCAAGATTATGATGGAGTGTCCCAAAATGTACATATTCATGGCCAGTGCTGTATTTCTCTCATCAGAATTCATGACTACATCAGCTGTGCTGACAGAGACTCAGAGGAAGATATACAAGAAACTAAAACATATGTAGAGCATTCTCTATCTTTAGCAGGCTTAAAAAAACCCTCAGTGCAAGAGTGATTGATAGGCAAGAATATATCATAAACATATAAGAACTTGAAGGATTTTGATACATTAAAAATGAAAAAAATAGGAGCCAGGCTTCAAAATTCATGTGCTTATTCATCCAAAGCTTGAACTTTGTTCTGTTTGTCTTTGATGATGAATAATAGTAAAACCACTAGACTTTTCATGGTATAGCAGACCAACGATCAACTGTTGCTTCATCTATTGACAAGTAGAAAGATCTAAACACATACTCATTTGCAAGGCTGTACTGTAGTGTTATGCTTTTATAGCCTCCCAAGAACCAACTTTACATATTTTTTTTCTGGAACTCTGTTTAATTGCTATCATGCTGGTAGCTTAAAAATCCACCACATTTTGATCATTTATTTCATGTCAGTTGGCAATGCTAGAAGTGGTGCTCTTCCCTACAAGAGCCAGTCATTAAACACTTAGCAGTATGTCATATTTTAGAGCCTCCTTAATGTTTTCCTGATGTTTGCATGATTATATTTTGATAATTTATAATAGAGTATCTTTATCCAATCATAGCATCAGACAGTGATACTGGATTTGAGGTTTAATGCATTTGCTTTTACATAAGAGCAGGGTTCCATGTTTGAGCAGTGGCTTTACTCTTTGTTTTTCGTAAGCAGCTGGTAGATTGTGGATAATAAAAAGGAAAAGTTCACAGCCATAAGCTATATTCTCTTTGGTCTTTATTATCATTAATCATACCAAACTAAAGATATGCTTCTAGTCTAGTATTGTAAAATTAGTATATCAATTAAATGATAAAGGCTTCCAGTTATATTACTAATGGACTTAGTCTCACTTGCTCCAGAAAGTGTTTATAAACGTGTCTGTAGCCCAGTTCCCTTCTTCTAGCAATGTCTCATCACCAGGAGTCTTGCTGGAGCATGAGTGGGAGAAACTGATAGAGAGCAGCCCTCTGATAACTCAGCCACTGTAGGCCCCAACCTTGCTGGGTTCAGTGTTTCCTCTTCTCCCCCGTTATATCTCTTTCTTCTTTCTTCTAATTCTTTCTTGATCATGAAGCTCACCATTTATGAAGCTTGTTAGGTGGTATTATATCTCACTTTTTCAATCTGAAGATAAACAGCCAATAGGGAAGATGGTAGAATCATGTACCATCTGGGTACATACTGGGTATGAAGCAACTTGTCAGATCTTTAAAGTGGTATTTTTATATTATTAAATATAACATTTCAATTAATTCTTTAGAATTTCATATATGCATATACTATATTCTCCCAAAACTTATCCTAGAACTATGTCCATTTCCCTCCCAAGTTTTAAAAAAATAACTAAAGTATAGTTTAACTAAAAGAGGCCATATACTTAAGGAAAACTGATTCTTTCTTCCCTCTGCAGTCATTAATTGTGAAAAGTTCCCCAACCAGAGAGGAAGCTCATGAGTCCCTTCATGCTGCGATGTCGAGAGGCTTGATCTTGTGTAGGTCACGTGCAGGCAGCTATGGCTACTATGAGTTCATGAGTGCATCCCACTTGTCATGTCTGGAACACACTGCTTCTCTCCCGTAATCCCTGATCTATGGCTCTTGGAATCTTTCTTTTACCACTTCTTTGATGTTTCCTGAGCCTTGAGGTGAAGGGATGTAATAAAGATGTCCTGTTTATAGCTGAGCACCATAGATATTTATTTTCTGCATTTTGATCACTGGTGAGTTTCTGCATTAACTACTTTCTACTGCTAAAAAAATCTTCTCTAATGAGGTCTGGGAATGTCACCAATCTATGGGTATAGAAATATAAATTTAGAAAGCAATTTAATAATACGTCTACTAATCAAAACAATAGTCGTAGATTCATTCCTGAGGCTTATGAGCTCCAAAGATAGAGTTCTTGGCCAGATTTATAGTACCAGATATGTGTTTCCTTCCACAGAACAGCTCCTTAAAATGAATCAGAAAGTGGTGGTCTCCTACTATAATATTCAGGCCACTCATATCTCATGAGAAATAGGTATTCTAAATGTTCTTTTGACTTTTATTTGAGGAAGAGGAAATATCAGCACCTGTTAGAACTCAACTTAAAAGCATCATTCCCATCCCCAATGCTGGTCAAGTTTACACGTTGCTGGCTTTGAAAGGATTAAACCTGCAGAACTGAGTTAACCTGGTACCATATTTTCCAGTTGGTTGAAGAATGCTTGGATGTTCTTTAGAGATGTAGTTATCAAGTTTTCATGTCTATTACTGGTATTATGTTAAAGCAGATTCAGTAACTCTCATTCATTTGGTCTCATTCATCAACTCTGAAGGAAAAGCTCTTTAGTTCTTTATGAAACTGGAGACAAAAATTAGTTCTCTTGTTTAAAATTATGAACCATTAAACTATTTTCCTTTTGAAAGAGAAATAGTAGCAACTGCCATTATAGGACTATCCTGAGTTTTAAAACTTAACTTTCCAAAATTGAAACTTCAATGCTAAGAAAATAACTTGATTTTTGGATTTGTATCTCAAAGATATTTCTTAGATAATGTCAGATAACAGCTGAGAGGCATTGTAGGTATTTTAAAATGCTACATTTTTGATGCAATCACTAATAATGTTTCTTAAGAAATATTTGAATTGCTCAAGTCACTCATGCTTCTATAAGTCCTTAGCTATGCTTCTTTAACCACAATAAATTCATTGATTAATGAAGTTAAAATTTTTAAAAAATTATCTTTATTTTATGTGCATTGATGTTTTGTCTTCATGTATGTCTGTGTGAGGGTGTTGTATCTCTTGGATACAGCCATGTGGGTGCTGGGAATTGAACCTGGGTCCTCTGGAAGAGCAGCTAGTACTCTTAACTGTTGAGCCATCTTTCCAGCCTGAAGTTTAAAACTTTAAGGAGTAATGCAGGGAACTGAAACTATAAGCATGAAGTACACTGGCAATGATTTTACATAGCCCCTAGCCATCTAGATGGTGATGCTTCCATGAAAATTTTACATTAATCCTGTGTTTATTTCTTCAAGTCCTAGGACATTCTGAGTTATGAATGTAGGAAAGCAAAGTTTCTACACACAAAGTATATTTCCTACCTCTCATGAAATTGTCATCTATGAATTTCTGAGCAAACCGTAAGCACTCAATAGTGCGTCCTTTCCAGGCACACCCAAGATACCCAATAAATAGTTGTTACATGCAATGCATTTGAACTAAACTCCTATGGTTGGTTAACATGCTTGCCTGCATAATTTAAATGATGCCTGATATAAGTATATGCTTTCATTAGTGGTCAGTCCTCTATTAACCTCCTTGGACTAGTTAGATGAACAGTTCATTCTCCTAAGGCTTTATAATTTAGTTACCATCATCCTTCGTTAAATTTATCTCACACATTTCAAGCAATTTTGAGTGCTTTCTTTCCAAACATCCACAGAGGTCATTTTACTTCCTACTGTTGCCATATAATCTTAGAAGAAACCACATCTCCAAAAACATTGTCAAATTCTTAAAAGCAAGGACAACTCTGTATTATTTTTCTGTGTACTACAATTATTTGCACAGAACTAGACACAGAAACTATTTGAATAAAGTTTATTAAATAACACAAATAAATAAATAAACCTTATTGAAATGATCTGATTCTTTGATTAGTGGTCATTGACTGTTCTCTATGAAGATAAAATCCCTTCTCTAATATACCTTTCATTAATATTCTACCACTTCTTAGTCCCATAGCTTATTTAAGTCAGATGTAAACTCCTAGGATATATAAAATTACAAAAAGGTCTTAACATTGTAGGATCCTATGAAGTTCTTCAGCCGTTAGCAGATTCAACAAAACTGTTTATCAAAAAGCTTTACAGACCCCTCAAAACCTTTACTTCACTATTTATTATTCCCAACTTTATCCTTAACACTAACGTTCACTGTATGAGTTCCCATACCAATATCCCCATCCCCTATATAATCCTAACTTAGGTGTTATATTTATTTAGTCTATATCAAGTCTTTCTGTTTACTCAATTTTATGGTCAGGCTGAATATCAAATTTAAAATACTCTCTTATTGGGCCTTCTGAGTAGTTTCCCAAACAATCTCATATGGAAATACCATGTGAAAATTCTCCTATTAGTTATTTTCATAAATGATTCCTTTTCCCTTTCATCCCCAATTTTTACCCAAGAGCTTTTAATAATTCTTTTTACAGCCCGATCCCAAGCCATACTATGGTTCCCTTCAACCTCGACAGAAGCTAACTCCTCTCCTTTTGCCTTAACAATTTCATGTATGTATGTATGTATGTATGTATGTATGTATGTATGTATGCATGCATGTATGTACAAACACACATATGTATATGTATTGAAGTCTTTTCTCCAGTGGCATGAGGACCAAGAAAATGTAGATCTAGGAATAAGACCAACCTTGTCTGCCTCAAAGCTATCCTGTCTAAATAGCCTCTAGCCACATGAGACTATTTAGATTGATTCAAATTAAGTAAAATGAAAGTCCAGTTCCTCAATGACACCAATTATATTTCAAATGTTTAATAGCCACATTACCTGTGGGCATCTTACTGGACAGCACAGATGTACGTGTCTACATCACAGTTATATTGGAAAGTTCTGCATTATCAGCTGCGGCCGCTGGTGACCTAGTGGATGGACCTCTGTTTCTGAGAGAATCACTATGAGAGGTATGGAAACTGGTGAGGGTAAACTCTGGGTGAAGGAAATGAATACTGAAGAGCTAGATAGGGGGGAAGAGTCCTGTGTCCTAGACTACCTGGATCTAGACCACCTGGGTCTAGGATGGGGGTTTTATTCCAGACCACCTCCCTGGCATGTCCTGTGGGAGCACTGTGATGGGGAAGGATCTGCCCCCTTTCTTCCAGCAGATGATATCAGTCACTTTTCTATCAGTGTGACAAAACACCGGAGAGCATCAGCTTAAAAAGAGAAAATGTTTTATTTTTACTCATGGTTTCAGTCTGTGGCTGCTTGGCCCTGTTGCCTGGGGACGCTAATAAGGCGGGATTTTATGAAGCGCTCAGTAGAGACAACTGCTCACCTTAGAGTAGTCAAGAACCAAGCAGAGAGAAGAGGAGAGCCAGGGTCTCCATACCCTCTACAAGAGCATATCCCCAATGACCCTGTTTTCTTTCACAAGACCTCACCTCTGACAGGTTTTGCTGGCTCCCATAGAACTTCCTTATAGGGGCTAATATTTAGCATATGGGTCTTTAGGGCATCATTTAAGATGCAGACCATAGCAAGAAGCACTAATTTTAATGTTAAGTGGCTATATTAGTCAGGATTCACTAGAGGAACAGAACTGCTAGAATTAATATGTTATTAGATTGGCTTCTACAACAGGGACCAGGAAGTCTAACCACAGCTGCCTGTATGATGGTGGAGCTGAGAACATGGCATCTACTCAGTCCACACGTATGGATCCCTTAGAAGTCCAACCTGGTGCTGGGGCCCTGGAGGATTCCTGGAGAGCCTCTCATCTGCATTCTCTATTAGAAGGCTGAAGAACCTGGCTTCTGATGCTATCTGAAGTATGATAGCAGCTGCAAGAAAAGGGGTTTAGACACACCATTCACCAACAAGAAGAGAAGGCAGGCAGGCAAGCAGCATAACATCTTCCTCAGACTGTCCAGGAAGCTGTGTGTCTCTCACTCTGGGGAATGGGCTTCTCTCCTCTCCTGACCCTTCCTAGAAATGTCCTCACAGACCCATTCAAAGGTATGCCACGACTTGTTTCCAGATGTGGCAGCCTTCCGATGACTTGATGACTTAGTACATATTGGCCAGCCTCTTAGTACAGACTAAGATGACCATCTCAGATGTCCAGACCAATCCAGATGGAATAGAAATAAGGGAAAAAAAATCAACTATGGCTTACATGTAATATATCCTAGAGACTGTATTCAGGAAATAAACATAAACTATAGTCATCATTTATATATTACATATATGCCCAGATGTTCACAATTTTATGAAGTATACATTATTACTATTATTATCATTTCACATTACACATGGGAAAACATAAGCCCAATTTTTGATCGCAAAGCTGCGGATCACAGGGTGGAACAGAGCCCAGGCAGTGTAGACCCTTTGTCTACATTCTTAACCAGAACAGTGGCCTGCTTTGCTCTCCCAGCTTGATGCCACTTCAACTTGCAATTTTCTCTGCTTTCTATGTATATAAACACTCAATGGGTATTCATTCTGGCATGGTTTTGCATCATTACAGTAGACTGGGTAAGCACTAACTGAGCTTCTAGAGACTATCTTGATTGACAGATGCCTCCATGGTGACCAGCTTGTAGCTAGCTAGCTAGCAATTGGAGTAAACATCATCTTTTCTTTATTGCACATAGAATTTGCAATCTGCCCTATGACAAATATTTGTTTCACATTTTTTTTTTAGAAAGACCTAAGAAAGTATACACGTGTGGGGTTGTCTGGGGGTGGGGACTGACACTTGATTTCAAGTGCTTATCCTTCATGACAAGCTGTTTTCCCACAAACTTACTCTCTTAAGAGTAAGATCATTCGGTTAGGAAGCACCATCTGGGAGTAATAAAAGTCATAATTAAACACATAAATAAATAGAAGCAACAGTTACTACTCCATTAATTGCCAGTGTAGGCCTTGTCAGAACTGCTAGCAGAAAACATGGAAGCTTAAGTTTTGTAAATGTCCATAAACTGGAAAAAAAGAATTCCGGAGAGCCTGTGTCCCAGCACTCTGTGGAGAGGTCCTTGCGGCTGAAATCTACTGCTTAGTTCTGCTAAATCAGAACTCTCCTGTCAGCAACTTGTGGAAGACCAAAATAATGAAAGTCTTCTGAAAGCGTTGAAGATCTGGCATCAAGCTCAACACTAAACACAAATATGTCACGTATGGCGGCATCCTCTGCAGAGTTAAGATCCCAGGTCAACGTGAAGATGTTGCATTGGCTGTTGGGAGTTTTTTTCATCAACTTTCATTTTGAACTACAAATAAATTCTAGTCAGTTCCTATGATTTTAGGGATAGAGCATAATGGCTCAAGTCACGTGAGGCGGATTGATCCAAAGAGGACAAACCATTTTGTCGTAAAGGAACTCAAATATAGGACTAACTCAAGAGTGATGGCAGGAAAGAAATGAACATTCAATGAGAGCATTGTGGGTAAACTTGACTAAAGGAATACAAAAGACAGAGAGAAGGCTTAGAGACTTCTATGGGTGACCACAGAATAAGCTGTTTTCACAGGACCACTATCTCACAACTAGTACCACAGTCATTTGTGTCCTTAGTCCCATCCCCCAAAGAGAAGAAATTACATAAATATTCTATATATTCTATTTCAATTTCACATCTCACTCCTAAAGAGATTAATGGGGCTCATGGTTTCAGAACATGGCCTTCAGCAAGCCTCTTAAGCTGTAAGAGACTTAAGTATTTTGCAGGTTAGGTTTGGTGGGTATATGCTTAATAAGCACTAAAACTCTGAAGAATCCTAAGACAAAAATAAATAAACAATAACAGACTTTAAATAAAGAAAATTGTATAGGTTTACATGGAGAGACATGAGTAGGGTTTTCTGTATAAAATAGTTGTATTTGAACTTCTCTGCAGTGCTCTCCTGGCTCAGGAAAGTGTTTGACAAGTGACAAGGTTAGAATGAGCAGTTGGTGTGGAGGCAGAAGTTGGTTTGAACACATAGGGGCTGGAGAGATGGATCAGTGGTTAAGAGCACTGACTGCTATTCCAGAGGTCCTGAGTTCAATTCCCAGTGAAAGCAGAACTTTAGAGAAGGCTGTCACATCTCCTAGTAGCCATACCCTAGTGGCCATGTTTTCTTCTCCACTTAATGAGCATACTTGCTATACATTATAGGAAAGTTGTGTGCTTGGTTTTGTATATGGGAGAAAAAGTATCCTCTGAGCCAGAATTTAATAGTTATTAATCATACATATTTAAACAAAATAACAATTAAAAATAAAATTAGTTATCCTTTTATTGAGTCAGACTTGAAGCCAACTCTCTTTTTCCCTTTAAAGGGCAATAAAAAAAATCTCATAAACAGCAACTCTGTGACTCTTACTTAAGGCAATTATTTTTCAAGTGAAGGCTCTTAAATCCAGTAGAAGTTTGCATGAACAAAGGTAAGATGGAAACTGTTATCCTATCAAACTGTAAATGAATTTATTCTACCCT
This sequence comes from Dicrostonyx torquatus, assembly GCA_028555095.1. Taxonomy (NCBI): domain Eukaryota; kingdom Metazoa; phylum Chordata; class Mammalia; order Rodentia; family Cricetidae; genus Dicrostonyx; species Dicrostonyx torquatus. The sequence continues at coordinate 9,414,376 of JAQHUG010000048.1, forward strand.
CACTACTGTAGTAGTTGTAAGGAAACACAGGATTTGTTGGCGTTCCTTACGGAACCCTCTCCCTGAATTTCCCACCAGCAATGAACCTGACTGAGGAAGCTCTCACAGGATTACAGCTGGGCAGATAAATGGTTATCCAGGCACAAGGACTGTGGGGGACTTCCAGAAGCTAACAAATGTAGTTCCATTTAAAAAGATACACTCAGTTTGAGTTCCGGAAGTACTTCAGCTCAATGAATTAAGTTTGCTTACTTTGAGAGGTCTGTTTCCTTAGCTTTTAAGAAGTGAAGATTTCTTAAATTTCAAATTATAGCTATGGAGATCAAGAACTGGATACCCCATTCATGTTTTTAGAAAGTGGCAAATATCTATGTTTTTTTTTCCAATGGAAAGGAAAATAAAAATGAAAAATGGTTTCTTTTTCCTCATTTCTTTTCTCTCCTGTTCCCTCTTTTTTTTCTTCATCCCTTTCTATGAAATTAGGTTTTTATGCTTTTCCTAAATTTTTAATCAATCAGTAAAATCGTGTTTATTATATACAACAGAATATTTTGAAATATATGTGTATCTATATATTACATAGCGATAGTTATCATATTCATTAATCTGAAGACCTGCCATTTTGTAAGAAACTCCTAGAATCTACTCTCTTGGTATTTTTCAGACATACATTCTTATTAATTAGAGTCAACGTGGCACACAAAAGACATTATGAACACACCCCTTTCATCTAATTAAAGTTTTTGTTTTGGTTTACATATTCCCAGAGCTCATCATTTCACTTCGTATCTTCTTTGTAGGGTTGGTTTTGTACCTTCCACATGGGCAAGACCATGTGACCTGGTTCTTTCCATGCCTGGCTCATTTCACTAGATGTAATGCCCTCCAGGTTCACGTATCTGTTCACAAGCTATAGGATCCATGCCAACTTTAGTGGCTGTGTCTACAATGCCTACACCACCTTTTCTTTGTCCATTCATCGAATGGCTGCTGATGTACAAGGTACAATCTGTGCCTTGAGTAGTGTGAACAATGCTGAAATAAACACACGAACTACAATAAACATGGGAGTGTAGATACATCCTCATCATACTTGTGGAATTGCTGGACTGTGTTCATTTTTGAGGCATGTCTGTACTGTTTCCCACAATGGTTGTCTGTACTAATGTGTGTTCCTACCAGGGGAGTGTGAGGTTTCCTTTTCTCCACATCACACTTTTTTTTTTTTTTTGTCTTTTTCAAGAGTGACTCTTCTGGGTGAGAAGGGGTAGTGTGTGACTCATTGTAATGTGGGTTGCTTCCCCCTCATGGTTAGTGATGTATATCTGCTAGCTGCTTGTTTGTCTTTTGTTAAATATCTGTTCAGAATGTTTACCCACTCTTTAATTGGTTGGGCCTTTAAAAACATCCTTGCTACTGAGTTGAGTTCCTTGTAAATTTTGTTGTTTATCTCCTTATCAGATCTGTTCGTAAAAGACTCTCTGCACATAAAGGGTGCATCTTTATACCATGTTGTTTATCCTGGGTGTGCCGAACCTTTTTATTTGGCATAAACCTATTTGTTTATTTTCCTTTTCTTATCTGTGCTTTTGCAGTCATACCGAAGAATACTTTCCTCTGGCAAGTGTGGGGTCTTCCCTGTGTGTTTTGTTTTAGTTATTTTATAGTTTCAGATTTTACATTGAGAACTTTATTATATCTGCAATAGATGTTCATATGCAACATGAGATGAGGGTCTAATTTCAGTCTTTACAAGTTTTATTAATTCTTTGATCAATTCATCCCATTCATCTGCTCGTACCAGATAAGATATAGCCCACCCACTATAGCCCACCCACTAACGTTGTGTTTTTTTCTTTTGTAAACCTGCCAAGCCCAGTTTGTCCTGCTCAAATATTCTTGGGTGTGCCGTCTTCCACTGGAATATGGTAAACTCACCAATGGCTCTAACTCTCTTCCCCCTTAAAGGACTCTCCTCATAGCCCCCCCAATAATTTCCTTTTGAAATTATTTCATTCCAAATGAAACATACATATCTGAAGATTCAAAAGCAGCATCCACAACTGAGAGAAAAAGCATTTGACCTTTGTCTCTCTTAGATGGGTTATCTCACTCAGAATAATTATTTATAGTTTTGTCTGTTTACCCGCAAATTTAATAACTTCATTTTTACTACTAGTTGAGTAATATTCCACTGTAATAAATAAGCCATTCATCAGCTGATGCTATTTCCATTTCCTGGCTATTATGATAAAGCAGTGATCAACATGGCTGAGCATGTATCTTTATAGTAGGATATGAAATGTTTTGGGTATAGTCTAATAATATGCTCAAGGTTATTCTGGCTATGTAAAGATCTTTCATGTGGTTTTTTTTCTTCCTTCCTGCTTCCTCCTTTTCTTCCTCTTTTCATTTTCCTTTATTGTAGTAGTAGTGGCTGATCTTAGCCCTGTGTGCTAGACAAGCATTTTATCATTAATCGATACACATCACAGACCATAGAAGTCTTTTTCTGTGAAGGACATCATTGTTACTTTGATGAGCTATGTTGAGTCTCTAGATAACTTTGTGCAGCATTTTAGCATCTTAATTCTTCTAATTCAGGAACACAAAGTTTCTTTTCATTCAGTTGGATCCTTCATCAAGCTCACTGTGGAATCTTTCACTATCATGGTTAAATTTATTCTTGAGCATTTTTATGCTCTTGTAGATGAAATTGCTTTCTTGATTTCATTTTCAGATGGTTTGCTGTTAGTGAATACTACTGATTTTTGTATGCTGATTGTTGTGTTCTTCAATTTTACTGAGTCAGTTCTGACAATCGTATGTATTTCTGTATGCATGTATGCGGATGCATTTGTACTTTTGTGATTGCGGGGTATTTAGCATTTTCTATACATAAGATCATGTAATCAACAAATAGGGTCAACTCAACTTCTTTATTTTCTCATGTATACATTTGTTTCCCTCAGATGCCCCATTACTCTAAGACTTCTGATAGATGTGTTGAGTAGAGATTGAGAGGGTGTGTCTCCCTGTCTTGCTCTGGATGTAAGAAGGAAAGCTTCAATTTTCCCTGCTGAATACGGCTTCAGCTGTGGGTTTCTAATCTGTAAACCTTGTACTGAGGTACAGTTGCTCCACACCAAGGCTGTTGAAAATTCTTATCATGAAGATATTGAATTTTGTCAAATGTCTTTTCTGCAGCTTTTTGAAATGACAATATGATTTTCATCAGTCATTCTGGTAATGCAGTGTTCCATACAGCTTTATTTATGTGATATTATTAGTGCATCTGTGGGATGACTTCCATTTGATCTTAGTAAATTATCCTTTCATTGTACTTCTGAATTCTGTCTGCTAGCATTTTGTTGTAGATTTTTGCCTCTATGTTAATTAGAGATACTGGCCCTGTAGGCTCGGTGTTTCTCCCCCTACTACTCTTTCTCCCTCCTCCATCCCTTTCTTCTTAAAATAAGCTTGGAAGTGTTTCTTCTTCTTCTTCTTCTTCTTCTTCTTCTTCTTCTTCTTCTTCTTCTTCTTCTTCTTCTTCTTCTTCTTCTTCTTCTCCTTCCTCCTCCCTCCTCCTCTTCCTCTTCTTATTCCTCCTCCTCCTCTTCCTCCTCCTCCTCCTCTTCTTCTTCTATTTCTTCTTCTTTTTCTTCCTTCTTCTTCTTCTTCTTCTTCTTCTTCTTCTTCTTCTTCTTCTTCTTCTTCTTCTACTTCTTCTTCTTCTTCTTCTTCTTCTTCTCTCTTCATTTTCTTAAAATATAATTTTCATTATCCTTTTAAACAGTTTTTCTTCTCCTTACTTTTTTTATTCCAGGACTTTGTGCATTCTAGGGAAGTATGCAAACACTTAGTAACATATCTAGCTCTTTGGCGTTCTCTCTCAGATTGGCATCTGTTCCCTCTTAGAGTTGCCTCTTCTGTACCTCATACATTCTTGTGCACTGTGTTTCCTGTTTGCTCATTTTGGTTTTGGTCTTAAGATATTTTTCAGTATCCTCTTTGATTTCTTGATTGTTTTTCCAATGTATGTGAATTAATTTTTTTATGTGTATGATTTTTTTAACTTCCTGTCACTTTTTAAATTTTATTACTATAAAAAACTAAGATGAAATATGCCATTGGCTTAGTATGTCCTTAAGATGATTCATTTAGTGGCTGTCTTAATGTTCTGTTTTTTTTTTCCCTGTGAACTAATTGGTCTGCAGTTTTCTTAATGCCTTTTGGCACTAAGGATGGGGTGAGGTTTCCATGAATGGTTAGAGAATTCAGGTGTCCTGAGTTGTGGCAGCTTCATGAAGCTGGAGGACCCGGAGAGCACAGACTTGCCTTTCTTTTTGTCTAGGGTCTCACAGAAACTTGACAAAGCTGTATTGACAGAGTATCAGAGAAGACCATACTCCCCTTAACCTGCCTGATTGGGCAGTTCCCTGCCCGTTGTTTGCACTCTTCCGTTTAGCTCTTCCTGGTTGAAAGTGCAACAAAAATATTTGGCGAGAAATGTGTATCACGTGTTTTCTCACCATAATTTCCACACTTAATTGCTGTTCTCAAAACAACCTTCCTCAAGACCCAGTAATACCACTTTTGGGTATATATCCAAAGGATGCTCAATTGTGCCACAAGAATATGTGATCAACTACATTCATAGCAGCATTGTTTGTCATAGCCGGAACCTGGAAACAACCTCAATGGCCCTCAACTGAAGAATGGATAAGGAAAATGTGGCACATTTACACAATGGAGTACTACACAGCAGAAAAAATAACAACATCTTGAATTTTGCAGGCAAATGGATGGAGCTAGAAAACATCATTTTGAGTGAGGTAACCCTGACCCAGGAAGACAATTATCACATGTACTCACTCATAAGTGGTTTTTAAACATAAAGCAAAGAAAGCCAGCCCATTAATCATAATCTCAGAGAACCTAGACAACAATGAGAGACAGACATAGATTTAATCTACAGGGGTAGTAGAAAAACACAAGATCTCCTGAGTAAATTAAGAGCATGGGGACCTTGGGAGAGGATTGAAGGGGAGGGGAGAGGCAGGGAGGGGAGCAGAGAAAAATGTAGAGCTCAATAAATTCCAATAAAAAATGTTTTTCCCCTCCCAAATGATTCCTTCTCATACCAGCAGGAATGACTGTCACACACACACACACACACACACACACACACAAAAAAAAAAAAACGGTCTGGAGATTTTAACCTGATGACCAGATGGGGAATGTTAGCATATCTTTGTGTTCCCTCTCTTTTGGGTTATGGAAGAAAAGGTTTGCTTTTTCAGCCCTGGTTCTTGGGATCATTTTGTACCCACAAAGTACAGATGGTTGACAGAATGACAAAATCAGTGAATAATTAAGCACATGGACATATGCAGACACACAGGCAAACACTAACATGTGTGCACATACACGTGCCCATGCACAGACACACAGGCAAACATGAGCATGCATGCACACACATGTACATGCACAGACACACAGGCAAACACAAACATTTGTGCAAACACATGGGCATGCACAGACACACAGGCAAACACAAACATGTGTGCATACACATGGGCATACACAGACACATAGCACTCTGAAAGAAGTCTGCTTAAACAAGTCCATGTGTTGCCCATGACTGAAGACCAACTTCAGAAACTTACCTTTTGCATGTCGCTTTTGCAAGGTTTTCACTTGTCACTTTGACTTCAGGGTTCTCTCTTGGATCTGGTTCAATACTGTCAGTGGTGTACGTGAACTACACTTTTAAAACTACCAATCTAGTCCTTGTTATCCAGGTTTTCATACATTTCCCTTTGTTGATTATGATTTTTAAACATGGAGCTTTCAGACAAACATCCATACCTGAAAATGACTACAGCACACACAGCCCGGCATACAACACGCAACATCCAACAGTGTTTTAAAATGCTAACAAACCCAGATCTACTTGCAGCTTCCCTGAAAAGCCTCATATATTCAATTTCAATTCAGGACTCAATTACAAACTCTTTTCACACCCCCACCCCCACCACTGGAGCTGCTTTGAGAAACAGATTTGAAGATCCACAGCAGGAGTTGAGGAAGCGTAGCTTTCTCACCAGGGCCTCAGAACCAAAGAAAGTTGCTTTTTACTGAGCGTATGCTGAATGTCACATGTAAGTTAGCATGTGTCCAGTCCTCAAGTCAACGTCCTTCCTTGGGAGAGTAAAAGAGAGTCGTCCTACATGAGGTAGGCGCATGAACTTGCACTTGCTTGTTGCTTGCACAGTCTTTTGAATAAATGTTGTATTCAAGACGCAGCGTGTCTCAAGGCCCCAAGTCAAATGCAGTTATGGTTCCATTGGCCTGGAATTAAAAAGGCTGCATTTCTTTGTTCTCAGTCACTTTTTAACTGAAAGAATAAATGAAGACTCCCAAATAAAGATGATTGGTTCGGCGTACAACCTTAAGCAGCCGATGAAAATTAGAATTCTTAGATTCAACTAGATTGGCTAATAGGAATCCAAATAAAGAGCAAGCAGGGCGCAGGCAAGGGCTCCTTGGGGAGTGGTGGAGATCTTGTGCATGCTCAAGTCCTTGGCTGCAGTCTGCGGATTAGATGTGCTCCTCTTTGTTTGTTCAGTAACATCAGCTAGCTGGTCCTTAGGGTTCGTCGCTAATACCGAAGCATCTACAAAAACTGTGTCAAGATGTGCATGCCGATGATTACTGAATGAAGTGCTGTGGGTTATGTGACTTTCCTTCTCTGGCAAATGGAAGTGTTTGAAGTTGATAATTGCAGGGCTTCCTACTCCTTTAAGGAGGAGACAAGGGAGGTAGCATGGGTGCTCTGTCACAAAGAAGCAATAAGCTGGGGTCAAACACAGAAACAAAGAACTTTCTGTCTTAGGTTTCCAAACTTTTCCCGAGTCCGGAGCTCAGTCAATCAGAGGATTGTGATTCTTGGCAGCTTGACTCTAGAGAGACCAATCAGACTGAATCCTTAGACTCCTGTCAATAAATCTGGAGGAAAGCCTGTTTGGTCAACATGGACACATTTGAAACACAGAGCTGAGTAAGTCAAGTTCAGAGGACTGGTGGGTTTAAGCCTTAGGAAGTGCTGTGATAGACTATGTTTGTGTCTGGTGTGTAGCTTGATGACAGGGTACTTACTCACCGTGCACAAGTTCAATACCCAGCACCACTTCATCTCCAAAGTAGGAGAAGTTCTTGCCACCTCTGAATTTGCATCATGTAAAATCTTAAGCAAGCCAGGTTGTTTGAAATGTTGTTATTTGAAGTTGATGGGCCCATACCCGAGACAAATACTGGTTTTATTTATTTATTTATTTATTTACTTTTATTGACTGCCTATGTATGTAGAGAACTTTCAGTTAAATTTTAATTTTCACATCATTATGGGAACATTGATGTCTCTACTTGATAAATTAGAAAGTCAGGGCTTAGAGTTGTTGCCTAGGGTGGTAGAATGGGCATTTAGATATGGTTCATCAAAACCCAAAGTCTAGAGTTTTTCCTTTTTATATTTAATTAGATCTCAATTACAAAGTCCCAGGTCACTTGCAGATATTTCATTAAACCTTGTGTTCAGCATTTCTTATTTCTCTGCTAACTTACCTCTGGATGCATGGTAATTTTTCATATTATTTGAGATACAGGACTCTCAATGCATAAACTTCGCCTTTTCTCATGGTGGGGTTGAGGGTATGCAAATCAAAGCCACAAGGCAGGATTAGAATGCATTTGGAAACAAATCCAGGCAGGTAAGAGACAGCCCTCCCTGCATAGACTTCATTCCAGGCCTGCCTTAAATGGCAACCTGAAAGAGGACAAAGCTGGAGAGTTTGGATAGGTGAGTGGAAATGCTGACCGTAGGACCCTGGGATTGTCACCATACCATAACAGATTAGATGTGCCAAATGGATAAGCCCTGAAAATTCCTCTGAAAATCCAAGAGAGCAGGAAAGCCTAAAGGTAATCGTGACACTGGCAACAAAAGAGGGGATCTAGTTTAGCGTCTGTTCTGACCTTTCATTGACGGGGACTGACGAAGAAGCATTTCACAGACTTGTATGTATTTCTACAGAACGGCACCCCTCTAGGGTGATTGGAAATGCTAACCACGCCTTACTACCTCATGATTAATTCAGTTGAGGAAGGGTCACACAGTCACAAGATCCCAGAACTATTTTGCATTGTGGGGGAAGTGCCCTGGGAGCCACAGTCAGTGCTGCAATCTGCCTTTCTTATCCTGTGACAGTGACCTGATATAGCTGTCCTCAGCAATGAGTCTTTTTCTCTTATTTAAATGCAGTGTTAAGAACAAACTCTGCAGGTCTTTGAGAATAAGTGCAATGCCTAATATGCCACAGGAGAGAGATGTCTTTTGCTATGGATATTCAGGCCACCAAAGAAAGGATACCTGGGCTGGAGATAGGTGGGACATTCATACAGAAGGCAGAGAGAAATGACTAGACTGAGGAAGGGGAGATCTACCTCAGCCTGGTGGTCCCTCACAGGATAAATGTTTGCTGGGAATCACTGCGAGGCTGTAGCTCCCCTAACGCCACATTACTGTGTAAAGAATAGTGGAGGAATTATGAAAGGGTTCTGTGGGGGAAACCATCTCATAACAAACACTGGACACGGACAGAGAGATGAAAAAATAAAAAATAACCCCCCCCAAAATAAAACTCACAAGAAGCACTTTAAAAGAAGAATTCCTAAAGGGAGAATGCCCAATGAATGTGGTGAGTGTGGGGTGGAAACATTTGGAGACACTAGCCACTCTCTTCCTGCTGTGCTTCGATGGGCTCTGAACTTCCTACACCTGCCCCATTCACATGGATGGCAAAGTTTTTATTATTATTATTATTGTTATTATTATTATTATTATTATTATTATTATTATTTTGCCTTTGATTGGGACAGGGATGTGACAGAATAAAGTCAGAAACACAAAGGTATTTATGACCCTGTTTCCAAAAGCCTAGATCCTTAGGGAAGTAGAGAGGAAAATTGTGACTACCAGGCTTGGGGTGAAGGAGAAAGAGGTCTGACTTTCTACCTCAGTTGGAGGAGAAGACATGGATTCCTTCCAGGAAAGTCAACCCTTAATCCTCTCTCCTAGGGAAAGAATGACATTCAGAGAGAATGGCTCTTACCCTGGTAAAGGCCCTCAGAAAAAAGGGAAGGTAATACGGCAGAATCAGTATCTACGTGCACATGTGTGACTCTGCCCCAACCTTTAACATGGACCACCCGATCAGAATGGACGAACTGCACAAGTAAGACTAAACAAAGAGGCTACAATGTAAAGGGAAACTAAAGAATCCCATGGCATTCAGCCCTTGGATGTGAGCCTTCTAAGCCCACGTCAGCATGAATAAACACAGCTTCCTGGCAGAAAGCCTTGGTGTGCTGCGTAGGAGTCTCACAACGTCAGTAGTACAGCAGAGAATTTGTTGTCCTATTACAGCCTAGAAAGATTAGAATGCACTCTATGGCCATTCGGTGATGGGGAGGGTGTAACAAGATGGTTCAGTTGGGAAAGCTGCTGGCTACCAAAACTGATAACCTAAGTTTGATCCATGGGATCCACCGTATAGAGGGGAGACTTCTGAAGATTGTTTTCTGACCTCCATATATGCACCATGGCAACCCCTCCACAAATAAATAAATGTAATCAGAATATTATGAAATGAAAGAAGAGAGAGCCGTCAGACTCCATGGTAGGCAGAGAGAAGCTGAGAATACACCTTTCAGTGTGATCTCCAAGAGCTGCAAACAGAGCAGAAAAGTGAAAGCTCCCATGCTGCAGACCACCAGATTCCTAGGCACCCCATGAATCACTACAACCTTGGGCAAGATGAGGAATCCCCAATTTATTTAAGACTAAGTGTATGTCATATTGACAGAATGGAAGCTCAAGTTATGACAATTACTATAATGTTCTATTTATTTGCACACTGGAGATGTAGCCTGAGATTAATTTTTTGGTCTTGAATAACATGTAAAGTTACACAAAATGTACCATCATAAACTAGGTGTAAACCCCACCATTTGTGTTTATAGATCATATGAATAAAGCCAAATTGAGTAACAAATTAAATAGAAACAAAACAAAATGATTGACCACATTAAGACTGGCATACAGTCTGTATTTGTTTCTTAGAATTTATTGGTAATCAGGAACTTAACTCTGCACCTCAGCTAGATATAGAGTAGTCTTTGAGGAAGTGAGAGATGGGATGGGCAGCTTGAAAGCCGTGGAGAACTTCGGGGCTAGGAATGGCAAGAGCAGCAACATCATCTTGGTGAGCACAAACTGCTCAATTCGTGTGGTTTTTATTTTTGAGCCCCTGCTCGCGCTATCCTGCAGTCTTGGTATGCTTGCATGTCTTTGGGTTTTATGTTTTCTTTTTCCTCTTTCAGCCTAGTGAGGTTAATGTTAACGGCATTGGCTATAATGATGATTACTCTTCCTACTCTAACTCATTTTCGTTTTCTCTTTGCTCACTTAAGGGCAGAATTTACAAATGAATGAAAATAAATTTTGCTAATAACTTTTTGGCACATTCTGAGGGTAACTAGAGAGTCCGTCATAAGTGGCAAGCTGCTATTATAAAGAATATAAACTTATTCAAGAGGTTTAACTCAGATCCCTCAACAGTTTAGTAAGAAAGCCCGATGAGTCAGGTGCAACTTGACAGTAAGACTCTACTGTTGAAGGCAGCACAGACTTAGGGCAGAGTCATGGAAAAACCTAGCTGGTATGCAACTGGATGCTATAGCCCCAATTGCTAGCACTCATAGTGCTGGAAAGTACTCTGCATGCTACTGCAGGAGGAAGGGAACCACTCATCTCAGCCAACCAGGAACACTGCAAGCTACAATAGTAACGACTTGCTTGCTACATATGCCCGTAGGTGCAGTGGTGGCATGAAACGGATTTAAGGTCCACTCTGTGAAATGGAACCTGTACCTGATACTGTTAGTGACGACAAGAACCTGAGACTAGGGATAGGTCATGGGTTCTAGGGGAAAACCGAGGGCTATATTATTGTACCAAATGAACACAGCAATGAAACTATTACTAATGACATGTTGCTTTGCCCACAGAGAAGACTGTTCAGACTCATTGGAGAAGTGTCTTCTTGTTGTAGATGGCAATTAACACAGAGACCCACAACTGGACAATGTGAAGAAGATGAGAGACTGTGAAGTCCTCAGTACCATCAAAGTTCAGAGATCTATGCAGAGGAGGAGACAAAAAGATGGTAAGAACCAAAAGTGGCAACTGATTTAAGGAAACAGCATTTTCAGATGCAACCAGGCCCAGAGAATACGTGACAGCACGCGCAAAATCTGTACAAGCTCAAGCAGGACAAATCTCAGTATGGAGGAGGGGATGCAGGCACAAAGCCCCACCCCTAGCCAAGAAGCTACTCACAAATAATAGCTGCTAGGAGAGGGAAAATTGATTTTCACCAACACAAAGGCACTATGCAGCCATACACCAGGACAGGTGCCATACTCAGGAGTAACTGATCACAAAAAGGCTATTTTTGTTTTCTTGTCAGGCGATTTTTTTCCTTTGAGACAGAGAACAAATATGAAGTTAAGTGGGTAGGAAGAAGAAAGATCTGGGAGAAGCTGGGAGCAGGAAAGAATGATAAAATATACTTCATGAGATTCTCAAAAAATAAAAGAAATAATATTATATATTACAAAAAAATCTTAGTTGCTAACCATGCTTCACCCGTTTCTCATCCCTGTGAGTGACACATACCCAGTAATGCAAAACAGGCCTTCCATTTAATGAAGTGCATTTGGAAGCTCATTCTGTTCCCTGACCTTGGGCTAGGCAAGCCAATAGGAAAATCAGTTTTGCAAGCAAAAGCCATGACTAAAAGCAGACAGCCTTTAAGCTGCCTTTAGATCGAAGATGGTGTTGGCAAGAAGCCTCTTGCATGCCCGCCAGTAGAACACTTGGATGGGCACCATTTCTCTTGAGATTAGTGAGCCTGCACATCTGGGGATGCTCTCCACAGCAACTCTTCTGTTTAGCTTGCAGGTCAGCTCTCACAATAACCTTGTGAGACAAATAATTCAAACAACCATGGGTGACATTTTATTACTCCTTTTCAAAAGTAAATGACATTGGAGATAATTTCCTGCCACAATTTCCAAATGACATTAAAATCATCTGTCACCGATTTTCATTTCAGTGTGTTAAAGTCTTGTAAGGATGCACCTTCTTCTTCCCACATGGGTAAAATATCACCTTGTAAATTATAGATACATTTTCATTTTACTTTTATTTATAAGTCCTCATAGATAAATCACTTGGAAATACTTTGTATGAGTAGTTTCTTGTGTAGTGTTTAATGCTTCTGGCTCACAGAGAACTGTGGCTCCTGATTTCCTTGTGAAGGCAATGAAACCAACATCGTCTCCCCCATGGAGCTCCAAACTCACAGAGAAAACAGTGAGGTTGCCCACACTGACAGTTACAGCTCCATGATGAGAGCTTGTGTTCTACTGTGAGTAAGACTTGGAGTGTCTGTCTGTGCTCACTGTGGAATGGCTGACTGGGGAAACTTCAAGCTCCCAGTGATGGTGAGGAGAACTTGGCTAGCACTGTGTGACTTCCATCTGAAGCTCTGATGTCATTACTCTAATGATGTTAGCATTACTCTGTTCTCAAAATAGTGCACTTTTCTGACTTCCCCATCCCAGTGCTGCTGTGAAGAGGGTGCTCGTTCATTTCCTGGCTGCGCAGACTCCCAAAATAATCACATAGAAACTATATTATTTAAATCACTGCTTGACCAATCACTTAATGTATATTGCTAGCTAGCTATTACATCAAGACTTAACCCATTTCCATTATTTTACATTTTACCACGAGGTTTGTGGTCTACCAGCAAGGTTCCAGCTGACAGCTTGCATCTTTTTCCTCTGGTGGCCGCATGGAGTCTCTTGACTCCACCTTCTTTTTAAGTTTTCCTGGCCTACCTCTATTCTGCCCTATCACAGACCAAAGAAGCTTCTTTATTCATTAACCACAAAAAGCAACATATAGACAGAAGGACTTCCCACACCATTTCCCCTTTTCTGTTCAAATAAAAA
>JAQHUG010000048.1:9448778-9473035 GCA_028555095.1 Dicrostonyx torquatus
ATTTCCAAAGTAGCTATACATATTTGCACTCCCACCAGTAGTAAAGGAGTGTTCCCCTAACTCCACATCCTCCCCAGCATAAGCTCATAACAGAATGTTTGAATGGATAAATAAATTATATGATATTGAGTAGCCCATAAGAGATTTTATTTTGTTTTCCTCTGACTCCAGAATTTATAAAGTGTATAGTTTATAGTGGTGATCTTACATTGAATTTTAAAAGTAATGTACTAACTCAAATGTGAGACTTAGGCAAATATTTCACACGTATACACACAACCTATGTATCTATAATAGCATCATTTGATGTTATATTAGGACAATTTGACCAAAAGCCACTTTCATTTGGTTAATTGGCACTGCTCTGTGTCCACCGAGGAAGCATTCTGCACGGTTTCCAGTGACAGGAAATTATAATGATCATATATTTTCATCAGGGAGAGGGACTGCCACACTAATAAGCTTAAAACAAATCTGTTGCTTTTTTGCTTAATACCCTTAACTGTCTCTCTAGCCCCGCCCCCAGGATGGCATTCAGCCCATCCAGCCTGTTTTGTAAAGTCAAGCCCATGGAGTCTCTTCCTAACTCTGCTTCCTTCTCCCTATGTCTACACTCTCTGCAGCCACACCAGCAAGCTTGGGAACCCTCAGCGGTGCTTTTAGCTCTCTCTGCTTTGCCACACTTCGAACTCCTGGTTGATCGCCCCTCTTTTTGAGATACTCCACTTTGTGTCCAAACTATCACCTCTTGTAGGATGCTATTCCCAGAAGCTCGCCTCCTATCTTTCTCATGTCCACAGTAACTTATAACAGACTCACATATTAAAATTTGCACACATAGAAAAGACGGCGAGCATTTTGATGTTTAGACTTTTCCTCCCTCCCTACCTTTCTATGAGACATTCAACTGTTTGCAGACTGATAGACAACCAAATAAATATTGATGTACAAAAACTGATTTTGTAATCACACCGTATGTTTTTTTGTAATAAGTAAATTTGTAATGCTTTATTGGCTTAGTTCTCATCCCTTTTCTCAATTTCAGTTTCAATACTATAACTGCAGAGTGTGATAATGGTCATGATAGTGTATTGTTAGGGTGATGTTGGAGCTTCTGTTGAGTCTTTATCACGTTGGTCTCTGACAGTCCATAAAGGATTGTCTTGATTCTTAATTGATGTTGGGCCCATCCCATTGTGGTCATTACAAATCCCTGGACAAGTGGTCCTAAGCTGTCTAAGAAAGCCAGCTGAGCATGAGTGAGCCAAAGCTGTATTCCTCTGTGATTTCCACTTTGAGTTCCTGTCCTGACTTCTCTCAATGATGAACTCTAACCTATAATCTGAAGTAAATTCCAAGTCACTTTTGGTCAGAGTGTTTGAGCGAAGCAACAGGCTGAAACCAGAACAGATAGAAAAAAAAAAAAACTATTTGCCCAAGTCATGTGTTTTAGACACGTGACGATTCACAGTATGCACAATTTATGCTACCTGGTATATAAGCTGTGAAAGTAACTTATAAAAAGTGAAGCACAAATTTTAATGTATGGTGCAGGTTCTGAGGGAAGCATTTCCTCCATGTAGAGTCTTTCTGCTTGTTCCCATGCAGTTTGTCTAGGATCTTCAGTAGATAAAGACCATCTTGGTCATGGAATGTTACTGGGAAGTAGTGGATAAATGCAGGAATTTTCAGCATACTTCTCATCTTTACATCTCATTCTCACTATCTGGATGCTTCATTCCTTATCCGAATCCCTACCTAATGTTGACTACCTGTACCTCAGGGGCATAAGATGAAGACTCTGAAAAGCACTCGGATTCATTTGTGGCTATAAAATCCTCACTGAATCAAGACCTGATTGCTTGAACTAAAGCACAAATTTAATTGGAAATTAAAACAGAACATAAACATTATTAGTACCAAAGTGGATTTTTTCTAATAAAAATGATTTATTTAAAAATATTTTGGATAGAAATGTTAATTTTAAATTGCAGCTTAATGAATGCGTTTGACATCAAGAGTTAAAAAGATAAAAGCACACTTCAAATGAAGTTTAAATGTTTCACGTGTGACTCAAAATGGAAAACTGCTTAGTTGTACAACATCAAATTATCTGGGGTTATATGTTATTCTTTCCAAAATACAGTAAATTTATGTAGTTATAAAATTGAATAGACAGCAAAAGAAATGGCTTGGCAGGCAAAGACCTTGGTCCCAGGCCCAACAAGCTGAGTGCCTTCCCTGGGACGCCATCAGAAGGAGGCAAGGATCAACTTTCACAAATTGTCCTCTTACTTCCACGTGCATGCCATGGTATGAGTTCCCCACCCCTCCCCACCAAATAAAGAAATCCAAAAGAAAAATGTAAATAGCAGAATGTAGTTTTTCTTCTTCCTCGGGATTGTTGTGCATTGGCCCAGGAGGGAGGAGGGAGCGGAAGCAAGGGAACAGGGGTCTGTTGGAAGGCTGTGGGTACAATGGAGAAAGCTCTCCAGGGTATGATTTCATTAAATCAGCTTAGCTTTTTCCAAGAGTATAGAAAATATATAGTTGGGGAGCCTCAGGATAAAGCCTAGTTTGCCCTGAGTGGGTCCCTTCATAAGGCTTTCTATGTGGCAGCAGGGTCCTATAGCAGAGCTCCTAGTACAAACCTTAGTTACCGTACATATCACAGGGGATGCTTCTTGCAAAGATAAATCAGTCATCCATGCTTAGAGGCAGCTTTCAGATAAAGTCAGTCCTCTGGGCCCAGGCACATTCTCCAGATAAGAGGAGGTAGAAAGCAGGAAGTCTAGCTGGGGAGGGAGTTCCCACGTCACCAAGCTTTGGAAAAAGTTCAAAGCCATGATAGACTGAGACCTCTTACCAGCAAGGCCTTCCAACAGCAAAGTGCAGCAGCAGTTAGTGTTTTTGTGAGTCGCCTGGTCTTGGGTTTTTGCAGAGGTGGGAGCTGTCAGGGTTTTTCAATAACGACCGGATGAAATAAACATACACTCTAAGTCATTTAAGATTTCCTTTAGTATATCTAAAATGGCCCTCATCAAAAACAACTCTAAAAAACTAATTAAGTTATTTTTTCCACGTATAAATTTCTTTCTAAATGACAAATTAAGCTCCTTATGCTGCTAGTAATCGGTGTTTGTCTAACTGGACCATTGTTGGTTTAGAGATCTTATTTTAGTAACAGCGTGAAAGGAGGCCATGAGCTGCCAGCAAAAGTGCACATGTATGAGGTGTAGCAAGGGCAATTGCAGGGTCGGCCGCAGCATGGGCGACTACTCTAGCTGCCGAGACGTATCTAGTTTCCTCATATAACCAGCAACCTGCATCTGAGCTTATAGTTTGAAAAAATAATGCTTGTCTGCCATAAGACTTAAAATTTAACAACTCTGATTTAATATATAGTTAGACAACTAATTTATAGCTCATATTTAATTGGAGAAGTATTTTTTCCACAAGATGGTTCTCCACAGCACAGCAAGAAATGTGCCTAAAGACTACTTCGTGTGATTATTTTTATATCAAATTTGCAGTTTACTAAAAGTGAAAATGCTCTACAATTTGTGTACGGGATGGGATGCTTATTCCCGTGAACTAAAAAGCCCAGCTCTGAAATGGTACCTGGCAGAAGCGAACTGCCTGGTGTGATCTATTATATAATGGAGGACATGCACAGGAGAGCATTCGGTCAATAGGAACTGTTTATCCAGGCAAGACATCCTTCTCACCCAGCTCATTCTCAGAAAAATCATCTGAGAAAGACACCCTTTCCATCTTCACTCAAAACTGAGAAAACTGAGGATACAGCAGAACTAGTATCCTGGGAGTATCTAACCACGAGGAGTCTGACCCACAGCAGCCCACCCGTCGGGACCAAAGCTGCATGGAGGCCTACACTCAAAACTTAGCTAAGAGCCGCTGCTGGAGATGAGCAGGCTTCTGGACTGCCAAATGGATTTGCAGTTGGCTTTAATGCATAATTTTGAGTGATATCAACTACAGTTTGAGTGCTGGCTGCCACATATAATGAGCATAAAATATAATTTACTCTCCAGAATACTAATAGCAAAAAAATATATAACTCTTTAAGAAGCATTTGTATAGCCAGGTGGTGGTGATGGCGCACACCTTTAATCCTAGCACTTGGGAGTCAGAGGCAGGTGAATCTCTATGAATTCAGGGACAGCCTGGTCTACAGAGTGAGATATGGGACAGCCAGGGTTGTTGTACAGAGAAACTCTGTCTTGAGAAAGAAAGAAAGAAAGAAAGAAAGAAAGAAAGAAAGAAAGAAAGAAAGAAAGAAAGAGAAAGAAACACATGCGCACGTGTGTGTGTGCGTGCGTGCATGTGTGTGTGTGTGTGTGTGCGTGTGTGTGTTCACTGTCACTCTGGCATTTTGATTCTGGCCTCATTTGGAATTGAGCCTTCTCATTAATTCTAGAAGAAACACTTCTGTGGTATATGTTTTATGACAACTTCCAATAGTATATTGACTTGATTTTAGAAAGCCTCTTAGGACAGCTCTTCACAGTCATATATTACTTAATGTGACAGTGCATAATGGAGGAAGTGGCTCTTGGCCAGTGAGGGACCTTTACGATAGGCAGAGGCAACCTAGTGGTGGAGTGAGTCTCAGAGCAGAAGAGCCAGGAGCCGAGCATCACCTCCATCAGCATTCTGGCTGCTAGAAGGCTCTCAGAGTCCTGGCCAATGCAAAGGCATAGTGTGTGGAGTAAGCCAGTTTTAACACCTTTCTCCATCTCGGTCAGCCGCCATGAGCCAGAAAGACTGTGACAAGAGAAATCGTATACTATTCATTTTCCCAATTTGGTGCTATGATCCAATAGGAAATAAAGAACTTTAAAGAAAAAGCTCTTTTGTATATTTTATTATCAAAGCCAAGACTGCTTTGAAAGGAAAATAACCCTTTTGAAAGTCCAAAGAAGAATGCATGAGGTTAACCCATATGCAACAGAAATTCAAAAGGGGCTAGGTGATCAACGTGATGACTCCAATCAGGTGGGTGGAGGATGGAACAACTACTATGTTCCGCATTTGGGGGTCTCCACACAGGAAACACCACTGAGTCTCTGCAAGAGTGGGTATTTTCTCGATACAGAACCAAGAGGCTGAGGGACAGGGGCCTCACCAGCAAGCTGTTGATCACAGTCCCAGAGACGGGAGCTGCGGAACTGTAAGGTCATCTCTGTCCCGTCTATAAGGGGGACAGACAACTAAGTTAGTGTCTCACCCCCAGGAGTGATTTATGAAGATAATCCTCCACTCCCAACAACACAGAATGAAAGGAGTGGTACCCTAAATTTAGCACTGGGAGTGATGTGCAATGCAGGTCCCAGCATCTGGACCCAGCTGCTGAGCAGACACAGCTTGATTATCCAGGTGGGAAAACAGCCGACCATACTGCCAGTTTTTGACAGTTCAGCTTACAGCTAAGAGCTTTACAAAATGAGGCACTTCGTAGTGATATATATCTGCTTTCTTCACACTAACGCGTCTCACCTTATTAGTTTATGAGCCATAATAGGAAAACTGTTTAACAGCAGAGATCATGATTAATAGGAAGCCACAGACTTAGCGGCGAGAAAAAGCAATGATAATTTAAAAGGTAGTCTATTTAATTTCTTTTTGCATAAATCATTTCAGAAAAAAAAATGTTACTTGCAAGGGAATTATCTTTTCTATTTAATTTATAAAAGACAATTTTTAAAAGTTTGCCCAAAAGGGTGGAGGCCTATCTCAACAGTGTAACATTTGCCTGGTAAACACAAGCGCAGGGTTTGAACCCCATCATTGGCAAAACAAGTTTGTTGGGCTTGGCTCTATGGATCTTTGAACTTCAGAGTTCTCACATGATTACTGCTTCATTTGTTCTTTTTGACACCTTGCATAGAAAATAAAGCAGATATTTGTAAATCAATGCAAAGACAGAAGTGGGGTATCCAGTGTAGAGAAAGAAAAAAAGAAGGAGCCTTTGTGACGTTGGAGAAAGCTATAGCCATGGATCCTTGTGACAGCAAAAACAAACAAACAAACAAAAAACAAAATGTATTTGCCACCATCTAGTAAATGTACATATGATAAAAAAGTAGAATGTTCTGAAATGAATGTTTTTAGACTTCCTTGGGAATAGTGCCAAATCTGAATTTGTCTAAGAAATAAATATAACCCCCTTATGCAATGCAGGAACTTCAAAACCAGAACAATAGCTTTGATTTTCTAGTAACACTGTGGGCTACTGATTTTTCTCCAAAAAGACCAATTGGAATGCAGAGAGCTCATAATATCAAAGCTATTATGGTAACTAATTCTCATCCACAGCTTCCCAGAAATAGTCACAGATTCAGTTCTTTATGTCTTAGAGTAATTTACAGTCACCTATCTTGGCAGAGACACAAAGGGTTTAAGTAACTTTACATTTATCGGATTTGCTGATGTTAGATACTTGGAAGGGTCCTTGAGCAATGAAAGCCAGGATTCATTTGTAGACCTTTGCATGTTGTCCCAGAAGGCAAAGGAATCAGAGCCAGGACACTGGTCGTACAGATGTCCCTAATTTGGGAATGAAAGTTACATTGGAATATTTGTTTCTCACCTCTTTCTGAACTCAACATTTATCATAAAGTATGAACATTTGAAAATATAAAAAATAATATTTATAGTAACTTGATGTTTATTGTCAAGGGCAATAAGCCAAAAAGACGTATTTGTTTTCAAAAGATTTTGTTAATGGAAAATTTTCACACACACACACACACACACACACACACACCACATGAGTAAATGGGTCATGGTTGCTGTAAAATAGCCCAAATGCCCAACTTTGATCAGAAAAGTGCATAGGTGTTTGTCAACAGATGCTGTGGTTAATAGGGTAGGAGCCATCCCCTCACAGCATAGTAAGGTACAAGACACTTCCTCCAGTTTCTCAGTTGACATCACTGGATTCTCAGCAAAAACTTTCCGCACCGAGACTTGCTCATTTTTTGCATGAAATTTATCTATCCATCTTTAGGAGAAACATCAGAAATCGATGATTTATTTTATGGGCATAGATTCACATACCCATAATCCCAGTGCTCTCGACACCGAGGCAAGAGGATCTTATGTTCAAGACCAGCCTGGGCTCTACAGTGGACTTCAGGCCTGCAGCTCTTGGGGTTGGGGAAAGACTTTGTGAGGTTTCTCCAACCACACTGGCATGCCAACTGGTGCTGTCATTGTTCAGGCCTTGTTTAGGTGACCATGTTGTTAAGATTTTATGGCTGGAGCTGAATAAGAGGCTGTGCATACAGATGAGGAAAGTCAAGTATCACCCGTGTTCTTATGTCATTACAGTCTAGCACTCCAATAGATATGAAAGTAACAGAATATGAAACAATTGTGCTTTGTGTGAGCATAATTTTCATTTATGAGTGGCTCTGATTCTAACAGCGTAAAATGCTTCAAAACCCACGACTTTCTCAAGCACAGATAAATGGAGAATTCTAAACCTGACCTCACTTGACAGGACTCAATTAAAACCCAGATGCACTAAAGACATTGTATCAAATTGTCTTCAGGTTACACGGATGGTATATATGTGAAAGGAAAACAAATCTGGGGTAAGGATTACGTGTTTAGATTTGGGCCCCATCCCCAAGGTATCTCATGCATGTGTAAATGTTTATGCAAATACTGTCAAATCTAAAGGGTATCAAAGTCTGAACTGCTTCTGGTCGCAAGCATTTTTGAGTATGGGATATCCAACCTGTATTGTGAAGGGGATAAAATGAATAGCTGTGTAGGGTGATAAGCTCAGGAGCATAGAGAACAAGGATGGCTACCTGTCCTTCAGTGGTGGCCACTCACAGTCGCCCTTGAAATTTTAAGCCCAATATGCTATTTAGTGCACCACAAAGTCACATGTAATAGACTTTATACTTATGGCAATACAATGCAAAAGGAAATAGATATACTTGGATGAAGATAAGGTACTATTATATGAAGATAGGTTTACATAAACAGATATAGAAGAAAATTTTCTGAGTATCAAAATAATATAATTCAGTAAAAGAATTGAACGCAAATTATCAATGACTTGACTACACATCTAAAATAAGCAAATCAAATATCAAATAGTCTATGTTTGATATTTGGTTCTTCCTTATCAATAGTAACAAAAATCGATGGTGGCACATGGCTTTAATCCCAGCACTCGGGGGCAGAGGCAAGTGGATCTTGGTGAGTTCAAGGCCAGCCTGGTCTACAAGAGCTTGTTCCAGGACAGGCTCCAAAGCTAGAGAGAAACTCTGTCTAGAAAAAAAAAGGAAAAGTATGTCATGAGTTTTACAAGATAACATGAAAAGAAGTACAAATCTTTACTAGATAACATAAAGTAGTAGTTGACGTACTGGGACATTATGTTAGACTCAAACACAGAGCCAAAAATGTGTCTTACACTCATCAGCTCTTCCTCAATTAGTTTGTAGGTTAATGACAATTCAAATATGCCCACTACTTGAAAAAATAATTTAATAATCTAATAAAAAATATACGCTAGGCAAACAATTTACTTTAATCTTTGCCAAATCATGATATAAATTTACAGAGGTTTCAGTAATTGGGGCTTGTGTAAAAAATGCTTGACTCTTCAAAGAAATTAGAATCTGTCCTGAAATAAAATTTAATAATGTATATATTACATTATTAATTAATTAATGCATACATATTACATGTATGTGTGTGTATGTGGGTATGGGCAAATAACTGCATGTGTCCAGAGAGACCAGATGAAGACATCAGATCCTCTGGAGCTGGAGTTAAAGATGACTGTGAGCGACCTGATGTAGGTGCTGGGAACCAAACTCAAGTCCTCTGCAAGAGCAACAAGCATTCTTAACTGTTGAGCCATTTCTTCAGCCCAGAAGTTCTATTATACTAATGAATCTAATGTACAGCACAATAAATATTGTAGGTGAAGATAAAAATTGAACAAAGGATATTGAAAAGTTTAATTTTTATGTCATATTATATAGATTTAAATAATTCAAAGTACAACTGCATGGCTGCAAGATGGCTCCATGGTTGAAAAGTTTGATTTTAATTTCAAATTATAGATCAAAGTAATTAAAATGCATTTGCATGGTTGGGAGTATTTGAACTTTGGTCCTCAGCACCCATATCAAACCGAGGTACACTATGTGCACCTGTAATTCCAGAACTGGGAAGATAGAGGCAGGTAGATATTGGGGGTTCTCTAGTTATCCAGTCTAGACAAAATACAGAGGTCCAGGTTCAGTAACAGCCTCTGTCTCAAAATATAAGGTGAGTAACAGAAACCAATTTCTTCCCACCCATCATGCGCGCGCGCACACACACACACACACACACACACACACACACATACACGCACACACACACAGCATGAATTAATAAATGGACAAACACTGAACAACTGGACTCTTTTATAGGTAAGTCATGAACTGCTGTTGAGTAAGGAATTTATATCCTAAATGCCAAACAGTAGAAGATCTTTTAAAAATTATTTTGAGATTATAATTTAATTACAATATTTCTCCCTTTCCTCCCCACTGCCCCTGAATCCTTCCATATACTCTTCCTTACTCTCCTTGAAATTAGAGGCCTCTTTTTACACTAATTGTTTCTGTATGTATATGTATATACATATGTGTATACATGTATATTCCTAAATACAACCTGTCCAATATGCATAATGCAACATGCATGCATGGTTTCACAACTGACCTCTTGGGCTTGGACAACCAGTTGGTGTGCTCTTCCATGGGGAATGCCACATCTCCCAATCTCAGTTTGCCTGAGCTTCATATAGTTTTTTGTGTGGCATTGAGACTCCTTAATTGTGTAAAAAATATGGGCTGAAGCAAGAGAGAAATGTAAGAGATTTTAAGGGATATATGACAGAGGAATGAAAGAGAAGGCAATGAAACCACGTAACATAAAGACAGAAGGGAACTGTTTAGGTAGATGAAGGGGACCAGAAAGTGGGGGCAGAGGGGTTCATGAGGATAACGGAGAGAGAATTTAATTAGAACAAACTATAGAGACACGTATTATAAAATGCTATTATTTTATGTGCTAACTTAAAAAATTAATAAAATGTTATAGGCTCAAAGTCAATTAAAATAATATATCTCCAGCAAATTGGGAGGTGATATTTGGGTAGCTATACAAATGTATTTTTAAGATTTACATCTTTGCGAAGTCCAACAAAAGAACATAAAAAACAATAATGGGATGGGCAAAGAATCTCAGCAGAGATCTCCAAGGACAATGCATCCCCAGAAAACACTTACCTATATTAATAATTCAGGAAAGACAGTATGTCATTTTCTTCTGTCAATTGTATGTTAAAGATTCTAGACTGAGCATAGTGGTCGAGCTAGCTGGAAAGGTGCAGCCATGTGTAGTTTCTCTGGATGTGTTTGCATGTGGAGCTGTAGCAAGGGAAAGCAACACTACCTAAATGCAAAATACCTTAGTTATGTGAGTTGCATTTTTAAAAAAGTGTTCATATTTTCTCTAATAATTACAGTTCAAAGAAACAACAGAATAATCAGTTAAAATGCTAAACAAGATTTAAGTACAAACGTATTAACCATAGAATTATATTCAATCAGAACAAAAAAGAAAACAGCTAAGATTTGCAACAATAGAGGATTGATTAGATCCTATATTTATATGATAATGTTTTTCCTCATGAGTAGATTGGTTTTTGAGGAATATTTTACTACATGTATAATGCTCACAAAATTTCAAGTAAAATTCATTTTTAAATGAGTCTAAATGCTCAATACAAAACTTTGAAAGCACGTTAGAATGTATCATTTAGCATGTATGTGTACATCTATGTGAATGCACATAGATGATGTGCTAAAGAGGCTAAAGAGGATGGCAGCTGTCTTCCTCCATTGCTTTCTGTTTTATTGCCTTGAGACAGTCAAGTCTGCTGTTTTAGCAAGATTAGTGGATCAGATAGGCCAAAGATCTGCCTGTGTGGCCCTGCCACACACCCATTTCTAGGGTTTCAGGCATGCACAGCCATGTTTAATGTGGGTACTGGGATTCTGACTGAGGTCTTCATGCTTGCACAGCAAGTGCCCTTTCCTCTGAGCCATCTCTTCAGCTTCCATGTTGCATATTATATAGTTGGGCATACACATAGGAAAAATTAAAAGTACTAAGTAATACTTACTTCTGACTAGTATGACCAGGAATTTTATATTGATCTCTACTTTTGACTTATCTAACTTAACTTACTCAGAAAAGCCATCTAATTATAGTTTAAAATTATGAATGGAAAGCAGCAAGAACTTTGCAATGATACCCATTTCATCAGAATACATTATGAACTTTAAAAGAAAATATGGGAATCACTTTTATTGCTAATTTTCATAACAAGAACACTCCAGATGAACGAGTTTACAACCACTTCTACTACTAAAAACTCAGCAAATGTTGACAAATCTTTTCTAATTGAAGAGAGTGTCTCACATTTTTGACATAATGGTATTATATCATGTAACTTAAAAATATGTTGTATTTTAGGTTGTAAGCCTAGTCTTTAAAGTTAGGCTGAACCATAAAACTAGAAATAAAAAGCTTAGAGACTTGAATAAGAACTTCAAAGGCAATCCTCATTAATGGAATATTAGAGATGGAAGAAAGAATCTCAGGCCTCAAAGGCAAGATAAAAGAAATGTACACTTGTAATTAAGGAAAATATTAAATCAAAAAATGCAGATGCAAAACATCCAGGAAATTTGGGACACTATGAAAAGACCAAATTCATGAATAATATGAATAGATGAAGGAGAAGAAATCCAAGTTAAAGACCCAAAAAATATTTTCAGCAAAATCAAAGAGGAAAAATTCTCTAACCTAAAGAAGGGCATGTTTATCAAGGTAGAGCAAGCAGACAAAACATCAAATAGACTAAACCAGAAAAGAAAGTCCCAATGACACATAATAACACTAAATATAAAGAACAAAGAAAGAATATTAAAAGCTACAAGGGGAAAGGCCAATAAACATAGAAAAGCAGACCTATTAGAATAATATGTGACTATTCAATGGAGAATCTCAAAGCCAGAAGGACTGGGATGGATTCTATAAACTCTAAGAGATCACAGATGCCAGCCAAGACTTCTATACCAACCAAAACTTTCTGTCACAATGGAGAAAGAAAAACATTTCATGATAAAACCAAATTTTATTAGTATTTAGCTCTAAATCCATCTCTACAGAAGACACTAGAAGGAAAACTTCGACCTGAAGAGGTCAACCACACACACACACACCCCAAAAATTAAAAGAAATAGATAATCTCAGCCCAGTAAATCAAAGGAGGGGAAAAAACTCACACTACCACAACAACAAAAATAAAGGCATTATCATACACTGCTCATTGATAAATCCCAACATCAATGGTCTCAATTCCTCCAATAAAAAGACTCAGACAAGCAAATTGGATATGAAAACAGGATCCATCCTTATGCTGCATCCAACAAACACAAAATTCAACTCTAAATGGATCAAAGACCTCAACATAAGGCCAGATAAAAGGAATCTGATAGTAGAGAAATTGAGGAATAGTAGACCTCATTGGCACAGGGAAAGACTTTTGGAACAGGACACTGATAATACAGGCACTAAAAACAACAATTAATAAATGGGACCCCGTGAAGCTGAAGAACTTCTGTATGGCAAAAGACAACAAAGTGGCAGGCTGCAGAGTAGTAAAAAAGTTTCTCTTTTAAAATCAAACTACACATCCAATAGAGGGGTAGAATCTAAAATACATAAAGAACTAAATAAAATTGAACAGCAAGAAAACAAATAACTTAATTAAAAGATAGGGTACAGATCTAAACAGAATTCTAAGAGGAGGATACTCAAGTGACTAAGAAGTATTTAAATGTTTAACATACTTAGTCATCAGGGAAATGTAGATCAAAACTACTTTGAGATTTCATCTTAACACTAGTAAGAATAAAACAAAGGATATAGAGTAAGGGAAATACTCATCCATTAGTGGGGATTGCAGACTTGTATAGTCACTATGGAAATTGGTGTGGTGGTTCCTCAGAAAGCTGGAAACAAATCTACCTCAAGATCTAGCTCTACCACCCTTTGAATATGTACTCAAAAGATACTTCATCCTGCTTCAGAGACACTTGCTAAACCATGTTCTTTTCTTCTCTATTCATAATGGTCATAAACTGGAAACAGCCTAGATATATGTCACTGGAAGAATGGGTACAGAAAAGGTGTTGCATTTACACAATGGAATATTATTTTGCTATTAAAAATGGAGTAATGGGTTTTGCAGGTTAATGTATGGAGCTAGAAAAAATAATCCCGAGTGAGTAAACCAGACCCAGAAACACAAATATGGTATCTATTCACTTATTTTTGGGTGTTAGCTGTTAAGTCTTCATTAAATAGGATACACTCCATATAACTGAAGAAGTTTAGGTGCAGAGTAAAGGACTAGGTGGGAGGGAGGGATCTCCCTAAGAAAGGATAATGAATAGATAGATATAGTTGTACAAGGGAAAGAAAACTGTAAGAGGAGGATCAAATGGGAAGAGGGTGGTGAAAGGCAGTGAGGGATGAGATACAGATAAAATTAAGGGGCATTTGAGAGGTCATATAGAAACCAAATGCAGTAGAATGTTCCTAAAATATATACACATATGGAGGTCCTCTAAATGAAGTCACCTAATAATGGGAGAAACAGAGGCCCAACTGGACATATCTTTCACCAAATGAAGCTTCTAGTACAGGGAATGGGTTACATCTAATTGAGTTGTTGGCAGAAGGGTCCAAGGGGAATCCCCCAGACAACCCAGTCTGTTGTCAAGGCTATTGATTGCTCTCTAAAAACTGATGATATTATCCATTGGTGAAGACCACGCCTTCAAATTCATTGAACATGAAGAAGTCAAACTGGTGCCTACATAGAGCCTTCATCCCTATCAATTAGTGTTCACGGCACTGGAAGGTACTCTGTATGCTACCAAGGAAGAGAGAAGTACACACCTACCTAGCTACAAAAGCCTTTGATCTGCAATGATGACCTGCCTGCTGGATGTACTAGCACAACAGTGGTACAAATCTGGTGAAAGTAACCAACTGCTGTATGGTTGGATTTAAAGCCTATTCTATTAGAGTCAACCTATCTGGACACTGCTTGGGTGGCCAAGAACCAGAGACCAATTAAGCTAGTGACCTAGAGGAAAACCAAATGCTACTGTTCTGCTAAAGGGATGCAGCAATGAAATGACTCCTAACATACTTAGCTATACCCATAGATCAGTCCCTTGTTCACCTACCATCAGAGACGCTTCCTCCTGCAGCAGATGGGAACAAACATAGAGACTCCCAACAAACAATGTGCAGAGAGTATTCGCGAATATTCAGTCCTTAATGGACTGGCTCTCCTCAGGGCTCAGGGAATCTTGCAGAAGAAGAGGCAGAAGGACATGGACGATACAAAGGTGACAGGACTTCTAAACACTGTACAATGGATGCACACATGAACTCACAGAGCTGTGACAACAGGCCCAGGGCCTGCACAGCTCTGTACCAGATGGGGTCCCAGATCTGAGAGAAATGGACAAAAGACTCTATCCCTAACTCAGAAGCTATCCCCAACTGAGAGCTATCTGCAAATGAAAAAGTGTTCTCAGAGTCTCACTGGAGTACAAACCATTCTCAAAGGCAGGCCCCACACCGAGGAGCAAACGGCCAACACAAAAAGAACTCAATGGCATCTTTAGAGGTTTTTTGTCTCAAACTGGTTAGTCAGAGTATTTACTTATATATTTATCTATTTCAATTTTTTGTTTATTTTCATTTTATATTTTTAAAGTTTTGTTCCCTTATTTATTTTTTTTTCCTTTCAGGTCCTTTGTGTATAAATTATGGCTTTTGGTTTCGTGCTCTAGTGGAATTCCTGTGTGTGAACATGTGCATCTCTGTGCCTATATTTGCTTCTTGTGCTTTTCCTTTGCCTTTTTCCTTCTATTGCTGTGTCTTCTTCTGTTTTATTTTTTTATCTCATTTCATTCTTGTTATTTAGATGCCCATTTGTTTTATAAACAAAGACAGAAAGAGAGTGGACTCCGGTGGGAGGGAAGGTGGGAAGGATCTTAAAAGAGTTGAGAGGGCAAACCATAATCAGATCGCATTGTATAAAAAAAAAATCTATTTTCAATAAAGAATGAATTCCAGTGCAAAGACCAAAAAACATTTTATAAATGAACACTGACTGATAAATAACAATTCACTCACCACAAATTTCACAGTGCCACTTAAAGAAGTGAGTGGACAGTGAGTGTCCTCAGGCTTTGATACCCTGAGGGCAGGAAGGACCCTTCCTATTCTTTTCTCTTTATGTAAATTATTCTAATCTTTTCACTCCAGGCTGTGAGGTTTCCTTCTGGAAGACACAGAAAACAGTCATTTTAGCCATGAGTTCTAGTCACGGGGTTGAGCCCTTTGCCTTGGTAGGACATCCATGTTTCTAATTCTCTCTTAAGGAAAAGACAACCTATAACATTCCAATATGCCTGTAGTGATATTTTGTTTGTGTTTTAACAAATAAAGCTTGCCCGAAGACCAGAGTGCTGAGCTAAGCCACTAGAGGCCAGGCAGTGGTGGCACACACCTTTAATCCCAGGACTCAGGGAACAAATTGATCTCTGTTAGTTCATGGCACAAAACTGATGCAGTCTAAAAGAGAAGAGAGCTCACACAAAGATGATCCCAGCACTTGGGATCTCATGCCTTTAGTCCCAGCACTAAGGAGGTGGAGACAGGCGTGGTATGGCTGGATGGAGAGAAGAATATAAAGTAGAATGAGACAGAAGTTCATTGCAGTCTGAGGTTTGGTGGAAGCAGATGGAGTCTGGTGATGCAGTCTGAGGGCAGGATTGCCCCTTTGGTCTGAGTATTGACAGAGGTAAGAACTCTCTAGTGCCTGGCTGCTCTGCTTCTCTGATCTTCAGCATTCACCTATATATTGGACTCTGGGTTTTTATTATTAATATCAATTAGAATTCGTGCCACATATGCCTAGCAGGAAATTCCTTTCATCACAATTTAAAATGTAAATCTGAAGTTGGTCTCCGATGCTTTCCATTCTTCGTTATTGTTTTTCTTTGCTTTTTAACGCCTTGGTGCCCACTTCCTCAGCGCTGTCCATTTGGGGAGTGGAATGAGAGTATTTACAGAGACTGGGATGGGTGACAGCAGTCTATGTCTGACAAGTTCTTAGGGGAAGACAGGATTATTCGTTGTAATAAATCTGCTGGCCTGCCCTGTCACCTGGGTACCCTCTCTCTTTAAGAGACAAGCCCCACCCACTCCCAATCTCCCCCTTCTGAACCTCTCTCCTCTCTCTCTGCCTGTCCTTATGAAAAGTCAGTCTCTGCCTATCCTCCCTCTCTTTTTCTTCTCTCTCTCTGTCCTCCCTTTCTTTTTCTCCCCTCCCTCCATAACCCCTTACTCTTATACCCTTCCTAACACCCACAAAATAAGCTCTATACCCAAGCTCTCTCTGCATGGTGTATCTGTCTGTCTCCCACCCGCCATGGTCTCCCACCTGCCAGGGGACCTGCTGGGGTTTGTACCACTATGAATAATAACAGTATGTACCTGCCTGAAAAATATTTTCAGGATAGAAACTATCTTCATCATTCATAAGTGTTCTTTGGACACTGTAGTTATCATAAGTGTTGATTTGGGAATGAATGACTGGAGAGTGACAGGGGTATTGTCCCTCAAGTTAAAAGGCAATCATCCGTTCTCAGCTATCCTCAAATAATATTTTTTTAAAGTGAGTGTGGATTACTTGACTTAAGATGCACTGAGTTCTGCCATCTCCTTCATCCATGTGCTCTGCCAGTGAAGAAGTGAAGTAGGTGTGGTTTGATCATTATTGTCACCCCCACTATAGAGAAGACAGGCCAATTCAGAGATCAGTGCTTTGATCAGAGTCGCAGACTGACAGATGAGAAAGGATCCGAACTCAGGTCATCTGTCCCTTCCTGCTGTACAGCCCTGTTGATGCTGTCTATATGACCGCTAAACAACCAAGGACAGTTGCTCAAAATTGCAGCGACCTATGTGGCGCCTCTGTTGCTTGTTTGGTGCCTCATTATCACTTCTTGTAGCACAGACCAAACTCCACTGTACCAAATCCCTGGAGACTAAGTAACAAATTGGTAATTCTTAAGAAAATTGAGTTTAACGGGTGCCAAGTATTTCCTTTGGTTTCAATTTGCATTTTTTCTGTGACTTAGTTCACAAGGCCTGTCATTGCTTTGCATCTGGAAAGCCTGCCTGGCATATTTATGAAGAGCATTTAGCTCCCAGGAATCAGTCCAATGACCTAGCTCCTAGATAATTGCAGTTTCAGATCTGTAGGACTTCTGCCTCCAGTAGATGCTGACCTTTAATTCCCAGTTCCCAGATAGACTTCTAAATGGGAGTATAATTACATCAACTAAGCTTCAAGGTGGTATGAAAAACTAAGGTTGTCGGGAAATACCATCTAACAATTTGTGATTTTCTCTACGTATAGAGAATGGAGTTGAAGAGATGCAGCCAGGCTTCATGTCTTAAAAACGTTCCAATTAGAGAAGAAACTGTAACTGTGGTTGCACCCAGCTTAAATCAGAGAGCCTGAAACCATTTCAATGAACAAAAACAACAGAAACCCTCCGTTATCAGTGCTTCTCCATGAGATGCCTAAAACGCTGTACTGCACTTGTGTACAATTTGCTCCTAAAAGACCATTAGGAAAAAGGGTCAGTAATGAAAGATGTGGGAGCTTTTTTTTACTGTGGACATTACTGGAAGGAGATTTTGAACAGACAGAATGTAGATAACTTAAAAGAAAAGGAATTAGGAAGATGGAAAAAAAACTACTGGGAATCTTGAGATTCTAGAGTAAAGGGCACCTCCATTTGTCTGGCAGTTGAGGGCAAATCTGGTAAGTGCATTTGCATATCTAAGAATGGGGATAAGAGCAATCTATTTATTATTAAATTTGGGTTAGCTTTATTTAGTTGGAGGAGAGATAAAAGTGAGATAGAAACAAAAGTAAGTGGGCTCCGATAAATTAGGAGAGAACAGGGCCAAGAAGGGTTACCCCAAAGAATCAAAGATAAGATTAAGAAAAACTGTAAGATTTAGGAAAAACAACAACAAAAATCTAAGCTAAAAAAAATCTTACTTCTTCATAGAGCCTTAGAGACGGCATATGAACTATGAGATCATAGACCAAACACAAACAACAGAGTAAGACAACAAGGAAGATAAATCATACAATAAGGAACTGGGTACAACCAAAGCACAAGAAGGACACTACAAAAGTCCATCTGGCGATGGTGGGCCACCTTGGATGAACCAATTAGAAAGACCCGACAAACACCAGCATGTGTTTGGAGGCGCTGGACAATTACTGATACAGAAGGGAAATGGTGTCTGAGACAGAAACAAACTTTGCTTTTGTCACTACTTCTCTGATCCTGAGTTGCAGCGTGGAAGCTGAAAAA
The DNA here is from genome assembly GCA_028555095.1 of Dicrostonyx torquatus. NCBI lineage: Eukaryota > Metazoa > Chordata > Mammalia > Rodentia > Cricetidae > Dicrostonyx > Dicrostonyx torquatus. The sequence continues at coordinate 9,467,384 of JAQHUG010000048.1, forward strand.
TGAATCAGAGCATATGGCCAGTTAGCAGGGTATGAAAAAATGGAGTTCAGAATCCAAAGCTCACCTTCCTCCGGACTTCAGAAAGGGTCAGAAACAGCATTTTGGAAGAAGCATAACTCAGGAAGTTAGCGTCCCTCTGTAAAAGGTCAGATGACTAGTGCTATTGTAGGACACAGTCTCTGTTGCAACTATTTCATTCTGTAGTAGTAGCAGAAATCACAGAAAATATAAAAGCAAGAACCTGTGCAAATGCTGCTGCTTGGCAAAGGGAAGTTAAGATTGCTAATCAGCTGGCCTGAAAATATGATGAGAATTAACTATATATATTAAATATATATAAATAAATATATATACATATATATGTATACACACACACTTATATATGTGTGTTATATATATATATATATATATATATATATATATATAACGAATGACAAGAATCTTTGGAAGTTGAAGGAAAAAGAGAAGTCTAGAACCAAAGAAGGAGATGCTGACTATGGAAGCCCAATTGAATGATGCTGCGTGAGGAAACCTCTCTTGGGCATTGCTATGGAATGAAATAAAGAAGGCCACATGCTGTGGAACACTGTAAATATGTATTGTCATTAAAGAGCTGGCTGGCCTATAGCTGGGCAGCATGAGATTGGGCAGGAGAGACAAACTAGGAGGATGCTGGAAGTCATCAGCTAGATGCAGAGGAAGCAGGACATGTACAAAATGAGATAATGCGCCATGGGTCACATGGCAGCAAGTAAATAAATGAAAATGGGCTAGTTTAAATTATAAGAGCTAGTTAAAAACAAGTCTAAGCTATCAGTTCAACGTTTATAATTAATAAAAAGTCTCCATTTGCTTATTTGGGAACTGGTAGTACCTTCGAAAAATTCCACCTACAGTCACAAAAAAAGGCATACAAGAATCTCTTCCTAATTGGAGAGTGAGAATGATTAGCTCTCAAAATCTCCAGAGACAAATACAGCCTTCATCTACTCCATGGGAACCATTTTAGACTTTCAGACTTGTAGCAATAAATGTTGTCATTGTAAGTCATAAATTCATGACAATTTGTTACAGCAGCTATAGTAACTAATACTCCTCTCATACCTGGGGATGGGGCAGATGATCTGAGTAGGATGCACAGAACCCTGTGGCCTGGAATGAGGAAAAAGACAGTGTCTTTCAAAGTTAAATAATTCAGACATAAAAACTGAGTGCAGGTGTGTTTATTGGAGATTAGGGAGGAATATGTAAAAATGTGTCTGTGGACCTGTGATTTCTAATCCAACCAGGAGAGTAAGATTTAGAATGGGAAAATGTATTATTATTATTATTATTTTTTTGGAATGCCAGGCCTAGGGTTGAGCCAAGATTCATAATTGCACTTGATGGATATTGTGAACTTGTCCTTAACTGGTTTGGGATTCTAAACTGTTAGTAAAGCAGAGAAGAGGGTGAACCTGGAAAACATCGTGTTCTTTAATAGTTGACACGGGTCCAGACACCCCAGGGAACTGTCATGGGATCCATGTCCATCATATGACTTTTGGCCTGGAGTCATTTCAAAAGGCCACCAGCGTGCTAGAACCCATTGGCATCTCAGAAGACAGAGGCTAAGGGTGATTAACTGGGTACAGAACCTGAAGGATGTTTGTGCTGGTCAGCAGAAGGAGCCAGTGCCTGCTCAAGAGAGCAGGAAGTCAGGAAAACCTAGCAGAAAGTCACCAATAGATCATAAATTATTCTATAAACAAGAACTATTTTTTTTTTTGGTTTTTCAAGATAGGGTTTCACTGTAGCTTTAGAGCCTGTCCTGGAACTAGCTCTTGTAGACCAGGCTGGCCTCGAACTCACAAAGATCCGCCTGCCTCTGCCTCCCGAGTGCTGGGATTAAAGGCGTGCGACACCACTGCAAGAACTATTTAAAAACAGCCTCCAGGTTAAAGGGGTAGTGTGTGCTTGTAGTCAAGAGAGGGCACGGCTACTCCTCCCCTGCTCTAAACCCAGGGGGTCAGGCGCAGCTGCCCCCTGAGTATGATGGGAGCCTCTAAAACACCTCCAGAGAGTTAGAGTGGTTTGTTTTTTACAGTAACTGAACTTCTGTAACTACGGCCATGGGCTGAACCCTGAGAGAGGAATAGAAGAAAATAAAAGGCGGAGAGGAGTGGAAGTCACACATTTGAAGGTCAAGGGACGTGAATTAAGGCATGGGACTATACACATTTTTCTAGGAAACTTTTCATTCTTCCTTTCAAGGCCTCAAGTCTAAGAGAAATACCACCAGCTAAGTGTCAGAGAGGGCAGGTTTGCCTTAAATACCAAACCCAACCTCTCTTCAAGCCTTCCTTCTAGTCAAAGCTGCCATTGATGATGCCTGCCCTTGACATGAGGATTTCAGCCTGTGTTCCTGGAATAGGTCATTGGTAGAAGGCTACGTTAGATGCATAACCTGGATATTGCCAGTCAGCAGAACAATAGAATGGAGTCATTTAGACAGAGACCTAAACGGCAATAGAAATACTTTGGAATAAACCTAGGGTTATTGATGAGTCTTCTGACTCTCATCCTTATTTGCTCTTATATATGACTAGAAATACTGCCAGCGGTGCCTTCTAGAATGCAAGTAAATACTAAGAATGTTAGCAGCAATAACTACAATTTACTAGTCTACTTTTCCAGGCTCTAGTGGCCCTTTATCTACGGTATTGTTAATCATCCCTGGAACAAAGGTGGAAGCATATATTGACCAAGGACATGAATTAGGTCACAACAGAGAATTCTTGTTTCCCATGCATAGCATCCATGAGTGGTTTTTTCCAGTCTATTAATTATTTAAATAGTTATTATCTATGTTTGTCCTTCTTGCTTGAAATGAAAACTGCTGATCTAAGCTTATCTGCATTGCATCTTGTAAGTGATGTGGAGAGCGTATAGAAAATATTTTATGAAACAGGGAACAAAGGGGAGGACAGCATGTCATTTCACATGAGTTATCTCATTTAATTATGAAACAGATTGCAAGTTAAGTATCCTACCTTTGTTTGATGATGAAAAGACAAGGTCAAGAAGAGCCCTGGCTCTCATTCTTTGCTTCATTCCAGAGTTTAGGGTGTAAAACATAAACTCAATATCCTGTCCATAATGCCATTCAGAAAATGCCCTATATAGCATGACTCATTTTATTTCTCCATATGCCCATGAAATCAGTAATAATTCACTGTTATGGCACTGATCTTACTGATGAAGCATCTGTAGATCTAAGAATAAGAACTAGTCTAGATAATTTAGTGAGACAGTGAATTTTAACCCCAATTAAAACAAGCCTGTGGTCTGCTATGGATACCATTTCCAGCTATGGTAGCCTAGCTTTGGCAGGATGAAATTTTAGAATCTGTGAATATTAACTTATTAGGCAACATTTTGCATGCTACCCAATGTGTCAAAGGGTAGGATTAAGTTTAGGACCTTGAGAGGCAGGGATCATCGCAGATTACCCACCTGGGTCTTGACACAACCACATGTGTTTTTTCTACCTGTCTCTGTGTGTGTGGAATGTATGCATGTGTACATATGTGTTTATGTAGGTACATAAAGTGTGTATGTGTACATGTGCATGAGTGTAGCAAGCTTTTTCAAATTGGTCAGACTTTGCTTTGTGGGACTGCCAGCTCCCCAATAATGACATGAAGACTTAATATTTATGAAGCTTGGCATTAGCTTGGTTTGTTCCAAATTAGCTCTTATAACTCAAATTAACCTGCTTCTATTAATCTACATTCTGCCATGTGGCTTTTCTTTCAAGTTTCTCTCTTTTCTGGACAGCCTGCCTATTCTCTCTTGTCTAGCTATTGGCCATTAGACTCTTTATTAAACCAATCAGAAGGTGGCTAAGGCAGAGACATAGGTTTACAGTGTAAACAGATATTCCATAACATATGTGTGTGCAAGGATGTAGGCCGGAGGTTTACATCCGGTACCTTCCTTTGTTGCTCCCCTGTTATGTATTGAGAAAGGGTCTCTCACATTAACCCAGCACTTGCTGGTTCAACTAGTGTTAGCTTGTTTGCTTCCGGGATCCTGTGTCTCCACTTTATGAGCACAGGGATAACTGGGAGGCTGCCACAGCTGCCTCGTATTTATGTGAGTGCTGTGGACTTGAACTTTGGCCTTTACACCTGAGCAGCAAATGCCTTAATCCCCGAGTCTTCTTTCCAGATCCACATGTGTTCTCAGAGAGAAAAAGAAGGGACTTTGAAACAGAGGATGGTGAGGGAATAGATGTAGTAACAGCAATATCACAAGGAGACAACAGAGAAAACAGGGAGGCAGTTAATAAAAGAAAAGAGCATTTATATAGTTGAACACAATACTTTAACTTTTAAATAAGTATTATTAAGAAGCAGGTAGGATAAATAATAAAAGTACATACCAAGCTTTAGAAGACTGACTGGAGGAGAACTCTGAAATCTTCGAGGGCACAAAATAAATATACATGATTTTTCTAAGCTATAGATTGGTGCGGGAGAATTGTCTGTATTCTGTCAATCATGTTTTAAATAAATGCTGATTGGCCAGGCAGGGAGTATAGGTGGGAAAACCAGACAGGAAGTAGAGGGGAGAACAGGAGAATTTGGGAAGCAGGAAGCTCCCTTGGCATTCCTGTGCAGACCACCAAGGAAGCAGGATGTAAGCTGCCCATCTGAGAAAAGGTACCAGCCATGTGACTACCATAGATAAGAACAATGGGTTAATATAAGTTACAAGAGCTAGTAAGAAGACTGAGATAATGGGCCAATCAGTTTATATCCTAATGTAGACTCTCTGTGTGATTTTCTTTGGGACTTGCCGGCTGCAAGGTACCGGGCGGGACAGAAATCCCAACAAGCCAGCCGTCATGTTACAATAGATGACATTACAAATTCTTTAGAAAGCCTTAAGAAAATATTTTGAACTGTAATGTTCACTGAGTCATTATCTTTAAGTAGAAGAATTAAACTTTGTCTACATTTTCCCCAAAAGACAGGCATTCAGAGCTTCCTTGAGAAAGGAACAGTGAAAATTTGAGGAAAACAAACACACTGGAAAACAAAAGGGTGCACAAGAACACATTCACAATTATGCTGTTATGATTGTGTAACAGTTGGGGCAAAGTAAAAAAAAACTGATGATACTATTTTATTTTTGAAAGATTATATTGCTAAATAAGTCTGGCTGTTGATAAAAAGAAATAGTTTGAAATACACTTTAAGCTTTACATGCAGCTATTCAAGGGTATGTAAGCAACAAATCAGGAAAAGAAAGAAAAATGAACCAAAAATTTTGGTTAGTCAAATCTAGAAAAATTTCAATATAGAGTAAAACTCCAAACAGTGAAAAGAAAAGGTGTCAAGAACCCGTTCCGATGTCGTCTAAATTATCATACATACTAGTGGATTACATTTTCATACTGAAATACAGAAATGCATATTCTAGCAACATAGTTCAGTTTCAGGTGTGTTAGAAAATACATACAAAGCAATAAATTATGCAATAAACAATAATCTGATTCCATATAAATATTCTATAACAGAGACATGGATAAATAGTATTCTTTCCTTTTTACATTTTTTATTAAATTTAAAAGAAAAATTTACATTTACTCCCCTTGTCCCAGGC
>JAQHUG010000048.1:9483769-9501123 GCA_028555095.1 Dicrostonyx torquatus
CCAGTGGTAAAACACTTGTCCAAAGCTGCAATAACTAAATAAATGGCAAATAAATGAATAAATAAAATTAAATTGTGATAAAATATACATACCATCAATTTACCATTTTAACCTTTTAAAAATTCATTTGCCATCACCCACCTTGGGCTGTTTTTCATCTTCCTTAAATAGAAACCTGCACCTGTAAATAATGACTCCCTTTGCCCCTCCACCTTGTACATGGGACCGTCATCTGTTATACTTGTTTTTATGGATTTTCTACTCTAGTTCATGCAGCATTTGAACTTTAGTGACTTGCTGATTTCACTTAGTCTGGTCTGTTAAAATATACTATATTATCTGTCAGAATTTTTCAAGTCTGGATAATATTCTGCTGAATATGTATGCTGTATTTGTTTGTCCATTCATCCGTCAATGGACAGTTGGTTGCTTGCATTTTTTGAGTCTTGTGAATAAATGTTGCTAAAAACACAAGTGTACAGGTGTCTATCCGTGCCCCCGCTTTTAAACTTTGAGGGTGTATACACCAACAAAAGGTAGCATATAGCAGGTCTATGCTTATAGACCTGACATAGAGACTATTTAAATTTCCAAGAGTACTCCATAAAAATCCCAGATCCTCCATGACATTTTTAATATTTATTATTTTCTTTTTAGTCATAGTTTCCATGTGGATAGAGATACAGTGATATCAGCTGGTATCCTGGTGGTCATTTATACATTTTCCTTTTAGAGGTATGTGTCCAGCTGTGTTGATTTGAATAAGAATGGCCCCCATTCACTCATCTATTTGAATATTATATTAGTCTTGAGGGAGTGACACTTAGAGAGATTAGGAGCTATGGCCTTGTTGGGGTAGGTGTGGCCTTGTTGGGGTGAGGGAGTGTACCACTGGGGGTGGGCTTTGAGGTTTCAGAAGCCTAAGCTAGGTCCAGGGGCTCTCACCTTTCCCTGCTGCCTGTGGATCCTGTAGGGCTTCCAGTTACCTCTCCAACATCATGTCTGTCTTCATGTCACCATGATTCCTACCACGATGACAGTGGACTAAAACTCTGAAACTGTAAGCCAGAACCAATTACAGCTTTTCTTTATAAGAGTGGCCATGGTCATGGTGTCTCCATAGCACTAACACAGTGCCAAAGACGACAGTTTTACCACTCATCTGTCAATTCGCTTTTGTTGTTGTTGTTGTTGAGTTGTAGGTATTCTTTTTTAAAGTATCATTTAATTTTATGTGTATGAGTGTTTTGCTTGCATGTATGTTTGTGTATCATGCATGTGTCTGGAATCTACAGAATCCAGATAAAATGGAGTTACAGGCGGCTACGCGCCACCATGGGGGTGTTGGAAACAGAACAGTTGTTCATTGAGCCAACAATCCACCCGCAGTGTTCTTCATGCATTCTGGATTGTAATGTCTTATTTTTCTTAACTTTTATTTTATGTGTATGGGTGCTTTGCATGCAGGTGTGCTAATGCACCACATGTGTGCCTGGTGCCCATGGAGGTCAGAAGAAAGCACTGAATCCCTTGTAGCTAAAATTATAAGCGATTTTTAATGGTAGTATAGATGTTGGGAACTGAACTCAGGTCCTCCTGGTGCACAGTCAGCACTCTAAATTGTGGAGCCATCTCTCCAGTTTTAATATTAATATCTTCCCAGTTACAAGATACTTATGATTTAAAAACATTCCCTTCTATTAGTGCTCTTTTGTGTTTAGCAGTTAGTGTCCTTCGTGTTTTTCATAGTCTTTCTTTTTTACTTTTGATGCAGACAAATTTATCAATTTTTCTTTTGGCACTTGCACTTATCACTTGAGCTAGGAAAATGCTTATCAAATCCCATGTTGTAAAGCTTTCCATTTTTGTTTTCTTCAAAAGTTTTAAAGGTTCAGTTCTTATGTTGGGTTTTTGATTATTTATTTTAACATTTGTGGTGTACAGCAGGAGTCCAGCGTCATCACTTTGCATGCGGGCAAGCAGTTCTTCCTTGACCATTTGTTGAAGAGTGTTTTTTCTCCACTGAACAGTTTTGGCATACTTGTCAAAAAAATCATCCGACCATGTGTGAGGTTCATTTCTGGGCTCTCTATTCTGTGTCAGTGGCCTATATGCCTGTCTTTATGCCAGTACCGCATTGTTTTGATTAGCTTTGCAACAAGTTTGGAAATCATGGAGAGTGATTAATTTAAACTTTATTTTATTTTATTTTTTGGTTATCTGGATTACACAGAGATTCCATATGAATTTTAGAATTGCAGAAATGTACTTTAATAGAGACATTGTTGAATCTCCAGACCACTTTGGCGTAAGTAGGGTCATTTCTCAGATCTTTTAAGTTGCTCTGCATTCAACTCAGCGGAGGGGTGCCTCTGCATGGGGACTTACATAAAGATACATTTAATATTTATTTGTGTGTTTGTTTTACAGCCCTAAGGCAGTCTACCCTCCCTCCTCTCCTCCCACTCCCTCCCCCCACTTTCCCTCTGCCCCCTGCCTCCTCTGTTTCTGTTTCTATTTAGAAAGGGGCAGGCCTCCCATGGGGTATCAACAAAGCATGGCATATCAAATTTTGGTAATTCTGAGCACCAGGTTTTGGTTGTCCTTTTATTGTGCTTCATCTGTATCAGAATGTTCAAATAATGATAGCTCGATTCTGGTGGTAACATATTGTTCTTCCTGTTATTGAATGTGCGTTTAAGCACCTGGAGTTTAGATGACTATAGGTCTAGATATTGATTCCTGTGTTTGTCTTTGTTGGATGGGTGTTTTGTTCCTTGGGTTCTGTTTCCTCTCTGGTGGTCTGGCCCAAGTGGCCAAAAGTTCTAGCAACTAATGAGTCTTCCAGTCCAGTAGCATATCTCCACTGGTGTTTTGGGTGCTTTGAGTCCCTTGCTCTGGTCTGGCCTCTAGTAAATTCAAAGTCTCCTTGGGTCTCTAGATCCAGTCTGGCCTCCAGTAAAGCCTGAATCTTCTTCTGGGGTACTTAAAACCAGCCTGGCCTTCGCTGGAGGTGCTAGGGCTATTTATCTGACTGGCATGGACTATAAGTGGATTTGTGATGTCTGTTCCAAGTGGTGTGTACTGTATCTGTGCCTATGGAAGTCTGCTGGAGTTCTGGGGAAAGGCCACTTGTCAAGTAGTGAAGGCAGTTGTGGCTGGTGTGGTCTCTGCATCAGTGACAGAAGTTCTCTGGGGTTGGGGGCAGGACCCAGGAGTAACAGGGCCCTGGGATGAGCTCAGATGGTGTGGGCTTGGGGAAGGGTCACTGGGGACAGAACTCAGGGAGGGGTGCAGTTCTGCTGGTAGGCAGGTCACTCACCTGTTCTGGCTGCTATGGTCTGTGCCAAGGATATATTATATTGGGTTAGATTTATCTGGGGGAGGTTGTTTCTGAGGTGCTGGTCAGACAGAATGTTCTTACTTACTCTGTTTTAGAAGGAAAGAATTTTATGCTTGCATTTATTCCCCAGTTTTCTTTGAATACTTCTCTCATCTTCTAAGACTGCATAAGTTGCTTTTAGGCTAAAAATAGAATACTTGCTATTGCTTACACTGTTAAATGCAGAAAACAGGCAGATGCTTTACAAGTAGGAAAAAAAAAATCTCTTGACTATGTTTTTAAGATACTGAGAAAGCCATGCTTACTGACAAGAAGGCTCTAAACTGACAAAACTAAGATTGCCTGTACCAGTGTCATTATTTTCCTACAAATAGCAGTGTTATTGTTTTCCTTGTCCTACAAGTGGAACAAAAGTCAAGTTTAAAGTTTCTTCTTCTTCTTCTTCTTCTTCTTCTTCTTCTTCTTCTTCTTCTTCTTCTTCTTCTTCTTCTTTTTTTTTTGGTTTTTCGAGACAGGGTTTCTCTGTAGCTTTGGAGCCTGTCCTGGAACTAGCTCTTGTAGACCAGGCTGGTCTCAAACTCACAAGAGATCCACCTGCCTCTGCCTCCTGAGTGCTGGGATTAAAGGCGTGCACCACCACTGCCCGGCTAAGTTTAAAGTTTCTTAAGTCAACACATTGCTGTTGCTGAATGTAGAAAACTCAGAGTTGGAGAACTATACCTTGTAGCATAAACCCATCCCACCATCTGCTTTATAAAAGAACATTCTGAAACACAGCCATTCCCACTGTGCATTGTCAGTGACTACAGACAGAGTCGAGTACTTCTGACAGACACCATATGGCCTACAAGGCATAAAATATATACTTATCGGTCTGTTATAAAGGAAGTTTGTTGACCTTTGGACTAGACTATTCTAAAGTGATGATTGAACAATTTAGTTCAGTCCTCTGAATTTAGGATGATAGAAAACAAAGACTCCCAGGTCACTGAGAATCGACCATTCCAGGCAGGCAGCATGGGTCTGAATGGAAAAAGATGGACTTCCTGTCCATTTTTCAGTGCTGAGGGAATGCTAACAGTGGACAGACCTGGAGACCTTTGTGGGAATTTGGGTCTGGGGGTGTGTGACATATGAAATAGTAACCCAAAATATGAAGCATAGAATATGAAAAAGCCCAGATATCAGAGCACAAACACGAGATACATTGTAGTTTTTGACTGATATGATAAGATACCATGATCAAGGCAATTTATAGAAGAAAGAGTTTATTTGGGGTTTATGGTTTCTGAGGGTTAGAATCAATATCATCATATCAAGGAGCACTGGGAATGGCAGGAGGCTTTAGGAACCTCAAATATTATCTCATGACACACCTTCTCTAGCAAGGCTACACCTCCATATCCTTCCCAGATAATCCCATCAGCTGGGGACCAAGTATTCAAACAGTTGAGCCTATGTGGGTCATTCTCATTCAAACCTCCCTAAGGTCAAAGGTGAGTGAGAAAAGTCTATGAATAACAGAAAGGTTCTGGAGCTGTATGTCAGTGACTTATTAAGTAACCAGGTTTCTTGAGATTAAGACTAACTGGATGTAATTTGAGGAGAGCCCAGGTTTTACATGATTGATAGAGTGTAGCAAAATTCATGGTCTATTCTTTCTGATGGCGGGATATGAAGGACTAAAGCTGCTGTCTTTGGATTTCTTTCATTTTTAAGATCAATCTCAGTAATAATTATATGAATGTGAGTGGGGGAAGACAAATACAGTATTATTCACTTGATCTTCTCATTGTCCTTTCCATGGCGTATATGGGGGCCAGAGCTAGTGTAGCCAGAGGCTGCTGGTTCATTCCCAGATGCCCAGACCCAAAATAATCACACAGAAACTATGCTATTTGCAATACTGTTTAGCCAATAGCTTAAGCATATTTCTAGCTAGCTCTTATATCGTTTTTTATTTTTTTATTGATTTTTATTGAGCTCTACATTTTTCTCTGCTCCCCTTCCTGCCTTTTCCCTCCCCTCTTCAATCCTCCCCCAAGGTCCCCATGCTCCCAATTTACTCAGGAGATCTTGTCTTTTTTAACTTCCTGTGTAGATATGATCTATGTATTTCTGTCTTAGGGTTCTCATTGTTGTCTAGGTTCTCTGGGATTGTGATTTGTGGGCTGGTTTTCCTTGCTTTATGTTTAAAAACCACTTAAGAGTGAGTACATGTGATAATTGTCTTTCTGTGTCTGGGTTACCTCACTCAAAATGATGTTTTTTAGCTTCATCTATTTGCCTGCAAAATTCAAAATGTCATTTTTTTTTCTGCTGAGTAGTACTCCATTGCGTAAATGTACCACATTTTCCTTATGCATTCTTCAGTCAAGAGGTATTTAGGTTGTTTCCAGGTTCTGGCTATGACAAACAATGCTGCTATGAACATAGTTGAGCACATGTCCTTGTGGCACGATTGAACATCCTTTGGGTATATACTCAAAAGTGGTATTACTGGGTCTTGAGGAAGGTTGCTTTCTAATTTTCTGAGAAATTTTCAAAGTGACATCCAAAGGGGCTGTAAGCAGCTTGCATTCCAACCAGCAATGCAGGAATGTTCCCTTTTCCCCACAACCTTGATCAAAAACACTGATGACAGCTCTATATATCTTAAATTAACCCATCTCTTAATCTGTGCATCACCATGAGGTCATAGCCTACAGGCTACAGGCAAGGTTCCAACAGTCTTCTCTGGGCATCTTTCTTCTTTGGAAGCTACATGGCTTTTCCTGACTCTACCTACTCTCTTTGTATATTGTGTTTGGAGTTTCTGCCTGGCTTTACTCTGTTAAGCCATTGGCTGAAAGCAGCTTTATTAACCAATGGCAATTAAACATATTAACAGCATATAGAGAGGAATCCCACATCAAACTAACACTGCTGTTCTAACCCTATCACCCCCACTCTGACCCATGGAACTAAAACCAACTTCTTAATTCCATGCATGGCAGCTAGAAGAGAAAGGCTGGGATGGTATCCCTGAGGCGTTTCTTCTTTCTGATTATTTATTTGTTTGTTTGTTTGCTTATTTGTGGTAAGTATTATAACCATGGTTTCATCCTGCTTAGTGGAGACACTTTGATGAACTGAAAATAATTATAGTGGACTTGTTTTTTTACATGAATCTGTCTCTTCAGCTATCATTTACTTTGAGCCCAAATTTATTCTCTTTCTGAACTAGAAAAAAAGTTAGAATGCGCTGGATTTATCTGTTTCCAAGGAAATAAAAGCTGTCTTCAGAAACCTTCTTTGCCTTTCTCATTTCAATTTCTATTTTTAGACAATCGCACACACACAAAATTTTAAAAACAGTACTTACAAACTTCATTATCTCTAAAAGTGTCAAGCATTACTGAACTCAGAAGTCTGTTTCATAGTCAACGTTTTACCAGCATAAATTAATTTGTGAGTATATATTACTCACTCTTTAAACATTTACTAAACATATACCACTTGCTTACTTCTTAAGGCACCAGAAGCACAAAAACTCCTCTTCTGAGTGGCTCATAACTGAGTTGCACAAAGGACAGATAAACAGTAACAGATTTGGTGTGCTAACTTACTTATTGCATAGTCAAAGAATCATGGGAATAATTTTGTCATAGTTCTGACAGCAATTTTTTATTAGTAATATAGCTCTAACAGTCAGGAGTACCATATTTGATAGGTGAACTTAGAAAGGAAGAAAAGCATGCTGTCTAGTAGCTGGTGAATGAATAATGAAAATATACATATTCAGTGTGCTTTTATTCAACTGTAAAGGAAAAGGAATTCATGAAATTTGCAGGAGAATGGATGCAACTGGAAAACATTATTTGAAGTAACACAGGCTCAGAAAGACCAATATCATATGTTCTCTCCCATGAGCATCCTAACCTCTAGCTATTATGTATGTGTATCCAGGTGGGAGCAAACATAGGGAAAAGCCAGAAAACTATAAAGGACCCATGTGCCTGGAGAGAAGGGGACTTTGAAGTGGGGATGACAACAGAAGAAGCTGAAGTGGCGAATGCTGCGGTTGAAAGGATACAGTGGGGACAAGAAGGAGTGAGAAGCAGGCTGAGTATGTGCTTGGGAGTAATCATCCAAAACGAAATGTGTTTGAAAACTCTACATAAACCTTACTTTGTAAGCTAATCTAAAAAGGGGAAATCAATATTTTTAATGTTGATTGCCAGTGAAAGTAGAGTCTTCCAAGAGACCATGCTAAGCAAAGGGAGTCTATTTATACCACGAGAAATATGCGACATGGTTTGTCTCACGTTTATGTCTACAGATGAGCATAGAAAGGTGAGGGCTGGAATTAGTAACTACTCACATTGCCATCTGTCTTCGTAGTATCCTTTTCACTACATGGACTTAAATACACTAGGGTGATGGGTGAGTGGGCGATGGAAGAAGCCAGATGGGGAACTGGGAGGCTTGTGGTAGTCAGCTGTTTTCCTTGCCTACTCTTAGGAAAGAAATCTCCAACTTACAACCAAATTCGCATAAATAGCTACACCTTGTAGGGAGCCACACATGCTAGGCACTGTCACGTGCTTCATGTCCATTACCACAGCTACTCCCCCTGAATTTCCCACACTCCCCCGACAGGGAAATTTCATTCTAGAACTCCCCATTCTGAGTCCTATCGTAGAAGCAGTAGAGAGGGATTCCATTTGTTTTGCAATTCCAAATTCCCCTTTGACCTTGAAGCTACTTGATGCTTTCAGTTGACAAAGTGGAGCCAGAAAGATAGATGGCTCAGCAGGTAAAGGAGTCTGCAGCCAAGCTAAGCTTGGTTTGATCCCTAGGATCCATATATGGTGGAGGGTGAGACCTGACTCCCAAAAGTTGTTCTCCGGCTTCCAGATATGATATGACAGGTGTGCCTACACATATGGAAACACCCCAACACCCCCAATAATAAACAAACAAATAAGTAAATGAGATAGAAAAAAATTTAAAAAGCTGGTGAATTGGCTGTCCCTGATGACAGGTTTAACACCATCCCTTCCTTCCCTGACAAAACTGGCGACAAAGGACTTGCTTGCTTCTTGTATTTACTACTACAGGTGCCTTCCTTTCGCCTCTACAGACAGAGCTGGAAAGCTGAGACTGCTCCCACCTACCTCAGTCTGCTCCTCTTCTGGAGTCCACTCTGCTTGTGGATTCCTTCAGAGGTCCCACTTACCTCTTAGTGCACATGCTACAGTAGCTGTGCCACCCTGCCCCAAGGAAGCACAGTGGCTGGCCCTGTTAATACAAGCACCTTGAAATTTCTGCGAACATCGTTCACTGTTCTACGTAGGGACTGGGGAGGGGGAGGGGTCAGGGGAAGGCGGATCCTGGTTGAATGTTTCTGAATAGTGCAATAGCAAAGAAACAACCAACAAACAAACCAGACATGGATAGGAGTCCCAAATACGCCACAGAGGTTTTGGTGGAGACCCTGATTACCCTGCAGGGTAGATGGAGACTCTGAGTCACTGTCCTTCAAGCAAAGAACTCAGCCCTATTCTCAATGAACCTCAGGGGAAAGTGACTAGCCACCTGTGACACTTTCTGGACACGCTCTCTTTACAAGCACATTTCATCCTGGAGTTCTTCCTCTCGGTTTTTTTTTTCTCCTGAACTTTGCTTTTGTTTGTGGTATTTACACACGCTGTTTTCTCTCCTCCGTGTGTGTCCTAGGATTTGATCTAATTGTCCTGCTGTTCAAGTGTCACTTGGCATTATTATTGGGATGATGAATGGGACGCGGGTCAGAGTTCAGCAAGAAGGCATCTGCTTGCTTGCAGTGCATAGTGGGAGTGCTCCGAAGTGATCTTTAATGAAAGCTTGGAAACCTTTTGCCAGAGGAGGCCACGCTCTGGGTTTCTTCCGTGGGGGGCAGAAATCGAGTGAGCAGAAGAGAGGAAGGAGTACCTTCCCAGAATGTGGCATCTTTGGGGTGCCTTTTTCTAGAGTAAGGGAGAAGATGGGGGTATGTGTGCTGCTGTGCCACTGAACAGTGAAAGGAAAACGGAAGCTTTGGAATGGATACGAACCCTTTGCCTGTTTTGTGTACAGAACATTACTGAAGTTTCCACTCCACTTGCAAAGCCTCTCACCCTCTGGTGTCCTGTGGCCTCAGGTTACTGAGCCTTTTGCAGGCTCAAATTCTCTTGCTGGATTCTCTTAAGTTGACAGTTCTTCCGCTGCATAGCAGAGGGGCCAGAAGCCCCAACTGATGAAAGCCTACAATTGCTTTGGCACTGGAGACAAGTGGGACAATGGCTGCATTGTTCTTTTTTGCCCTTTTGAGTAGGCAAGAGAATTTGCCGTCGAATTTTGACACCGAAGGAGGCTGAATCTAGGTCCACAGTTACCTCCTCTCTCCATTACGCGCCTTTCTGTCCTGAAGGCATCAAAGCTGTTTGGGAGACTCCGGGGCTGCCTACCCCACCCGTTGCTAGACGAGTGGAGTTGGCAGGGGGAAGAAGGAAAGGCAAGTCAAGAAGCTTCTTTTAGTCCTGCAGCCCGGGTTTTCTTGTGGATCCCTGGGCAGATGTCACGCGCTGGCCCCTGGGATTGCTTGATCAAGGACTAAAAATATCCAAGGCAAGAAGAACGCGGTGCTACTCAAGACTGGCAGCAGAAGTGGCTCGTAGGTGGGTGGGGATCCCGCTACAGACTTCCAGCGTGCGGGAGCCTGGGAGTCCCCGAGCAGGGAGCACCTAGGCAGCGGGATTCCCCGGGCTGCCTTCCAGCAATCCCGCGGAGCCCTGGCTGCTCCCTGGGCACAACCTTGCAGGCTTCACGCCCCAGCTCTTGAGAGCAAGCTCTGTGCCCCTCTCTGAGCATGCGCGGCCCTCTCTCCGCCTCTCCGCACCCCCCCCATACCCCCTCCTCTCCGGCCTTTTGCTCCTTCCCTTTCATTAAACAAACCAGAGATCCCAAAACCCAAAACCAGGACCCAAAGGAGACAGGAGGCAGCAGAGGAGGCAGAACTCGGGATGATCGCTGAGGGGGATCTGTGATCCCTCGCACCCCGCCTCCGCCCCCCCCCGCGCACACACACATGCACACTCACACTCATACACGCATCACACAAACACATACTCGCACACGCCCGCGCCGCGCGCTCGCCCGCTCGTTCTCCCACGCAGACGGAATGCAGCAGCGCCCGGGGAGCTTGTCTGCAGCCGCTGCCTGAATGCACCTCGCTGCCGGCAGCCGGGCCGCCCAATAGGGCGCAAGGGAGAAGCTTGGCTGCCTGAGGTGAGTGTGGCGCCTGCAGCTCAGGGGGCAGCTGAGCCTGGGCAGCCGGGGGTTGAAGGGGAGGGTTCCCGACTCAACGACGCGGTGCAGGTGGCCCCAGCCTGGCTTGCGGGTTTCAAGGTATAGATGAAGGTAGTGCCCTGGTTGTTTCAGAGAGGAGAAGGCGAACCCAGGGAGAGTTGATTCTTGTGAGGTGCCAGATGGAACCCGAAGAAAGCTACCCCGTCCACGCTCGTAAACTTTCCTCTCCTGTCATTTGGCAAACGTGGAGACAAAGGGGGCGTGGAGGCGCTCTCTCTGTCCGGTTCCGCCCTACAGAGTGCATTCTGGGCTGGGAAGCCCAGCGGCATCGCTGGGGTGGGCGTGGGGGTCCGGAGCCCTGCAGGTAGTTGATGCCTAACCGCCCACCCAACAGGGCTTGAGATTTCTCAGCTCCTAGCTGTAAGGGTGGCCATTGATTTGCTTCAGGCGTGGGCACCTGCCAGAGGTTCTCTTTCCTGAGCTCTAGACACATAGTAAAGGTGTTACCTGGAGAATTGGGATAGCCATGGGCTTTCTCATGGGTACCAATGACAGAGTTTCTAGGGTGAGGCTCCGGTCAGCGCCGGATGAATGATGAGTTACTGAAAGGCTTGGTATAATCACCTCCTAGACATGTAGGGCCCCAGGGTCTCTGCTCTGGGGGCGGTGGAGGGGGAGAGGAGGGGAGGTTTATCTACACACACACACACACACACACACACACACACACACACACACACACACACCACTGCAGCAACCCTACAGGCTGGACTGAGACAGCTGTGGTGGCAGCCGTGTGGAGCCAATTTGGGAATTTATTTTTGTCCTGGATTTCGTGGCACACACGTGTGGAATATGTGTAGGATTCGGGGTTGTCTTTGTGGTTTTATCGTTTTTGCTTTCAACCTTTCTGTGGAGATGCTCTGCCACCTACCACTCGGTCATCTAGCTGGTGGACCGTCACGGCTGTGTTTCTCTTCAGCACCAGGAAAAGGTCCTGAGAAAAGAATTTCCTTTCAAAAAGCCAGTCCCAGCTGAGGCGAGCTCTCAGAGAGCAAAGGGCTTGCCAACACCTGGGGAAAGCCTGGAATCCAAGGGCCTTTGGAGGTAGCCAACACTGGGTCAGCAGGTGAGGCCAGGACAAAGAGGAATAGAAGAGGGGCAAATCAGAGGTGTGAAGCCAATTAAGGCAGGATGAAGTCCAGTGCCTAGCAAGGGAAAGCCGGCACTGAATTCTTTCTCCTTTCTGGGGCTGTGGCAGGCAGTTCCTGTTCATGGAATGGGCTCTTCTTTGGAGATGCCTGCCGTGTCCTATCTGGAACATAGAAGACTACGTTGTCGACAGACTCGCCTTTACCGTAATTACAAGTTTGTTTTTTAGGTATAGGAATTGTGTGTGTGGAAGTTTCTCCATCCTGCTGTGTTTGTGACGGGAAGGTGGGGTGGATGCACGTGGGTGCAGTTTTGGCTCTTCTGTAAGGCAGAAGTCTGGACTTTGTAAGGGAAACCAAGCTGGCGCCTGCCGAAGGAACGCTGGAAACTGGCCTCTAGGATCTCCACTAGGTGATAGTCAAGGGGATTTTCCTCACTTCCCGATGGCAAGTAGAGGCCACCTCCCCTCCCGCCCTGCTGTTTCCAACAGGGAACAGTTTTGCTTTGAAAACATTGTTGCTTTGAAATGGGAGAAACCACGGCCTATATGAGCTTCAATGAGGAAATTCACAGGTGAGATCTTGTCTTCTAAGCACAGCCAGAGGAAGGTTTGGAGAAGAAAGGAAAAATGAAAAGGGGGGGCATTGAAAAAGGGAAACATAGGATTAAAATAGCCTGGCTTTATGACTCTGTTAAAAAGGGTTCAGGGTGAAAGGAATCTGAAGTGTTTTTATTTTTGTCCCTTTTCAAATAACTAGGGAAGAAAAGACCTTCCCAGAAATATTTTCCAGTTGAAACTGGCAATGATTGTCAGTCTATGCTCCCTCCCCCATTTCTTTTTTACTTCAGGGTAACAGTCTCATCATTATTCTCAAAAATCTTAGCAAAAAAAAAAAGATGGACATGCCCTCCCCGCCCCTTACTAGGATAGGATCCTTATCTGCTCTGCTCTGGTCCTTTCCTTCGTTTGTAAGATCACTTTATTGATAACACGCAGATTCTGTTGATAGGCGCTTATGGACCACATATCCTGTATTTAGTACCAGATGCCTTGTGCAAATATATAACATAGTTTTGGCCCTCAAAGTGTTTACAGTGCTGTGGTGTAGCTGAGACGGACACACAGGAAGCAGCCAGAGAGCAGCGTCTCTGCTCCGTACTGAGTTCTGGACATATGAACTGTACACTCTTCTCCCTCCCTCTGGATTTCCTCAATGTTTCTAAAACACGTGTCGGGACTTGTTGCCGGAGCCAGGAAGGAACAAACAAAATGCAAGAAGGTGAAAGCTGGTTCAAACCCTCAAGGAGGATGTAACTAACTTATTGATGCAGTATAAACAAGGTGCCAACGGTGTTCGAGAGACAGTGATCTGCTTTTCTCCCCCCCCCCTCGGAGAATTTAGGTGATCCTTGAGACACTTGTAAAAAAAATGAATAATCTTCACATGGGGGGCGGGGAGGGGAGGATTGAAAAGTCATTCCAGGCAGAGGAAACGTGTGATTGCTTGATTATAGATTGGGTAACTGTAAGTCATCCCACGTGACTGGAGTCATAGAGGAAAGAGTAGCATGTGTGTGATACAAATTAACAACTGATGCTATACAGAGATACGCTCAAGACGCTAGGAAATCACAAAGGCAGAGCTTCCAGCAAGGGAAAGGTGGGAAGATCAAAGCTTTCTTAGGGAGCCTGATGTGAGATGAGTCTTGAGCAAAGACACAAAGAAGAGAAAGACTTTCCATATGGAAAGAGTATTCGAGCCCCAGAAGGGGTTTTGTGTGGCTGCAGCAAGCGATGCAGGCTCTTATCTCCTTGGAGAGGAATAACAGCATGTCCGAGAAATAAGCAGGAGTCACGTGTGGCTGGGACCGCCCCCCCCATCCCCAAGCAAAAAGAGCTTCAATTTTATGTAAAAGCCTAGAAGCCTTTGAAGGTTGGAAAAGTTTGAGACATGATCAGATATGCATTAGAGAATGATGACCATGACTGCGGCGTGGAGGATGAATTGGGGACGGTGGGGCTGCAGGCCTGGAGCTTATTGTGGGATTATCAGTGTGAAATGATGGGGATGGTGAAGCCGTGGTGGGGAGGAGATGTATCCGGGAAACAGGAGATGGAAGTAAAGCCTGCTGTTCTCCTTCTGGAGGCCCCTGAGCCACCCTCCTCTTCCTCAGCCTTCACTGCTGAGATTTGTCTTCTGCCTTCTGAAGGCAGGGCATTCAGGGCAGGACTGCTATAAAGTAGAGATTCCACACACATGCATGGAATGGATGACTGGATACGTGGATGAGAAGTTCAACCGCAAAGTAATAACTCTGCATTAGGAAAATAGGAGCTAACTCTTGGCCTATGCTTCTCCAAGGGGTCCACTTTTGGAGGCCAGTGACAAAAGTGCTCTAGGCAGACTACAGATGAAAAGAACACATTTTCTTAACCTAATCTGAAGAAATGCCACTTCTTCACAGAGCCACTGTAAGCAGCATTGAGCCACCATTTTAGAACATGCACTGAAGAAATTAGGTTACAGGCAAACCTTGGAGGCAGTGACAGTAACACACAATTAGTTCCTGGCATGTCATACCCCATTTCCCTTGCTTGCCAAAATATCCTTATTTATTGAATTTACTGAAAACTTTATAAATAAGTTGAGACTCAAGGCTCCGAAGCTCTAGGGTGTCATTTGAAAAGCTCGTGGCATCTTGTCATCCTTGGATCCTAGCCAGACACCCATTATCTAGACACCCAGAGTGCAACTTGGGGGGCTATGCATCTTAATGACCCAAGTCCACGTAACTCGAGTCGCAATATGAAGGATCCAGTAGGAGACATCAGCTGGAAGCAAAGCAGAATTTGCTCTCAGACTGACCACAGCGCTGAAGGAAGAGCATCATTCCAGGCAGCTCTGCAAAGTTGATAATTTGGTAGCTGGACAGGTGATGGCAAAGGAGGAAGAAGAAGGTTAGCCATGAAAGGTAAATGGGGTTCTGTTTTACAGAAGTGGATTGGGGGGGTATCTCGGAATGTCTTTGAAAGTCCTGGAGCGTATCTCAGTGTGCTGTGATGTAACAGTAAAGGTCGACCCTTGTTTGCACTTAGCAGGAGGCCAGAAAGGAGACCAACTATCCAGAGATGAAATCTCAGCATTTAGACACAGGTAGGAATAAAAAGACACTCAAGCTCCAGCAGAGAATGTAGGAATGGGCTTCTCAGACAAGGTAGGAGAGAATTAACATGAAAGCAGAAAGCCTAGGGGAACTATGAGAGGGATAGTCAGACACCAGAGATGAGCCTTGGGTCAGGCCTCGCATCAGGACCCAGACATAGAATCAGATTTCCAGTGTGCATGAGTCCTTTTGCCTTGGCACTGAGACAGATCTAACAGCTTTCCCGTGATGTACCAAGCTGGTGAGTACCAGGACCAGCTCCCAGAACTAACTATGGCTATCCTGTAATCTATATTATTTCATGGAATGTGTCAATGACCAGGATGGCTTTAAGTGAGGAGGGATGCAAGGATCAGGAGAGAACTGCAGATAGACTTCCCTGGTGACAGTCAGAAAGGCAGCTTTGTACAATCGTGTGCTCAGAAGCCATATTTCAGGGTCCAGAGGGGGAGTGGAGGGAGAGCTTCCAGGCATGTGCATCTATCCATCACTTATGAAGTCTGGCAGTGGAAAGAGTTATGGGACCACTGGGAGAAGGTGCAGTGAGCTAGCAGCAAGTTCTTATCAAGGCGGAGCAGATGGAGAGAGGTGGTGCTGGGGAACAAAAGGTGCAGGGGCTGAAAGCTGAGAGAGAAGGAATATCCGCTCCCAAGAATGTGGGAAGGTGAGGACAGGCACAGGATCGTCCCCACTACTAACTCATAGGTGTTTCCAGAATCCTGGGGAATTATGTTCTTGTGTGTCCAATCTGAACTGTCGCTGGACCTGCAGGCGGATGAACCTTAATTATGGAGCAACATGGCAGAAAGCACAGAAGTCAATCTCAGAGAGCTGCTGCCTGCGCTCATTCTGAATTCACTCAAAAATCTGAATTAATGAGTTCTTTGTTTTTAAAAAGTAGATCTTGGGGGACAAATTTCTTTCTTTTTAAAAAATTATTATTATTATTATTATTATTATTATTATTATTATTGAGAGTGTGCATGTATATGTGTGTGAGAAAAGGGGGGGGGAGAGCACACATGCCAGTGCCCACATGAAGAGACTAGAGGACAACTCCCTGGGGTCTGGTCTCTTCTTCCATCCTGTAGGTTCTGAGGATCAAAGTGAGGCTGAGTGACAAGCACTTTTACCTGCTGAGCCCTATCACCAGCCCTCGACTGAATTCTTAATTCTGGCATTGCCACTTATCAACTGTGTGAGTTTGGGCACATAGTACATGGTACCATGTTCTTAATTCCTGCTCTACTTAAGAATCACACTGGATGGATGTGAGGGCAGCCTGGCTGCAACATCTGTCACCCCACTGAGAGTCAGAGTTGACTTGTCTTATCTGGCTGGCTAGGCTGGTGTCCCCTTCCTCCCTCACTGCTCCAAGTGCGTGTCACTCCTTCCCTAATAGAAGAGGACGACCTTCCCTAATAGAAATGGATTGGTCTTCAGTCAAGGGTGTCTGAGTAGCTGTGCTCCCCTGCTGGAAGCTCTAAAGAAGCTCTCAAGAACCACAGAGAACCTATCACGAAGGACTTTGAGAATTTGACGAGTTATTTGTTCATCTTGGTGTATGGAAGGTCTTACGTGTGGTGAAAACATAGCTCACGTACGCCTAGGGGTTCACAAAAATTCTTTTCTTCATTATAGATAGCTGATGGTAATCCCAACTTTCCTGTACAGGAGTTAGATCAGTAGACATGACAACAACAGGCCAGCTGGGCTGCCGTAGCCTAGGTGGAGTTGACTCTGCTGGGCATGGCTGTTGCTAACTTTTGCTAGGTGTCTGCTTGCCACACCTGAGGGAGAAGATGAAAGTGTGCTTGTCTAGTCACTCGTTGTATGCTTCAGCCTTGCAGGCATTGTCCAGTGGGAACTTAGCTGTTTAGCAAAATGTTCTCAGGGACATGACTGCATTTCATAATCATAGCCCTATGTGGGTCACTGAGAAATATAGACTCTAGACACCCCACATGTGAGGTTTACAACATTCTCTAGCAAATCGTCTACTTTCTTCATGGGAGGTTGGTGTTGTGTCCCAAATCCCAGTGGATAAGGAGGCCCCATTGTCTAGCCAGTAAGCAGCAGGACAGTGAGTAGAACTCAGGTTTGATGGATAAGCTCCTTCCATATGCACACATGTATGTATGTATCCATCCATCCTATTTGTTTCATATGCTCTAAACTCCACACAGTCCCCACACCAAGAGCGTTCTTTCTCACCTTTAAGTTTCTGGCTGTGATGGTCGCTTTTTCTGGAATTCCATTCTTAGGTTGGCCAGGCCTCTTGTCCTCTTCCATTTCTCTGCTGTTGCTGTGTCTAGCTTAGCAGTTGGTTCATAGTTACTGTTCAACAAACATTTTGCGTGGCAGACACAAGTGAACGAATCTT
>JAQHUG010000048.1:9537388-9563481 GCA_028555095.1 Dicrostonyx torquatus
GTGGGTCTCTGCCTCTGTTTCCATCAGTTGCTGGATGAGGGTTCTATGATGACATTTAAGATAATCATCAATCTGACTACAGGGCAAGGCCAGTTCAGGCACCCTCTCCACTATTGCTTAGGGTCTTAGCTGAGGTCATCCTTGTAGATTTCTGGGAATTTCTCTAGTGCCAGGTTTTTTTTGCTAGCCTCATAATGGCTCCCTCAATCAAGGTATCTTTTTTCTTGCTCTCCATCTCTGTCCTTCCCCCATCTAGACCCTCTCATTCTCTCAAGTTCTTCTCCCCTTCTCATTCCCTTCTGCCCTCCTTTCTTCCCCTAGTCCCATGCTCCCAATTTGTCAGGAGATCTTGTCTACTTCCCCTTCTCAGGGGGATCTATATATGTTTCTATTAGGTTTCTCCTTCTTACTAAGCTTCTCTGGGGTCTTGGACTATTGGCTTGTTATCTTTTGCTTTACACCTAGTATCCACTTATGAGTGAGTACATACCATGCTCGTTTTTATAGTTCTGGGTTACCTTGCTCAGGATGGTTTTCTCTAGTTCCATCCATTTGCATGCAAATTTTAAGTTATCATTTTTTTCTTTGCTGCTGAGTAGTATTCCATCGTATAAATGTACCACTTTTTTTTTTTATCCATTTTTTGATTGAGGGGCATCTAGGTAGTTTCCAGGTTCTGGCTATTGCAAATAATGCTGCTATGAACATAGTTGATCAAATGTCCTTGTAGTATGATTGAGAAACCTTTTGGGTATATGCCCAAGAGTAGTATTGCTGGGTTCAGAGGTAGGTTGATTCTCACTTTTCTGAGAAACCATCATACTGATTTCCAGAGTGGTTGTACTAGTTTGCATTCCCATCAACAATGGAGGAATGTTCCCCTTACTTCACATCCTCTCCAGCATAAGCTATTATTGGTGTTTGTGGCCTGCTTGTAAGTGGCCATGCACCATCCAGAAGAGACAGACAATATTTTCACATGAGTTCCATTGACAGAGCATGAACAAACCACTTATAACTGCAAGAAATCCTAGAGAATGTAGCTGATTGTGGACCTAGGAGAAGGAACCTGGCTTGATCTGTGACAAACTCAGCTTTGCCTCAAGTATTAAAAGTGAGAGATTCAAAGATTAGCTGAATCAATAGAGAAGAAATGTGAATTTAGTTGGTGTTAGAGAAACATTTGTTTATTGGGGAAAACAACTTGAAGCAATACTTACTTTGACTTAAGTTTCAGAGGTTTTGCTCATAATAATTCAGATGCAGTGTTTGTAGACACATGTATGGTGAGGCAGAACACCATGATGCAAGGATGTGGTAAAGAAAAGTAGTTCATCTCATAGGGGACAGAAGATAGGGAGAACAGATGGGAGACTGAGGGCAAGATACACCCTTCAAAGGCGGTCCTCTAGTCTCCTGCTTTATACAAATAGGTGCTGTGGGATGATGCTCTTGCACACTGTAAAGATTTGTCACACATATTGGTTTAGTAAAACACTGATTGGCCAGTAGCCAGACAGGAAGTATAGGCAGGGCAACCAAACTAAGAGGAGAGGCAGAGACACATTCTCAAGCCAGACACAGAGGAAGCAAGATGAGAACGCTTTCCTGAGAAAAGCTACCAAGCCACGTGGCTAAACATAGATAAAAATTATGGGTTAATTTAAGTTGCAAGAGCTAATTTGTAATAAGCTTGAGCAATAGGCCAAACAGTTTATAATTAATATAAGCCTCAGTGTGTTTATTTGGGGATGAACAGCTGTGGGACCAGGTAGAACAGAAACTTCTGTCTACAAAAATGCCCTTCCTCTAAAGTTTTCATCTCTTCCAAGTAATGCATTTTAACTGGCAGCTGAACTTTTGCAAACAGCCTCTGGGGAGCATTGATATCTAAATCATGACATAATAGATATTCAGAAAGTAAAATTGGCAGTAAAATTGTTATTGATTGTCCTGGGGTAGAGCTAGGGAAAAAATATTTCCAATGATAATTGCCACCAGCAAAAAAGCTGTTTCCAGCAAATGTATTGAAATAATATGTTAATAATTTCCAGACCTTAGGCTGTCATGGGTTTTATATCTGCAAAGGATACAAGAGGCAACATTACAGTAAATTGTTGAGAAACACAGAGAATTTTAGATGCTCTCACACTCACAGGAGAATGTTTTGATTCTCCTGCATTGCATTAAAAATAATACAACAGGCAAGAGAGATAGCTCAGTAGTTAAGAGTACTTGCTGGTCTTGCAGAGAACCCATGCCAGTTCCCAGAAGTCATATGCCAGCTCTCAAATAGCTATAACTCTAGTTCCAGGGGACCATGGACACCAAGCATATATGTGGTATATGTACATACATGTAGACAGAACACCCATACACTTAAAATAAAAAGAAAATCTTTAAAGCAGTTAGATCACCATTTATGAGATAATGCATTTCCGTATGTATTACTGCTGAGAACTTTGAGGAAGTAAGTGTTGAACGAGGCTTAGACATTCTTGTGGGTATTAGTTTACTAGGTGAATAGGACATGCGCACAATGAGCAAAACCTTGTCTTTCACTTTTATATATCTTCTTTGACAAATCTGGAAAATAAAGGCTAGCTACTACAATTCTGTAGATATAACAAGAACAATTGTGGGGGAAAGGGTCCAGGTCAGGTGAGCTGAGCACAGTGTAATAAATCATGACATGTTTGCATAGCTTGGCGATACGTTAAAACTCCATCTTTTTTCCCCTGGGTTATTCCTCAGAGGGGCTTCCAATTCAATTGTTGCCTGCGAATACGGGATTTGCAGTCGGATTTTCTTTTGCAGCCTGTTCTATTGCACACATTGAAGCAGCTGTGCACAGCATGGGCCTCATCTTGATGACTTCATAGCGAGAGGGTGAGGCAAAGGGCCACTAATCAGGGAAAAGGTTCTCTGCAGTTGGCAACTTCTCAGGGGCACGTGGAAAGGAACATTTGCATGTTTCATTAAGAATGAACAAACCAGTTGGTTTGCGAACAAGCTAAATTTACATTTTCTGGTTTTAAAAGAATCTCAGCTGTTATTGCCAGTTCCATGTTTTCCCCCAGTTCATTAGACCAAGTTTCCCCACTGAAAAATTGATTGAGGGACGGTAGGTTTCTTGGGACTGGCTGTTGCTGCCTATCTAGATAATAAGATTAGGTTTGTATTTTCCTATGGGCTTTGATGATTACAATCTACCACATCCTCCAATTAAAATCCCCGTCACACTTGACTTTTGTTTTGCTTAACTTTTACACCATGTTTAGCTCAAAGACTAAAAATAGATTGATCTGTTTCACCTACTCTGGTTGTTCCTGACATGGATTTCCAAGCCTGCCCTGGTTCATGTTTGTGGATCTGTACTACAACAGCTGGCGCTAATATATAAGAATCTACTTTACGGAGGGAGACGAAAGAAGATGAATCCATGAATATTAATATCCGATTATCATGTGATGATATTCCAAACACATACACCATGAAAGCCACAAGACGAGAAAGGAAAGGATCGTGGGGTCAGCTGTATAATTCTTGTCCCAAAGAACTAAAGCCAGGCCAGAGCATAAAACAAATGATAACAAGCTTGGCCACTGAAATAAACTGTGTGGCCCCAGGGTCTCAATTCTGAGTCCATCTGTTAAATACAAGGAGCTGCAGTAATAGATCAGAACAAAGTGCACACGGCACCCAGTTTCTGTGGATCAATAACATGCATGACATTAGCGCGGTGGTCTGTGAGTGCTCACACACGTTTCAGACAAAAAGATGAGTCATTTTAATAATCAAGTACGAATTGCTGCATAGCCCCTTTCTTGGAAGGAGCTATTAGAAATGCGTGTGATGGTTGCTGTAGAATTTTATATGTCTTCATTCAACTCCCTAATTCTCTCCCCAAAGGAAGACGAACAGTTTTTCAAAAGAACCTCATTAATGAGTAACTG
Source organism: Dicrostonyx torquatus (assembly GCA_028555095.1). Classification (NCBI taxonomy): domain Eukaryota; kingdom Metazoa; phylum Chordata; class Mammalia; order Rodentia; family Cricetidae; genus Dicrostonyx; species Dicrostonyx torquatus. Next base: position 9,541,345 of record JAQHUG010000048.1, read on the forward strand.
GATTTCGCCACATTGTATAGGGGTCCATTTGTAGGGAGGGTCCATAGATGTTCCTGTCTTTGAATAAGTCCCCAAGTTAGACCTTTTACTATTTATTTGTTTGTTTATTTGTGGGGTGTGTGTGTGTGTGTGTGTGTGTGTGCACATGTGGAGACTAGAAGACAAATTTTTGGAATCAGTTCTTTGCTTTCACCATGTGGATTTCAGGGATAGAATTCACATCAGGCTTGGTAGCAAGTGACATGCCAGCCTGTGATTTGGGTATTTGTAAAGAAAATATGTTCTCTGAGAAATGGTGCATTGTAGGCTTTGGTAGAAACATGTTTCCTGTTATCACTGTTCCTTTGTGTTAGTGACTTGGCACCCTTGACTATCCCTATGTGCTAGGTTTTCTGTGAGCTTCAGGTGGAGAAGGAGAGAAAGTTGTGTATACCGATGTTTGTATACCAATCAGGCAAGGATTACACTAATTACCCGGAAGAAAGTCCACAGTGCTCACACAGAGAGAACAACGGTTTCAAGTTTTTGAAGAGCCTTTAAACTCTCCTCAACAGGATGCGGTTATAAAATGCAAGTGTTTTCCTTCCCTTCTCAAGCACAAGAAATTAAGAAAGCTTACTTAGTGTGAGCCACAGAATTTGGTACAAGCATTAAATGTCTCATGAATAAAAGTTCTCATAGCCTGCAGTCGTGAGAAACAACTCAAATGAGAGCTATAAAAATGGACTTTTACCCCAGGAGCTAGAGAACAGACAGCTGTTGAATAATCTAGTGTCTTGGAGACGGGGTGTTTTATATTTTTGTTAAGGTTGACAACTGAGCTTTAAAAACAGTCTTTAAAAAGTCTGAAAGTCAGCATTTCTTTTTTTAAGCTTGCAGCTTGAGAACTCATCAAAGTTTACATGCCTAGGATGACAGAAAAGCATCACAGCAAAATTGAATTTTAGTTCTCTCTCATTTAAAAGCAGGTTTGGTGTGCTCACGATACTATTTCTCTTTTAATAAAATACTTGATTATCTTTGTTAGAATAGGCTGTTATTACCATGTTCATATTCTGCTCAGCTTAATATTCTACCAGGTTGGTGCTAAATTGAACCTTCTGGTTTAGTTTTCTGATTACAGAGGAGGTGTGGGTTACATCTCCTAATCACAGGGAACTCAGGATTCCTATATGAGAGTAAGGGAAAGAGACCAATAGGAGTGGAATGACCAGGGGCATCGTGACTGATGGAGAAAGCCCTCTTAGGACTGGAAAGCTCTCACTGCCCAGATATGGTTTCTCCCCCGACCCCAGAATTATTTCTCCACCCCAAGTTATTCATTGCTTGCCTCCAGTTGGGCAAGATAAACCAGAGAGCCAGGAGAAATGCTGGCATGCTTGGAACAATCTCTGTAGGAGAGTTAGGTGATAAGCCTATCAACAAATAATGGCAGCGTGCTTTCAGCAAGTGACAAAAGACACCAGGCCAAGGGAGAATAGACCGGGTAATTGTGAGGAAAGGATGGTTGGATGGGGGAGAACATGTTATGTAGAGGGGACTCAAGGGTAGGCACCCTGTAGCAAGTGTGAAGTGTTGAAGGTCAGGCAGGCCAGTTCAGCGAAAGCATATTGGTAGGATGGAGAGTCCTGGATGAAGGCAGAGACTCAGCCGAGACTTCGGCTGGGATTCGGTAGTTTCTAAAGTGTGATTCCCAGCAGCATCAGCTTCACCTGAGAAAGGCTTATTCTCATTCAGGATCAGCTAAGCCTTGCTGGATGGCTGTGGAGTGAGCCTGGGCAATCTGCATTTCAGCCAGTCCCCTGGTAACAGATCCCTATCCAAGCGTAAGACCTGCTGGTCTAGAGCCTTGTTTGCCACAAGAAGGCCTTTGAATTTTATCTCCCATTGGAGGGTGTTCAAGCAAGAGAGTGTAACAAGGTAACTTAGATTTCAAGAAGATGCTTTGGCCTTTGTAAGAATGGACAGACTGGTACTTACTCTTTTATGTATCTCCTCTGAGTAAAAAAAACAAAACAAAAAAAAAAACAAAAAACTTGTAACTCAGCAGGAAAGAACAATTAGCAGATTCATGCGGAGCTCTGTTTACTTTTATTGTGAAGGATAATTGTGTTCAATCTCATGCCTGAGTTCCAGATGTTGGGTACCTGAAAATGCAAATAGCAGTTCCCTGCTGTGGGATGTCAGAGAGCTGAAACCCAAACCTGCCTGTGGAAATGGAAACCCATCATCGGCTGTCTTAAGTGGGGGCAGATTTTCTTGTGGAAAGCGACAATTGGCTCTAGGAATGGAACATAATTAGGACAGCTATGCATTAGTATTTGTTATTTCCTCTATCAGTTCAGATTCTGGAGGATGTGCCCATGTGCATAAGAATCACTTCTAGTCTGGGAACTTACTCTACCTAACTAAACAATTCCTCCAGTATTTATAGACTTCCCCAAGGGATGGTCCAGGAATGCTCTTTTCCAGAGCAAGGCTTCTCAGAAACTGCTTGCATCTGCCACGTTCTCTTTTCTTCTTCTCCACTCCCCTCTCCTATGATAATGTCCCATAAAGTTCTGGGAGGTTGTATTGTCTATGCTATAAACACCTCAGGTAATATCAGAGGTCACACTGTCCCTCTCGCTGATTCTACCACTTCATGTCTAGCAAGTCAGCTTCCACCTACCCATTCACCCACTCTGGCCATCTCCATTTGAGCTTCTTTTGTCTACTCCAATTTTCCTTTTTGGAAGTTAATGCATTATGAAAAATGAAACTTTACTTGGGAGTTAATGGGGCTTGGAGCAAAAATGCAATGCAGGCATTTAACTCACCATTTTAAATCAGCTCTTATGCCCGGAGGTATTGCCTTTTGTATTATGCTCCTACGGCTTAGTGTCAGAATCACCCTGAGAGCAGGGGCTGCTTTTCTAACTCCCTGCATGCCAAGGATGCCATGCAAAGATCAGATAGACCGAGTCCCAAGAAGTGTGTTACTTTGAACTCTGCTTGCCACAGATGTTGTAAGGAAAAAGCCACCGTGTCTGTGTCCACTATGCTCCCTAGGATACAATGAGGGAGGAATTCTCCAAGACTGACCCCAAATCTCTTCTTTCTAGGCATTTCGTTGTTGTTGTTACCAACCATTGTGTTTCCCCACCCACCTGTTTGACTCTGGATTTTTTTTTTCTCTTTAAAATTTTGTATCATTTGTTTTTCTGCATCAAAGTGACACACACACATTTCTAATGGTATACTTTATATTTATATAATATCTACATTAAGTTACCATAAGGCCTGCTCTTGCCTAGCTTGGCGCCATTTCTCTGAGGTAGAGATTTAAGAGTAAGAAGTTTATTGGTGGTTGTGCTCAGAACAGCACCCTTTCAGAAGCAGCAGGCTGGTGGGTCCAGGGGAGAAGTAAAGGGACAATGTAGTACCATGGAGACCTCAGAAGATGCCAGGAGGAACTCCTTCCTAGTCATCCTAGATTAAAGTAGAGCCCTGTGGATGGTCTGACACTGTGACCAGGCAGCTCCCAGCTGAAGCATGATTATTAAAAGCTCAGGGCTTCAACCCAAAGCAAAACGGCTAGCCACTGGCCATTACCGCAACCTCAGCCTAAAAATGGAGATTCTGTCTCCTGAAATCTCAGAAGGAGACTGCGTCTGAGAACTGTCTCGCCCTGCCTTATATTCCGCTCTAGGGCCGGGATCAAAGGTGGGATTAAAGGCGTGCACCACTTGATTTCTATGGCAACTAGGATGGCTACTGGGACTAAAGGTTTGTGTCATTGTGGCTACTGGGATTAAAGATGTCTGTTACCATAACCTGGTCTGTAAGGCTGACCAGTAGGACTGTTTTACTCTCAGATCTTCAGGCAATCTTTATTTATTGAAATACATTTGAAATGCCACTACACCCAGCAAGGCACTCTAACCTTGCACATTGTCGTAGGTAGGACTGCTCCTAAGAGAGACACAGTAAGTATATGGATAAGTGCCCTAGTCCTGAAAGGTGGACACCTGGACATGGCATGTGGGTCACTGAATCTCCGCATTAACCGAAAGAGAGTTCATTCTTATACATGAGAAGGTACGAAGAAATTAAACAGCTAGGGGTGAGGGTGGGGTGGGGTTGGTAGAGACAGGCAGTTGAGAAGGAGGAGGTATCAAGACAGTTATGGGAGGCTCCAGGTTGGCTGGGTGGACAGGGCTGAATGCAGGAAGGTGACAGTTAACAAGGTGTCTGTACTGCAGGATGAGTGTATAAAGTCTCTCTTATTGAACTTCTGAAAACAGGATTTTCAGATTTTTTTCTTTGACTAATTATGTCCCTTGGAGTTTTTCTCTCTACTCTGCTTGACTGCCAACCCCTGGAAGCTGAGCTGTGTGAAAGAACGGGAGGCTGAGCACTCAGAGTGCAAGTTGAGGTTTCCTTTCTTTCTCCCAGGATGGGACTTGGCTTTCTCTTTGTTTGTATACGTGTGTGTGTCCATGTGTGCTCCCGTGTGTTACATGCACATGAGTGTGCAATCCCATGTAGAAGCCAGAACAAGTCTCCTGCCTCACTCTGCCTTAAGACAGGATCTCCCATGACCTAGAATCTTGGGCGAGGCTGGCTGTCTAGTAAGTTCTCAGGATTGGCTTGCCTTTGCCCTCCAGTGTTGGAGTCACAGGCACTCGGAACATACCATCTTTTCGACACGGTGGCTGAGGAATTCAGATTCAGGTTGTCATACTTTCAGAGTATTCTTTTTCTCCAAGCCAGTTCTGGGGCTCAGTTCTCAACGGTACCATACCCAGTTCAGAGGTCCTGTCTTTCCTTTCCCACGAACAATGTGGCAGACTTTCCTGAGATCGAGGGAGAGAGACAGAAAAAGAGAGAGCCACCTGCTTCCTGAATGTTTCTGGAAGGTAGCTTCCTGTCTGGGGATGTGTCTTCATCTCTTCTCTCAGAAGTACCAGGGTTACAGAGCACCCTACAAGTTCTGCAGCGTGAAGAAGGTTGCTCCTTACTTTCCCTGTTGCAGATTGACAGCCTTCCTAAATCTAGGAAGTCAGGCCCCACCCACCCATCCACCTGCTTTTCAGTTGCCAAAATTGTAGCTTATTTTTCTCTTTGTAAGTTAATGGATTAAAAATACTTTTTCTTGGGGGTTAATGGGGCTTGGGAGGGAGCAGAACTCAACCCACGTGTTTAATTCACCATTTAGAATCAGAGAGGCCTGCAGAATTATTTCCCCCCCCCCTCTAGTTTCAAACTGGTTGGAAGAAGTGAAGAATTCTATTACAGTGTTCTCTCTCCTTATGCTGCTCCATTAGAAATCAGAAACAGCGACAGTTAAGTTTAGATTCAATTCCATTTCCCTCTGTGGCAGATATCAAACAATCCTGTTCTGTTGCTGCCTAACATAAGATGAGCAGGGATGTATTTAAATCTCAGATGGAGGGATGGAGATTAGGGGATAGGAAAAAAAAGCTCTCCTGTGTAGGAGGTCGAAATGTGCTATCAGGGGACTCCGCCGAAGCCTGTGAGTAGTTGCGCTGACAAAGATCCAGGAGCAGCAGTGTGGGTCTTCACGTGCTTGGCGCTGCTTTGTGAGACACAGTCATTCGTGTGGAGAAAGGCACACTTTTCCCCTTTGTCTGAATCAAGAAATAGCTGCAATGTTAAGCAAATACATGTTTAATTCATGTTTAATTCAGCGTCGTCCCTGAGAGTAAGTCACATATGTCTCGTTAGTGCCTGGGCTTCGTTGTTTTGAGAGTGGAATGTGGGGTAACACAGGATTGCTGAGGGCAAAAGAGCTGTAGCACCCACAGGGACAAATGCTCATCCCATACAATGTACCCACCAACAATGGAGCCTCCCAGTTTTTATGCAGGAAAAATGATAGAGTCTAAAAATTTTCAGAGGCCTTGGGAGTGTCTTCTCAGTGACTTGCTTTCCTCCCATGCTCTCCTTTATAATATTTATAATACAGTTGCTCCTGGGTGTTTTCCTTTTCCAGTGATGAAGATGGGATAGTGAGATAAATAGAAAAGCTTCTGCATTCTCAGAAAGAGGAGTGCAATTGTTGTTCTTTGAAAAGCTCGTACAATATATTTTGAACATCTACCTCTTCTTTGCCCCAGCTCCTCCAAGATTTACCCTTCCTTCTTACCCAACCCATTTGCTCATTTGCTGTTCTCTCTTGTCTTAAATCTATCTATGAAGTCCAATTTCTATTGCTCAAGGACTCTTGGTTGTGGGGCATGCTCTGGAGTATGATTGACAGTAGGACTCACAGCCTCAGAGAAAACAGAGTCTTCCTCTCCCAGAAGCTATCAAATGCATTAGTGGTTCAGCCAGGGCGGGACTTGGAGCCTATCAAGAATGCTTTTTTTTTTCTTTCTTTCTTTCTTTTTTTTTTTTTTGGCATAGTTTTCCCATGAAAACTTCCTCTTAGGCATTTGTCTGTTCATTATGTTTCTACACATTGTGAAGTCAGCACTGCCGGGAGGAAGCTATCCTTGTCATGTGCATGGAATTAGATTGGATTTATGTTTAACTGTGGAGTCAAACCCACTAAGTTGAAGTTGTTATTTACTGCTGTGGACTGAAGGTTTGGACACTCGTTGCCTATCCCCTGTTTTGACTTTGGAAGGACAGCTTCAGCATAGGCTACTTGTTTCCCTAGGTTTTCTAACCCCCTCTTTCTAGCTGCATTGCTGCCCAAAAGGATAGGGTTTGTGAGCGAGGCAGACTTGGGCCAAGTGTGTGTGACTTTAGTCAAGCTAATCAATTTCTCTAACTCTCATGTTCTTTACTTCTCAAACAAGCACAGAGTTTGTGTTCCCGTTAGGGTGGCTCTGGAAAATAAGAGAAAATGTAGATAAGTTGGTGGAGGGGGCTGCTTGTTGGCCCCGGCTGCCCAGAACCAAAATAATCACACAGAAACTATTAATTAAAACATTGCTTGGCTCATTAGCTCTAAATTCTTATTAGCTAACTCTTACATCTTAATTTAACCCACCTCCATTAATCTGTGCATCACCATGAGGTCGTGGTCTACCAGCAAAGTTTCAACATATCTGACTCTGGCGGCAGCTCCATTGCTTCCCTCTGACTCTGCCTTCTTCCTCCCAACATTCTGTTTAGTTTTCCCCACCCAGCTCTGTTCCCCTACAGCTTTGCTATAGGCCCAAAGCCGTTCCTTTATTCATTAACCAATAAAAGCAACACATAGACAGAAGGACCTCCCACACCAGTAAGCTGTTGAGCACACACTGAGAGGCAGTTTCGTGAATCACTGCTCATACATTAAGGCTTGCCAGAAAAGAAAAATAAGAAGGCGTGGAAGCAAGCAAAGAGCCTTCACCAGTTGTGGAATCTAGTTCGAGGCTTGAGTGATCAGTTGTGGAATCTAGGTAGAGGTTTGAGTGATCAGTTGTGGAATCTAGGTAGAGGTTTGAGTGATCAGTTGTGGAATCTAGTTAGAGGCTTGAGTGATCAGTTGTGGAATCTAGGTAGAGGCTTGAGTGATCAGATGCAGAATCTAGGTAGAGGCTTGAGTGATCAGTTGCGGAATCTAGTTCGAGGATTGAGTGATCAGATGCGGAATCTAGGTAGAGGCTTGAGTGATCAGTTGAGGAATCTAGGTAGAGGCTTGAGTGATCAGTTGTGGAATCTAGTTAGAGGCTTGAGTGATCAGTTGTGGAATCTAGTTAGAGGCTTGAGTGATCAGTTGTGGAATCTAGGTAGAGGTTTGAGTGATCAGTTGTGGAATCTAGGTAGAGGCTTGAGTGAACTTGGTTCCACGGCCCAGATGAGCCAGGGACTCCTGTATCACATAATGTTCAGTAATCCCCCTGGCACCTGTCTGATCATTCCGTAGGCATTCTTCTGAGATGCCAGGAAGCAGCTCCGTGAGGTATCACTGACTACTACAGAGTCTTCTTCCCAGGAACATGTCAGTCTTCCCCCATCAATGTTAACAGGCAACGAATGCTTGCAACTATTGAAAGAATCCCAGGAGAGCAATGACAATTATAAACACATGGTTTTTAACTAAGGTGTTTTTAAAATACCTGACATAGTTATAGACAAGATGACCAGCATGTAGATAATTACACAAATTGCCAACCTTCTAACTAGTATCTTTTCAGATATGGAGAAAATTTGTTTTTTAACTTGAACTGGGAACATAGGCAGGTTTTAACGGACTTGTGATTTAGAGCTGGATTTCCAGAATGTAAATAGCACTGATTAAGTGAAGCCTTTGCTGCCTTTCCTTCTTCTTATTTAGAACATCAAATGTACTCCATGCACAGGCAGGAGCCTCTTAAATAAGTGCAATAGAGTCCATGCTTTTGCATTTACTCCAGAGACTAACAAAAATCAATTGGCTACTCAAGGCAGATCTTTAACAAAAGATTGAATCAAAACAGTATTGAAAACTGCATCCATGCCATAAAGAAGTGGGTCCTTAAGAGGGGTGGTAGCTCACCGGCAGCATCCTTAGAATGGGCTCCATTATCCATTTAAAGGAGAGGATTCGATTGAAGCTTGCCACATGGAATACAAAAGCCTCATATTTCTTCTGTTTACTTCATAGTGGTCAGATTCTTTGTCTTAAATAACTGAGAGATGGGAAGAGTATTTCCAAGCACTGTAATAACAAGAGCAAGCGTATTTGTATGTAATTCTCAAGAGAACTCCACTTGGCTGATACTGCCTAATTAATCTTTACAGTTCAGCCGTGAGGGAGACACAGTTTTAATGTGCCCCGATGGGTAGATCTAATAACAGGAAAGTAGAAGATAAATTGTGTTTGCTTCAAATGGCTGGTTTTAGAAGAGATCTCTGTAGTTGAAATACTGGCGCCTTTTCTAGGTTTTGTACACAAAGGACTTTGGCTCCTTGTTTGTTGGATGGAATTCTTCAGAGGCTTTTTTTTTATCATAATAATACATTTGAATACATTTGGATTATGATTTTTCCCAAACCCCAACTTCTCCTACATCCTCCTCACCTCCCTACTCACCCAACTCCATGCCATTTCTGTCTTTCAATCTTTCTCTTTAAGAACCAAACAAAATCAAGAATCTCTTTTTGATACACACACATACACACACACACACACACACACACAGAGAGAGAGAGAGAGAGAGAGAGAGAGAGAGACTCCACAAAAACACAAACACAAAATCAGAAACCAAAATATGCAGGCAAAAAACCATTAGGATGAGAAATTCCCTAACAAAGCAATATGAGAAAAACAACAAACAAACAAACAAACTTCTGCAAAGAATACTATACTGCTCTATTGTCTTTGTCTTCACCATCTTCTCCTGGGTATGGGACCTACCATGAAGTGTGGTTAATATACTCCGTGAGACTTCACTTGAGAAGACCAATTTTTCCTTTGAAAGCAAATGCCAATTGCGGATAGCTTCTTGACTGGATGTGCCAGCACCTCTCCACATTCTCCTCTTAGTGCTGGGACCTTGTCTGGTTTGAACCTGTGCAGGTTATGGGCATGCTGCCACAGTCTCTGTGAGTTCATATATATACCAGTCCTGTCATGTCTGGAAGACATTGTTTGCTTGGAGTCATCTGTCACTTCTGGCTCTGGCTCTTACAATTGGTTTACCTCCTTTTCTGAATAGCTCCCTGAGCTCTAAGGGGAGGAGGGGTTTGAAGATTGCATCCCATTTAGGACTGAGTGGCTCCAATGTCTTTCACTGCCCACACATTATCCAGTTGTGGGTCGCTGTATTGTTTCTATCTACTCAAAGAAGAAACTTCTCTGATGATGGCTGAGTGAGGCTACAATCTGATTTCCAGCTCTGTGTGGCCATTGGGGTTCCCTGTACACAGTGGTTTTGTGAATCTGGTTAATACAAGGAATGGAGATGGAGTTATAAGGGAAGGATGAGAAGGTCCAAGCAAAGAGCTAAGCTGGATCTGCTCCTCAGAGGCTTTGAAATAAGGCAAAGCCAATGGGAATGTTTTGGTGATCCCACCTCTTGAAGGAACAATGTATTCTTTGTTGTGAATGGGATTTGTTAGAACCCACTTGTTTTTGTTGTTCTATTTGTTGTGAGGAAACACTGTAAGCAAGCAAGGCAATTTATGAAAGAAAAGCATTTAATTGGGGTCTTGCTCACAGTTTCTGAGGATATGTCCATAACCATCACGGTGAGGAGTGTGGTGAGAGGCAGGCAGGCATGGTGCCGTGGCAGTAACTGAGAGCTTTGCATCCTGATCTGCAGGTAGCAGGAAGAGAGAGATACACTGGTCCTGGCTTTGGCCTTTGAAACCTCAAAGCCTGCCCCCATTGCCACACCACATCTAACCCTTCTTAAACAGTTCCATTAACTGAGAATCAAGCATTGAAGCATATGAGCCTACAAGGGCCATTCTTATTCAGACTACCACACCACTCATAATTCCAGTGTCTGAGTAAACTGGAGATTCTCTGCCTATCAAGGTACCTGGTGAAAACTCCTATCTAGAAAAGGTAAAGAGTAAAACTCTGCTGGGTAACACTAGATACCTATGGATTAGGCATGTTAAGGTTGAAAGGTGTGTGTGTGTGTGTGTGTGTGTGTATTTTCTAGGTTCTACATATGAGAGAAAACATAATATTTGTCTTTGGGGAATCTAATTTAATTTGTGTAATATGATGATTTTCTATTCCATGTATTTTCCTGCAAATGCCAGAATTTCATTCTTTATGGTACTGAACAAAGAGAAATGAAAATGCCTGGCACTAATTAAGATTGGACTACAAAACCACATTATTTCAGACAAAACCCTTTAAGGCAGTATGGCTCAGTGTATGAGAGAGCCTGAGGCTGACTGAAGGGTATATATACTATCTAAAGTAAAGTCAGCAATGGCAGCAGTAAATCTCCCAGGGATGGATTGGGCAAGGCCATTACTTTGAAACACAGGGGCTAGATATATTCTAATTTCTTGACCAATAGGCTACTTTTTCTGTGATTTTTCACTTGAAGATACAGGCTTTTAGAAATTACTGATGCTCATGACCTCTAGTTTTGATGGACGAAACAGGCTCACAGACAGATGCACAAAGAGGAAGATGAGTGAGCTAGAGTCCTGATGGCATTCTCACCGCTAGCCCTGGTTGTCTCTAGGCCCAAGGGAACATGTCCCCAGTTTGTTTACTTCTTCAGTTATAAAACCTGTCCCCCAGAATTCCTTTCCAAAGTATTTCTCCTTTGGCCATTGGTGCTTCAAGTTGGTTATTTCTACTTGTACTTAAGAGTGGCAATTAATTCAAATATCTTCCTGCAAAGACAGGGAGAAGGTAAAGAAAACTGAGGAGAACGAGGGACAAGAGTCTGTATCCATCCACAGAATATGTGGGGGATGGGGTGACCGACCAATGCACAGAGCCCTAATCAAGGAGAATGGAAACAAACAGTGGTGGTTAACAACCAAACATAAAAGAGTGTATAGGATGAAGGGACAGAAATGACAAGGAAAGATGGATTTTTATTGGGAAAGGAAGCAATATTTAATAAAACGTTTCTAGGAACTTGTTGGAAGATTAATTTTGGTATGCTCCATAGGCATGCACCGAGGTCTTTAAAGGAAGGCATTTGGGAAGAGGTGGTGGGAGTTGAGGCTGTCTATAAAGTAGCTTTGATTTCTTATATAAACTTTCTAGATTTCACATTCCCCCTCAAAGTAGACCAATGGTGACCGGTTTCACCTGCATCTGGACCTAAATCCTAAGAGTCTCTTTCCCTTGTACTGGATAATTTTAGTCTGTCACTAGAAAGAATGACCTAACCAGAGTCATTATAAGTCCTCTGAAAGCAGATAGTGAGATAGAATTTGGAGTTTATTAATCAGGCTCACCAGGGGTCAAATGCTGTGAAGTGGATGATGGAAAGCAAGACTGGGCCAAGAAAGAAGTTGAAATCCAATATGCTCCCAAACAAATCTCAGCCAGTTTGGCTGGAAATACTAGAATAGCTATTTCCCACCACTTCTGCTCTAAGAGGGTCAATATACATAAGCCTTCCACCCCGCCCCCATGTTTCTCAATAAGCAAATGTTACCCACCCTATGATTAGCGTGCCTCTAGACCAGACAGTTCTCCTCAGCTAAAATGCTCGAGGCCTGCAGATGACTTAAGGGGTATGTCCTTCCCTGAGAGATGACCAGAGTCACGCATCACCATGTCAGCAAGACAGTGCTGAATTACTCACAGAAATCATACTCTACCGCCTAGAGGTCCGTTGCTTGTAACAGGTCCCCATCATGAAGTAGAACAGAGGTACGCAATTAGTCAAGCTCAGGAGGCCCCCAGTCCACAGTAGGTTCAGATATTCTTTCTTGTACCTCATATCAGCATACAAAAGTTGGTCCTTAAATTATTCTAGAACTTTCATGATGAATTAATTCTATTTGTTTGGTGAGAAACAATTTTGTGTCGAATCAAAGCAGAACTAGGAGCAGCTTCCTATTACTGCAATTACAGGTTTTTAAAATGTCTGACATTGTATTTACTCAGGTGTGTATGTGCATGGGTGTGCACATGCCTCAGCATGCATGGGAAGGTCTAAGGACAATTTGCAAGAGTTAGTTCTCTTCTTCATTTTAATCTCAGGGGTGGAACTCAGGTGGTCAGGCTTGATAGAAAGTGCTTTTACCTTCTAAGCTATCTCTCCAGTCCCACACACAATTCTTAGAAACTGAGAAGTTAAATTGATACCTTCCTCATTTGGGAAAGTGAATTTTTAATTTTAAATGCTCTTTAACACACCTGATTTCTTTGGTTTATCCATTCTGGGGGTTTTCCTAACCTATTTTCATTTTTTTTCCTCACTGACAGTCTCTATATGATTAATTCAGAGGCCTGCAGAAATCACAAGAGGCCCTTTCTATCAAAAGAAGTTTATAAATCTAGGATAAATATCTGGCTTTAGATTTCCTGTCTTGGTTACTCTGTTTTCATTATTCTAGTCTCACTTCACTGCCCCCACTAAGAGGGGGAGAAGCAAGTATAGCGTGGACAGAATTGATGTGATTTTTCTTCTATGAGAAGTGCTTCAGCGAGCATGAACCCCCACTATGGTGCTGTGAAGAGGGGCCTGGGCAGGAAATGTGCTTACGGTGCCATGAAGGGGAGACAGTGCTCTTGTGATCATTCTCTAAGGCCTTGCAGCATGGATTAGCTGGGAGCTGGAATGAGAGAAGTTAACTCATTTGGTGGTCCTGAGAATGAGTTGATACTCAATTGGTCCTGTCTGATTTCAAACGTGAGAGGAACCATTTGATATTAATACTCAGCCTTTGAAGCAAATCATTTTTCCATGACTTAAATAGCTGATCTGTGTGTGCTTGTGTGTGTTTGTGTGTTCTGTGCATGTTTTTGTGTGTGTGCTTGCATGTATGCATGTGCCTATGGCAGCCAGAGGTCTATATCTGTTGCCTTCATCGTCTACTTTTATTTTGACAAGTGGCCTCTCTCTAAACCACTGACTCAATTGAACTAGGTGGCTGGACAGAGAGCCCCGCTTTGCCAGGATTCCTGACATACACTACAGTTCCTGGCTTCTATGTGGGTGCTGGGAATCTGAGTTATGGTCCTCCACGCTTTCATAGTGAGCAGTTTACCAATGGAGCCATCTCTTAAACTTGGTCATTCTTGTAATGTAAAATTAGATTAATAAGTAACAATGCCTACTCATTTGTGTGTCTTATACATGAAAAATTAAGTGGAGAGGGGAAAAAAAGGCAAATAACACAGATGTGTTTGCCCAGAGTGAAGAAACATGCTTAAGCTTTTTTGGTAAGCATTAGAAGACCAGGCTGTAGAGAAGATGAGCTGAAACACATAATGATGACCATCTGAGTTTAGAGGAAGCAGAGCACCGCAAGATATTTCTGTAGGGATAGGTAGGTGTGTCCAGATAAAGAAGGTGACTTTGAGGAACAGTTAAGAATTTTGGTAAGGGGACCCAAGATTTATTTTCCAGCTATATGAGATGATGATGTTCATCTATTTGAGTGATTATGTTAATGATTTGCCTATGTGGGTATATATATATATATATATAAATACTGTGTTGTACTCATTATACATAGCGTAAAACAATATAAATACTAAAAATAGAATATAGAAGGATTTTAATAAAAATATATTTCTTAGTAAAATTACTGTCAGGTGCCCACTTGTAGGAGTTACATAGGACAATATGGTAACCAGATGAATTAGTCACAAAGAGAGAATAAATGTTGAAAATGACTTAAATGCCCTCATTTCCCTCTTCTTTTCTTCTGAAAGCACAGCATTTTTGTTCTATAATTTGAGCAGCCCCTGCTTTCTGTGATGACAGTACCTGACCATCCTAAGTAACCAGCAGGACGACTTTTTATTGCTGCCCCCCCCCGACTGAAAAGACAATTCTTTTCATTGCTCTCATTCTGCAAAATACCTTGGGAAAATTACAGTAAGGGTTACAATAGGAAATGGTTGGCAATGATATTTCGGCTGCCATTTATCTCACAGTAATCAAACATTCTTAACCCTTTTATTCTTCTATTTCTAGAAATTGTTTTTGTGCTAAAATCATAACTTTTCATGGGAAATCAAGGCGTGAGCACAAAGAGCTGCTGAGGCAGATTAGTGCTCTCCGAGTGTTAGGATAAGCTAATGAAACAAATATTTTGACACCTGGAGCACATCCAAACGGTGAGCATTGGAAGCTTCTGGAGGCCTGTCTTTCCTGTAAGCTGGCATGGATCTCTGATCCTTAACAAACTACTCCTAGGAGATAAGGGACAATGATGGGCAATGCGTAAGGATTACTTCATTGTGCTGATCATCTTCACTCTGTCTAGTTCTTTCAGCGACCAACAAGAGACTTCTTCCCATTTTACAGATGAAGTGGTATTCAGGAAGTTAAAGGGATTGTCCAGGAACACCTAGCGAGTAAATAAGATGAAATATGGAAAGTACAAAATTGAAATAATATTGGACCGAATATAACATTTTCACAAACAAATACAGGATGAGAAAATTTTCATATTAATGTAATAGTCCTTGACATATAGCATTGTATTCTAGGTTATGGGCTTGAGATTTAATGAAATAATTTACTTTCCACCTGAGTTGTTTCTATTTTGCCATCCTTCTGAGTCTATGACAGTGAACCTCCCTGTCGATCTCATTTTTTTTATTGGTATGTAAGTTAGGATAGATGGAGCCAAATTATTATTTCAAAAGTATTTGATACATATGTATAAACCTCTTGAGCATCTTCTGCCATCACTGTGCACGATGTACACTGACCTCAGTGTATGGCCAAAACCTATGCTCTCTCTCTCTCTCTCTCTCTCTCTCTGTGTCTGTCTCCATGTTCCTCTCCCCCCTTTCTCTCTCTCTTTCTTCTTCCCTCCCATCTCCCTCTTCCATGTCTCCCAATTCTCTCTTTTCTTTCTGAAATGAGTTCAATGCCTGTACTTACCCTACAGATCTCAGCCCAGAGCTCATTTCTCCAGGGAAATTTTATTTAACTTTGACCTTCAACCTGGACATAACGATTGCTTGCTTCCCATCTGGGTCAGTCTCCATGCCAGGCTCAAGCTCGTACTGTAGTCCCAAGGCTTGGCTAGTATATTGATTACTTTTTTGCTGCTGTAGCAAAATACCTGGCAGAAAAATAAAACATAAAATGGGAGAGATTTCTTTGGGCTCCTGATTGCAGTCCATCATCAGAGAAGACATGAGCCGGGTGGTGGTGGCTCATGCCTTTAATCCCAGCACTCGGGAGGCAGAGGCAGGCGGATCTCTGTGAGTTCGAGACCAGCCTGGTCTACAAGAGCTAGTTCCAGCGCAGGCTCCAAAGCCACAGAGAAACCCTGTCTCAAAAAACCAAAAAAAAAAAAAAAAAAAAAAAAAAACAGAGAAGCCATGGCAGAACAGCTCGGTTTGTGGTTGTGGAAGTGTTGGAGTAGCTTTTCACACCATAGCAGGGGGGAGAAGCATGAACAGCTAGCTAGTACAACCAGAAAAAAATGCTTGCTGTTAGTGACCCTCCCCATAAGTGTCCCCCAGCATCCCTCAGTAGAAAAACCAGCCAGTGAACCAGCAGTCACATGCGGATCTGGGGAGACACTTCAGATTGAAACTCTAATGGCTGGATAACTTCCTGTGACCACT
Source organism: Dicrostonyx torquatus (assembly GCA_028555095.1). Taxonomy (NCBI): domain Eukaryota; kingdom Metazoa; phylum Chordata; class Mammalia; order Rodentia; family Cricetidae; genus Dicrostonyx; species Dicrostonyx torquatus. The sequence continues at coordinate 9,557,519 of JAQHUG010000048.1, forward strand.
TTAGTCCCTGATAGCTCTGGACATGCCAGTTCATTTCAGGAGTTCTGATTGTCTAGCAAATGAGCAGCTGCCTTGTGATTTGTTCCATTTTCCCACATTGGTCCCCTGTAGCACTATAGGATGGAGTTTATTCTCTCATCCCATACTCCTTATAATCCTGAAAGTTACTAGAGACTGACTGTTCCCTTACCCAGCAGTCTTTTCAAGGTCTCTTTCTCTTTAACCATCACCATTCTGTCCACTCCCATCTCTCCCTAACTGCTACCTTTTCCTCCCTTCTCTCCTTTTCCCTCCTCCCATTTTCCTCCCTTTTGCCTGCGTTTTCCATTCTTCTCCCCTCTTTTGTGTTTGCTTCCTCATGCCTTGCTTCCTTTTCCCTTTTTCTTTCTCTGGCTTCTTCTCTGTCCTTCTAATTCTCAGAGGCTGCAAAGCGACTAACTGACCTACCATTCTCACTTTCCCCATCAAGACGAGTTCTTTAAAACCCCCATGGTCACAGGGAGGAAGGAAAGCCACCAGTTTCTAACTTGGTGATGATTACAATTGTGCTTCCCTTCAAATTATAGGCAGAAGCATTGAACAGGACCTCAGTAAGTAGGGGAGCCTGGCAATGTCTAAAATTTCCTGCCGAGTTAACAATGATCCATTAATCAACACAGTGGTTATTAATATGCCATCACCATGCCTGTGTGGAAAATGTGAACAGTAATGTAATCACTGGGGGATTTTGAAAGCTAGATTTAATATTTCAGATAGATCTATTCATTCATCTAGTCACCCAATTGACTGGCCACTTAACATGTATTCCTGACATTTTTTTTCCTGAATATTTTGGTGGTGGCATCAGTAATGGAACTTTGAAATTTTAGAATGTCAGCCCTCTGACTACGCACATGGCAGTAATTAGCTTCTTGTCTCTGTAGATGCAACTGGCAAATATTCCTGACCACCAACCAATTTGGTGCTTGACCCCAGGTCCACGTGCTTTGGCTTTCAAATTCCTATTCATCAACTCAGCTGACATCTCTGTGCATCACAGGGCAGCTGCTTCGTCTTCATTGCTTGAATGGAGTGGAGCCAGTGACTCTCTCTTCACTAGATTATCCATGCTGCTTTATCATCCTGGAAGCAGCAGACAAGGCTCCGGCACACACAACCGACTAGGAGTCTGTGAATCTTTCCTGGTGCTCCTTCTCTGCTTCCTCAGGGGAACCGTTCATGATTCCTAGATCCGCTGCAGCCGCTAACTTAAAATCTGAGTTTTATGGAGAGCAGGAAAGATGGGTCAGTTGGGAAAATTCTTGCTGAGCTTGCATGAGGGTGTGGGTTTGATCGCTGGCACCATGTAAAGGCTAGGCATTCTGGAAGGTGTTGATAACCCCAGAGACACGGAGGTGGACACAGACAGATCCCTGGGGATAGCCAGTCAACCTACTGAAATCAGTGGGTCTCAGGCCAATGAGACAGTCTGTTTCTAAAAAGATGGATAACAGCTGAAGATTGTCACCCGAGGCTGACCTCTGGCCTCCACACGTGTGCATACAGACAGAAAAATCAATCCTTTTCTCAAAGTGTGACAAGCTTCACCTCAGTCACTCTCTCCAAATTTCTTGTTCATCTAACTACCAAATCCTATCATTTCTACATCTTCAGTCCCATCTCCATCCTTTCTGCTCACCTTTATCCAGACCATCCTCTTTCATCTAAACTGCAACAGAATGACCTAGTGGGTCTCCCTTCCTCCTGCCCAGCTTCCTGCCTAATAGTGCTCACCGTGTAGCCAGAGTCCATTGCATTCTGGATGGCAGTCAGCGCAGACCACTGCCTGCTTAATGAGCTCCGTTGTCTATTACCTACAGTCTTAGGTCTAGCATTCAACCGAGGTAGTTGAGGTCCTTTGTGATTTGACTCCAGCACTCTGTGGTTTGTAATTTCTCTGATTCTCTGTGATATCTTCTGGTCCTCTAGTTCTCCAACTGTATTTTTTTGTACTTGCTAGTATTTGCTCAATACCCAGATTTATTCCAAATATCCAAAAGTTTGTTCAATTACACCAGTCTTCTGAGACTTACCCACTGCACCAAACCCAAGCAGAATTGGCCAACCTTTAATTTTTATATTTTAGAAAATTACATTAGACAATAAGTTATGGAGCCTATGTCAAACTTTTTCAATTACTTCATGTGTTTTATCTCATATAAGAGCAACTATATACAGCCAGGAAACCATTTTTGTCCATAGGTCCTGAATTGCGCCTTAAATGTCACCAAACCACATTCCCATGCCTATTTTTTTCTAACTTCACCAGTTCACTAATGACCTCCCAATAGTCTCCAGTCTCTCTTCATCCTCAAGACAGTGTGAGGAAATCCCACCCTTAGTGAATGGTAAAATCAAGCTTATCAGTACTGTTCTGTGTCGTGAATGAACTTGTAGCTAATCTGCCTCTGAGTGAGGTCTCTCAAGCGTGATTCAATGGGTGCTTTTTGTGCAGCTCTTGATCCTTTTCACAAACCTTATAATTATCTGTCCTGGGATTGTTTTCTTGAGCTCAGTTTTCCAAGATCAATATATCCTCTTTTAACAAGTGCCCCAATCAATAGGATGGGACTTCTGACTTAATTTCTGTTGCTAGATTTTATTTTAGTAACATCTGTGCTAATTGGGAATCTCCCATTGTCTCTCTGCTATTTCTAGGAGCTCCCAATACCTATAGGTAGAATCATAAGAACTAATTACGTAGTCATTGCTTAAATGTTAGATATCTGACCACTGTTCCAACTACTAACTTTGAAGTCACTGGTTTAGATTTCTTCTGTGTTTTAACAATAATAAGTTTTCCTGTGTATGTGAAGTTAGCCTCTCAGTCCTGATCTTCTCTGTCTTGCCACAATAGTTTCATTGTGGGCAAGCATAATTTATGCACTTATTTGACGTATAATCTTCTTTAAATTCTTACCTTTTTTCAATTGCATGCTGTACGGCTTTCACACAGAAACTGCAGGATAAATACCATTATCTGTCTTTAAAGATGAGAGCTACTCTGAAATATTAAATAATATTTTGAAGTTCACACAGTCAGTAAGTGGTGGAATCTAGACTCAAGTCAGTGTCAGTATGATCTCCAATATCAAGGGCTCTTTATGCAGGTTGGAGCAGGAAACTCGAGATGAGCAGAGAAGAATTTCTGGGCCATGAAGGAGTTTGAGTTCATGATAAGTATTCAATCAATAGTCTTTGCTTTTGATGGTGGCTCAGTATTACTCCACAAGCCTTTCTTATTGATTGTGGCCAAGGCAATTGTAGAATTATGGAGTAGAACCAATCAAAACCTTCCCTGAATTGAATGAACTTGGAATGCCTAGTAATTTTATGACTGTGTTGCCAGAGATGACAGATGCACCTTAAAATCATTTTTAAACTCAGAGAAAGGCTAATGCTTGTTGGAACAGTTTTCCTCAAGTTCATGAGAATATTTGAATAAGGGAAGCTGGTATAAATTCTATGAGAACACTGGAATACTTGAGCTAACCTAAGCATCACATCAAGCAATAAGGCATCAAGTGGGCTAGCGCATTCTGCTACCAGCATCAGGAAGGAGGCTGGATGCCAAAGAGGATTGAGTTGGCTTTCTAAAGAACAATATCATAGTCAAAGCGGGGAAATGTCCAGAAAGGTAGTTATTCTCTAATGTCTTCTCTGGATTTGATTACTGCATGTGGAAGGTGTTATGTGAATGAATTAATATAAAACTTAATGATCCCATGTACGTGAAGAAGATATGATTTGGTACCTAGGCCATCAGAGTGCTGTGGTAAAATATTTCTATGTACAGGTGTATCCTGTGACAAAGGGTCTTGTCTTTCCCAACTGAACAAGTACACAGTTGATATTTACATTATTAGCAACACAGTGAATATTAGCATTATTTCTGCAGGCATGTGTGTTTCCTAGTACGGGTTTGTCATATCTCAGGTATAGCATCTGAATAAGTACATGTACTGTTTATTCATGCATAATGGACCCCGTGACATTTTTGTGAATACGGCTTTTGAAAACCTAATGCATAACATTTTTAATGACTATGTTGGCTTTACTTTCTCCTATTACTTTGATAAAATACCCTAGCAAAAGCAAGTTAAGGAAGAAAGAGTTTATTTTAGTATGTAGTTCCATGTTGTCATCATTATATCAGGGAGGACCCTATGGTAGAGAGTTAAGGGAGCTGTGCACATCACATCCATCATCTGGAACAGAGAATGGTGAATGTATGCTTGTTACTGTCAGCTCACTTTCTCATCTCTTCTAAGGCTCAGGAGGGCCCCTGTTTAGGGAATGGCACCACTCACAGCGGGTAAGTAAATTAACTGCAAATTAACATACTTAAGAATATCCCTGAAAGACCCACATATATGCCAAGCTGATGTAGAAGGTCCCTCACAGAGACTCCCTCCACAGGTGATTCTAGATCATATCACGTTAACAATGAAAACCAGTCATTTTACATGCATATCAACTACATGAGTAAGGACATGGTGGGGGAGAAAGCATTTAAATCAGGGTGAATAATGTGTCCGTGGGACAGGCTTCAAGTTGAGCTCCTATCAGACATACCTGCAGGACTTGTTAAATCACAGATTGCTGGCATCATGCCCCTGTATAGAGTTTCCTCTTTAGTAGCTCTGGGAGCTTAAGGACTGACATTTCTAACAAGCTTGCAGGTAAGGCTTCTGCTATTGACTCAAGAACATTCTGAGAACAACTGATAAAAGTGAGTGTCACACCTGCACGTGATGTCTGAGTGGGCCGGTAAATACATGAATGGATAAAAATCAGATGGAAGGGGACTGGCACAGCATTTCAGGGTCTTGTGTATCAACATGCATCATTTCATCCACACAAGCATGTTACAGATACACGTATCATTTAAAGACTCTTACGCAGAATACAGGCGAATTTGTGTTATGCCTCAATGTGCTTATAAAAACATATAAAGTAAAATGTGAAACTTTGTGGAACAAATGGGCAATAGTATCATTTGAGTAAATTCAACCTTTAGGAAGGTCTATGCTTAACAGCACTTGCTGTCTCTACATAAATAGTCTATAAAGACTCATGTCTATAATTCCTACAATGAGGATTATTCATACGCACATATATATGTGCATATGAATACACACACATATATATATACATGCATATGTGTATATAAATAATCCCCATATATTGTGGGAATTATGAGTGTCCCAGAACAAAAATGTACCAGGAATAACAGCTATTTTAGGAACAAAAGGCCCCCAGAGTAGGGTGTGTATGTATGTGTGTGTCTGTGGCAGGGGGTGACATGAAGCTTGTTTTAAAAGCTGATGAGGAATTCTGCAAGATGACAGAGAGAGGTGGGTGGGAGAGGTATTTTTTTTTTAAAGAGGACCTAGCACAGGCAAAAGTTTAACACACAAATTAGCTTGGCACAATTGAAATATTTGGTGTAGCTGGGGATTTCAAGAATGGAAAATATCAGATGGGAACAAGAGACAGAAGCTAGAATGTTCACACAGGATCAGATCATAGATGGCATGTGGGTCATGACACAGAGAACATGTGGGGTTTTTTTCTTTCCCCTGGAAATACAAAATGCACTACAGATTTAAATAGGAATGCATGCAGTTGGAATATGCTTAGAATCACTGTGAAGACCGAGCAGAAGATAGACTAGGAATGCACCAGGAAATCCACTGGCTCAGTCCTTCACCTCAGGAGGTGAAACTGCGGGTGCTGAGAGCAGAATAAGGAGCTTTCCAAGAGCGGAGGTAAAAGTCTGCAAAACTTGTACACCAATGCAATACTGGGTCCTGGATGTAGGTAAACAAGGGTGAAAGAGGAGAGAAGGTGGGGTGAGTGGAAGGGATGATTCATTTGGTATTAGAGTCAATTAAGGATTGTGTGACTTTAAGGAGGGGATT
>JAQHUG010000048.1:9572432-9614207 GCA_028555095.1 Dicrostonyx torquatus
TTCTGGCTCCCCATTTTTTTCTTCCCAGATTTCTCCTCCCATTTATTCTCTCTGCTTGCCAGTCTCACCAATCCATTCTCTTGCCTAGTTACTGGTTGTTCAGATGTTTGAGATAGGCAAAGTAACACAGCTTCACAGAGTTAAACAAATGCAACATAAAGGAATACAACACACCTTTGCATTGTTAAACAAATATTCCGCAGTATAAACAAATGTAAAAGGTCTTAAAATAATATTCTACAACAGCTCTCAAAAGAGCAGTATTATTGTTATTAAAAGAAAAACTGTTTGGGTTATTGAGATGGCTCTGCTGGTAAATGTACTAACTACTATAATTGATGACCCGAGTTTGATCCTTAGGCTCCATATGGTGGGAAGAGAAACCTGATTCTAGCAAGTTGTCCTCTGACTTCCACACATGGTGGTGTTGTACACACACACACACACACACACACACACACAGACATATACACACACTAAAAAAATAAAAATATAAATAAATACTGTTTATTAAAATTAAAACCTAAGAAGATATTCCTGTTTAAGTCTCCTCTTAATGCAATTACAATAATCTGTTTCACATTTTTTTGTGAAATTCTGCTTGATAATTCAATATTTTAATGCCGTTTTGAAGGTATGCAATGGAACATCTATATAATTGATGCCTTATAAGACTTATTTATCAGTCTACTTCTTTCATAAAAAATATTTTAATGACGTATTTTAAAGTTTTTTCTGATATGCTCATACTTTTGATGTACATATAACTAATTGATGATAAATAATGCAATACTTTCTATGATTTGTGAACGTTGTGTTGGAGTTAGCTAGGTATTTTATACTTATTTTGGTCAAATAAGCAAACACTTAAGTACTAGTGGTCTGTTTCTTTGTGAAGATGCTGGATACCATGTGGTGAAACCATAACACACATTCTTATCTGAGTCTCCCTGGCTGCAGAGCAATGACTGAGTTGCTCTCTGCTTGACATGATGGACCAAGACCAATTTGAGATAACCATTAGCCCCGCACCCAGTGTTAGAGCATTTTAACAGCAGAATGAACAGATTCAGTTCCTCGAGTGCCAGTGTTTTAAAATAAATACTTGGCTTCATCCTTACTGCCTCCTACTCCAGCCTCTACAATAATGCACTTTATTTAAATAATAAATAAATAAACTGACTGAGGGCCAGTCAACATTTTTTGCCCATATATATAAAAGTTTCTTTGCCCCCTCTCTTCTTTATGAACAGATAGACCTACCAATTGATAATGATATGATAACCATATTTAAAGACAATGCAATCTGAAGCCGAGGAGACGACTCAGTGGTTGACAGAGTTGGCTATGCTAGCGTGCTCTCCCGAGTTAGAATCCTAGTACTTACATAAAGACCTGACATGGCTCTCCCCGCCTGAAACCACAGTCTTAGAGGACTGAGAGAGGAAGACCTTAGGAGCCCCCAGCAGCCAGTCTAACAGAAGTGGTGGACATCTGTTTAGTTATAAATGCTGTCTATAAGGAATAAGGAGGTGGACAGTAGAGGATGATACCCAACATTTGCCTCTGATTATCAAATCCACAGATCCATGTGTGTGCACCCCTACATACACACACACACACACACACACACACACACACACACACACACACACACGAGAGAGAGAGAGAGAGGGTGAGAAAGATAATGTAATTAGGGAATCCTAAGCACCCAACCCACATATTGGTTTAGTATCTACTTCCCTCACTCGAATCCTTTTGTGGCACAAGATTAAGGCAAGTTTCCAGGCGCTGTCATTTCCACGTTGTTTTACAAACCACATTCATATATATTTCCATACACATACATAGGCAATATATATTGCATATATAGAGGTTAAAAAGCGGATAAAGGAGGAAATAAAAATCCACATTCATGAAGAGCATTTAGTGGTATTTAGTTGTCCACATATGCATTGAGTATTGGGTTTGTACTCTAATAACAAACAATTTTAGGTTTTCAGAGTTTGGCTGTTATTTCCATCTAAAAATATCCAAGACTGACAGCTTCAAATGCAAACAATGTGGCTCACAGTAATTTGGTGCGTTCGTTTTGAAGCTTTCTCTTCTGCATTTAATCATTGTCTCCCACGGCTTGCAGAGCTCATGTGTGGTTACTCGGTTACTCTGAGCCCTGCGGAGCCGAGTTTGACAGTTTCCGTATGGTGCTTCACACTTTGGAGGAAGTGTGGCAGTGAGGAACGCTGAGTGTGCACTTCTCCTCTTCCAAATTGAAGTAGCAAGTGGTGCTGGCAGCTGTCTGGCTGTGCAGCATCTGTGCAGGTGTGTTAAGGCCTCTGCTTCATGCTGTCGAGGGTGGGGATGGTGCCTGTGGGGCCTTGTATCAGTCATGTTGCAGTAAACCAACAGGAGAAATCCCTGTTTATCAATCTGGGGTGAAGACGACCCTGATCTCACTTTTCAGATGTCTGGATATTTATAGTGTACATTGTTTGGGCTTGAATGACTTTGTTTTATTTTGTCCTAACTTTTCATTGTGGAAGCTGAGAAATCCTAAGAGAAATTACTGTTTGTTGACAATTGTGAATGCATAGAGACCCATCCGTTGATGTCTTGTTCTATCGCTTGTAGTTATTGAAGTTACAAAGGTGCCAGAGTGATAGAGATGGACCGGAAAATGCTGAAAGGAATTCTGGTCACATGACGAGCTATGCTTGTGGTTAGATTTTTATGTCAACTTTATATAAACCAGAGTCATCTGTGAAGAGGGGACTGCAGTTGATAAGCTGTCCCTGTCAGATTAACCTATTTTCTTGTCTGATGGTTGTTGTGGGTGGAGCTCACAGTCGGCGGTGCCATCTCTAGGGTGTTGGTCCTGGAAACTCTAAGAAAGCAGACTAAGTGATTGAGAGCATGTCAGTAAGTAGAAGTCAGTTAAGGAGTACTTCTCCATGGCCTCTGTATCAGTTCCTGTTTCCAGGTTCCTGCCTTGAGTTCCTGCCCTGACTTCTCTGGATGATGGACTCAAAACTGTAAGAGAAACAAACTCTTTCCTCCCCAAGTTGCTTCAGGTCATGGTGTTTTATCGCAGCAATAGAAACCCGAACTAAGACATGAGCCCTTCTGTATTTCAACTCTCCCTGGCTATGGAGAGTACTCATACACCTTCTGGCATGAACACCATGTACTGATTGTGACTGAAACAAACCACACAAAACACTACGGGATTTACCAGTGGTGTAGCCATCTGTACCTTCATGTCCTGGAAGTGCAAACTGCTCTTTCAGGGAACAAGATGGTGCCAGGTGTAAGGAATATATGATTGTAATTTATATTTTTAATTTTCTGCAGGAAATGGATCTCATACAGTATGAATTAAAAATTGTATCATCCGAAGATCTTTACAAATCAAAATTCAAATGTACCCAGGAAACTGCAATTTGCATTTGTAATGTGAATTTTTACAACTCCTTTAACATTACAGTATTGAATCTGCTTGGGGGAAAAATGTAGCGATGTTAAGAGAAAGCAGAGACTATTAGATGCGATTTTATGCTGTGATGGAAGTGTAGTGTTGTTTATTAACTACAAAAAAAACAGAAAATCTATTCTAATAGTGTTGATGAAAAATCAAAAGGAAAAGCTTATTGTTTTTTTAAATTACATATTTCTGCAGAAATGTATGCTTCTGGAGGTTTCGTTGTTGTTGTGAATTGGTGCAGCTCTAAAGAGCTCTGTGTCCAGCAGTAATGGAAGGAAGGCTTGGCAGGTTTAGCCACAGAGGCAGTGGGCAAAGAGGAAGGCCTGCAAGCCAGAAGCAGCTCTTTCAGGAGAGGATGCAGGGAAGACAAAGGCATGACAGACAATAGGGCAGTGTAGGTGTCCTTCCAGGAGATGCAATAAGAAACAATGGGGGCGTCCTGAAGGATAGGCAGCAATCTGAGGTTATGCACCAGAGCCTAGCTGGACGACTATCCAGACCTGGGTTTAGGGTGTGTGGTAAGGAGAATGCAAAGGCACAGAGCTTGCTTTGCAAACAAAGGAACTTGATCTCAGTACCCAGAACCCACATCAAAGCCATTCAGGGACATATACCTACAACCCCAGCAATGAAGGTGGGGTAGGTTAGACAGGAGGATCTTAGGGGTTCACTGGCAAATCGGTCTAGCCAATCTGGTGAGCTCTAGTTTCAGTGAGAGATGCTGTCTCACAGAAGAAGGTGAAGAATAATGGAGAAAGACACTCCAAATCCATTTCTAGCCTCCACTCATGTCAATATGTGTACCAGCGCATACCACCACACAGAAACATGCTCAAGGACATGAGAACACATGCACGTACATAGACACATTTTTTTAAAAAGATCCGTGTTCTGAGTTGGGCAGTGACTTCCCATTACATATACAGTAAAATCAAAATCTTGCTGGAATCTGGGTAGTATTACCCCTTAGCATCAGCTTTTCTGTGTTCAAGATTTTTAGTGTATCCATCAAATTTACCAACTGTGTTTCAGATACTGGGGCCTCTCCATTTGCTATTTCTTAAGATTCCAAGAATCTTATCTCCATACTACCCTTCATCCACTGTCTTTTAACTATTCTGACTTTTTCTTATCTCTCAAATCTCAACATCGGTATAAGCATCCTTATGGAAGCTTTTTTTTTTTACTGAATTCGTAGAAGTACCTCGGACTGGTTCTTATTATACTCTTTATAGTATCTATTACAATTTAGAATTGTTTATATGGGTGATTGTCTATGTCCCTGAGAGATTTACATCAATTATCAATTTGACATGCTCTAGGATCACCTAGGAGACTGGTCTCTGGGAAAGTCTGTAAGGGATTATTTAGATTAAGTTCCATAAAGTGGGAAACCCTTCACACTGTGAGAGCCTGGACTAAATACAAAGGAGAAAGCAAACTGAGCCCTATCATTCACTGTTTGCTGCCTAACTATGGATGCAATATGACCAGATACTGGCTCCTTTTGCCATGAGTTCTGCATCATGATGGATCAAATCCTGGAACTGCGAGCCAAACGAAACCCATTCTTCCTGATGTTGCTTTTGTCGGAGTATTTCATCACAGCAACAAGACTGATAACAGTACAGATTCCACTAGACTATGTTCTAGAAGACTCAGGGATAATGTGCATCCTGTTTATAGCCAAATGGTCCATGTTCATCACAGTAACTCTGACAATACATTTGAAATTAACACATCAATTTATTCGAGTGGTGTTCAAGTTATGATCTGGGCAGAGCACCTGTCTTTTGGCAGAAAGGCTAAGAATCCAGTCAGGGATTTGTTCAGTCCACGAGACTGGATGTCTCAGAAGTTCCGATCTGGTACTGGAGTCCTGGAGGATTCCTAGAGCTGCTGGCCTTCAATCTATGCTGTAATCCTGAAGAAGTAGATTTTAACACCAGCAGGGAAGTGTTTTAGCAGCAGGACAGATGAACCTGCTAGAGAGGAGTGGGGGGCAGGCAGGGAAAAAGAAAAAGCTTCCTTCTTTGCTGTTGTTCTGTGTAAGCTGCCACCAGAGGGTGTGCCCAGATTTAGGGTGGTTCTTCATACTTGAATAATCCAATCAAGAAAATCTTTCAAAGGAGTTTCCAGCTGCATGCCTTTTGTTGATTCCAGATGCCATCATGTTGACAACCAAGATTAGCCATCATAATACCTACACGATCGAGGAAGCAACTTACTGCTTTAACTCCCTACTTCAACAAGGTACCCAACTGGATTGGAGACTAATTATTGGGTAATTTTTTGGATTTAGTGTGTCAGAAATCTTGAGTTGAGGTATCCAGTCACAGCATAAATTTCTTCAAACAAACTTGATATAAAATTCCTTGAACATTAAATTTAGTCCTTACGTTCTGAATATAGACATGACTTGTCTTAAGATGGCGGTGGTGATGGGTAGGGAGACTCCATACTGTAGAGAGAAGCATAAGAAGTTTGTTATCAAGACTTCTCTGAGCACACAGGCACCCTCTCCAGCAGGGCTTGTCCGGCTCCCCATTTGACACTGCACTTGGACTCAGCCCCCTTCCATCGAACTTCTGGAACCTCCTTTTATTTCCCATGATAGCTTTCTTCCTGCTTTGGTGCTTTTCCATATCAACACAGATGTGTTACTTTCAAGTCTTTAATGCTTAGCAAAATAATGTTAAATAAAAGAAACAGTAAACTCTCCCATTTTTCAATTACTGTTGAGTTAATACCACTGTCATTATCTTCTTCGCTTTGTCTTTCTGCCTAGAATATAAACTACCAAAGACAAAGATAGAGGAGGTGCCAAGGCCCACTGTGCCTTCTGCTTTGTCCTGTGAGGTCCCCTAGGAGAAGATGCTTTATCAATACCTGTTGAAGAATCACACACTTAATTCTGTGGGAAGGTAGTGTGGACCACTAAGCAAAGAACAAGTGCACCGATGTTATCACTGCAAGCTATGTGCCCTTGGTAGACCCTAGCAATCAATCACGGCACCCCTCCTTCCTCATTATTTCTGAACACAGTGTTTTGGTGGCTACTAGCAATCCATCAGTGCTGTCACACAAGACGGGACCAAGGTGACTTCTCTAAATTAAAATTCTGGTGGCCCTGACTGGCTGACTTCACATGGGGCTTTGAACCTGACCTCCATGTGGCTTTGGGTTAGACAAGATCACTTTTAATAGTTCAGTGTCTTCCTAGAGCCTGAAAAGGAGAATAGCTCAACTCTCAGGTAATATGTTGAAGATAAATAAGGGAAGACAGAAAAATGTATCTGTGCAGTTACTTTCCTTTATCCTAAGAGAGTGGTACTAGGAGACTGAGGTCAAATTTGAGGCTAAAATGAGGCATCTTGCCAAACGAAGCTTCTGTAATAACAGGAATTAATATTTCATTAGGCCCTGTTCTGACTGTTCTAAATGTGTTACTTTGTTCTCACAACACCCACGGGGCATGGGTACCGGTGTCATTCCCAGCATAAGGAAGCAACCTGAGACACAGAGAGGTTAGATATTAAGCTGCCTAATCGCGTACCAGAAAATGGTGCATTAGGCAGGATGACAAGCGTAGAACAGATGCCTAAATGAAAACTAAACCAGGGAGTGAGATGTAACTACACCGGATGATCCAGGGACAAGATGTGCAGAGAGCGTTACTGACAGAAGACATTTGGGAAGGGCTGTGACTGGCATCAGGTGACCCTGTAGAAAGGGAGGTGGGAATGGGGATACCAGAGTCTCCCTCTGCTCCTTCAACATCTTGGTAGTTCCCTGTCAAGAAGCAAAAAGTAAGGGAGTCTGCTGATGGCAGGCTCACAGGTCAGCCTCAGGGTAAGAATGGGGTGGAAGGTTGATCTGGAAGCAGGAAGCCAGCCATGGAACTGGAGTTTGAACTTGACCTGGTTCCAGGATGCAATCTATATCAAGGTCTTCCCTGTTTGTCTGAGTACCCAGTGCTTAATCGTGCTGGCCCCAATTTAATGGGGACTTGAATGGCCAGTGAGGGGGGGGGTTACTCTTTCTCCTGAACTGATTGAAAAACACAGCAGGAGAAAGCTGCTAAACACAAATTTCTATTGGCGGAGACCTGAGGGTTGTTTTGAATGGTCTGGCTTGATTGACTACTTGGTACTTCTGAGAGGTGGTGAAGAGGTTCTCCTTTTATGCCACAAACTCTTGTAGTTCATTATATTTCCCAATTAGACTGAGCTCTGGCGCCTGCTGGGGATGGCTCTCCAGGCACCCTCAGCATTGCACCCAGGGGCCAACCTGCATGTGCTGGACTCTGCTGTCTGATCTCATTTTGCCCAATCTGCAATAGAAGACACAGGAAAGACTTTCATTTCCAACAGGATTTCCACAGCAAAGCCTCATGCAGCTAAGAGACCTGCTTGCTCCTGGGGGATAAGGGAGGGGAAGGAGGCAGCTTGACATTTCCATCTATTTGTGTTCACAGGCTTAGTCACACAGATTTTCATCAACTTGCATGCATTTAGTAAGAGGATGGCTGAGATTATTGTGGAAATGGTACCTGATTTAAATGACACAATTATTTATTGAGCGCCTACTGGGGGGCAAACAGTGGGGAAAGCATCAGATATGGGCACATAATGGTTTCCAAATTTTACTTTCGGAATTGCAAAGTGCCAGTTTAAAATATGTGTGCTTTCCCCTGTTAGGGAATATGAGAGGACAAGAAATTGGGAGTAAAAAAAAATACATAGATGTGAGAGACACGAAAAACCATATTGTATAATAGCCTTTTTTTTTTTTTTTTTTTTAGCAGCCATTGCTTACAACCTGCTGGCAAAATGTGTGCGTAGACCATATGGCTTATGGGTGTTAATGCTTTTTACCATATAACGTGATACACACTTAGCTACATCCTGTCTTAATGAAAAGGACTCCTTGCTTCCTTTCTATTCACAGAACTCTTTCACATTCAGCCAGTGGTGACAATGATAGCAATGATAATAGGAACTCACTCTAGTAAAGGATAATCACTTTCACTACTTAACCATAGGACATAAAGGGAGATCCTATAGAATCAAAAACATTTGAAGAGTCTCTTGAAGTCACCACAAATCCCAAAGTGGCCCTGTGGCCAGATGTCAGTATCATCTAGAATCTCGATAGGACAATATGTAATCACAGAACACTTACTATATTTAAAATGGATGTGCTGGCCAGTTTTTATGTCAACCTGACACAAACCAGAGTCACCAGAGAAGAGGAAACCTCAGTTGAGAAAATGTCTCCATAAGATCAGGCTGTAGTTAGTGACTGATGGGGGAGGGCTCCGCTTACTGTTGGTAGTGAGCCCCTGGGCAGGTAGGTGGCCCTGGGTGCTATAAGAAAGCCACGAGGAGCAAGTCAGTAAGCAGCACCCTCCACAGCCTCTGCAGCAGCCCTATTTCAGTTCTTGCCCTGACTACCTTGGACCATGAACAGTGACATAGAATGTGACCTAAATAAACTCTTTTCTTCCCAAGTTGCTTGTCGTCATGAAGTCCATGACAGCAATCGAAGTCCTAACTAAGACAGTGGACAACGAACACATCTTCCAGGTGCAGGCACTAGAAAATTTTTCTGAAATCAGATGAGTGAAAACCTCAAGCAAATTCTTTAATCTCCAAACTCTCAGTTTTCTACAATGTAAGCAGAGATAATACCATTAGAAGGGAGTTGTAAGGATCCAGTGACAAGAAGTACCCAGCACAGGACCTGGCACTGTAGTGCTGTCTGATTCCTTCTTCTCAAGTTAAGTGGGGGCCCTGATTCTGAGGCTAACTCTCACAGGGCCGCTTTACTACGGATCGCCAATGGAGACAAAATTTGCAAGTCTAGCAATGGTTACAAGAGATACATGAAGGAAGTGAAAGAAGATAAAATCAAGTGCTCCGAGAAGGTTCCAGCTAGTCCAAAGAACTTTCTTAAACCACAGTATAGCTGTGATTGCTTTTGATTCGTTACTATTGTCCTAGGACACAGATGATGATGGCCAGCAATGACTGCTCTAGGCCTGGATATTCAGGAATCTCTTGTAAAACTTCGCAGACAGGACATTGGTGTTTCCCACGCGGGTTCTAAAGCTCAAGATTTAGAGAAACTGAACTGAGGAAGACAGAATGAGGACAGCTGCCCTTGACTGAATATCTCTGGAGGGACATGTTAGAAACCAAGTTTGCCTTTCGAGAAAAAGTGGCTAAGAGACAAAACTGAAGGAATGTAACAAGAGATGGAGAGAAGCTAAAAGATGAAGGGGAGCACGGTGTGTCTTAACAGGAAATGAATGCCTGCAACTTTCCTTTTTGGGTTTCGGGTGCACGCTGGTTGAGAAAAAGCTGCATCCCAGTCACACAAGTAGACGTTAGGAAGCTCTATGAGAAGCTGTAATTGATGACAGAGAAAAACTGTGAGGCCAGGGCTCAGGAGATGGCCCCTGTTAAGATGCAAGATGGCTTCCCTTGCAAGTGTGAGCACCTGAGTTGGTATCTCTAGCAGCTACACAAAGAGTTGAGGGTGGTGGTCTGCTTTTGTAATCTCAGTGCTGGGGAGACAGAGAGTGGAGAGATCTGGAGGCTCATCAGCCAGCTAGTCTAGGCAAATCAGTGAGCTCTGGATTCAGGGAGAGGCCTTGTCTCAAAAACTCAGGTGGAGAATGATCAAGCAAGACATCAGACATTGGTCCTCTTCTTAATAATCTCATGCATGCATGCACACAAAATCATGGCTCATGCTATAGTTTCTCCTAAATGATTACAATTTGAAATTACAGAAATTGGGGATCCATTAAATCCCCCCCACTCCCTCTGTTCGTTTGTTCGTTCCTTCCTTCCCTTACTCCCTCCCTCCTTCCTTCCCTTTTAAACATTCAAGTGGCAGGATCAGATAGATTGTTCTTCCTCCTTCTCCTTAGCCCACAGTCCGAATTAATTGCCCTTTGTTCTTTCATCCTCACAGCTTGGCTCTTACCACACGCTGACTTAACTGTCTTCTTTCAATAACTCTTTCTTTTTCCAATTATGAAAGAAATTGAAAACAAGTCCTGTGTTTTAAACTTTGATGCCTTCAAAACAAGAACATACACATATAAAGGACATATTTGCATGAGATGTTTATGTCTGGAAATTCTTGGGTTTAGACTCAGGGCATAAGTTACTTTTCTTTTGGACTGGAATTGGATGCCTGGGCATGGGTTAGACATAGTTGGGCATGGGCCACTAGGAAGTGTTCTTAGAAATATTTTTTTAGTCTAGAAGTCCAATGCGCTATCCATTGCGCCACAGAGCCAGGTATATTTTTTAATTAAACTATACTTACATCATAATTTTCCCCATTTCATTTCCTCCTCCCAACCCTTTCCACATACTCTTTTCCTCATTCTCAAATTCATTGCCTCTTTTCTGAGAGAGAAAGAGAGACAGAGAGAGAGAGAGAGAGAGAGAGAGAGAGAGAATTCCTAAATATATAAATGCAACCTTCTCAGTCCACATAATATTACTTGTATGCATATGATTTCAGGGCTGACCACAGGAGGGTTCCTGATAGTTCCTTTTTATATATAATAATATGTTTGGAACCACAGCAGTCAGCATATATTTAGGGAATGAAAGATGAACATCCTTTCTGCGAAGAATGGTTTTTGAGTAGAGTCTTCAGAGAGAAACCTCACCTATATTATTATCATGTCCTTGTGTTACAGAGCAGTGAGCTGCTTCAGCAGTGTGGAAGTTCACCTCGTCCCCTGAGAGGAGATTACAGTAATCCATTTTATACTGCACTTGTCCAGAACTGAAGAGCAAACTCTGGCCATCATGTGTGGCCGGTGGAGGGCAGCAGAGGGCTTCAGAGAGTGGTCCCCATTTCCCCTGGAGACCATTAACTGCCAGATTTCTCTCTGCCCAAGGGTGCAGAATAATAGAAAAATGCCCACAGGCTATGAGATGGAGGAGCTACTAAAGAGCTCCTAAAATAGGTTAAAAGTTTAAAAATAGGTTGAAGATCCTAAAATAAGTCAGCAATGCCATTGAGAAACTAGAAACTGACTGGACATGGTCTTGTACAGATAGGGCCACCTAGCTCATAACAACCGTTTTGCCTTCTGCAGAAGACTCCCTGAGACCTTGGTGATCTGGATGAAATGTCTTCTGGCGGAACTCAAAGAGAGTATCTTTTGGTTCCTAGGATCTTTATCTTATTTAGAGAACTCAGTGGCACCAGGCTCTGTAATAATGCCCTGTCATTAATCTTCCCTCTCCCTTCTTCCATCCAAATCACCCATTCCCATCCTATCTGTGTTCTCTGGCATTGGAGACCAGTCCTATAGGACTGGCTACTGAACAGATTCTAGAGAGGGTTTGCAACCTCTGCTCATCAATATGACTTGCTATGTCGAGTGTTCTCCCCCTTGTTTAGCACATTTAGCCTTAAATTAATGATTTTTTTCTTTTTTCTTTTTGGCTGAGGAAAATCTCTGAGTTTTCGCTGGTAGTTAATTTAAGACTCATATCTTCACACCTAAGCTGATTTTCCAGCCACTTCTTACTATGTCTTCCCAAGAGAAAAGTATCTTTGCATATGCAGCAGTAAAACCTGGCATCTGTCGAGTGAGAACAAGAGTACAGAATCTCTTACCACCTCCCCTTCGTTTTCCCATCCCTCTGGATGCCTTTGCTTTGGCTGTGACCATTGAGAGGCCAGTGGTGTGAGTTGCTGTACTGATCTCAATGACTGAAATTACTGACATTGGGATTTATATCTTTTAAAAACAGAAAAGCCTTCAAATATCCACATTTGTTGCTTCTTGTTTTCAAGTTCCTTTACCAAGGATACTGGCAACATCATGTTTCGTTGTTTATGTTTTATTTTTCCTTGAGGAAGTATCATAAGTATCATTACTATCAATCAAGCACTCTAGCACTGAGCCACATCACCATCCTTAGATGAAACCTTATTGTCCAGAGTCTCATAGCGTGGCAAGTAATCCTTCTAAATGGCTTGTCCTTACCCTTCTTTCCATAGTCAGTTAGCAACAGACCGCAACAACTGGATAGAGGGATGAGTGCCTCTTATGTTACATAAGTGCCCTTTCCCATTTATCCTAATACCTTCCGTTTCTTTGCCCAAATGAACAAAATTGTAGCGTATTCTTCCCTCCTTCCAAAGATGGAAGTGCGGGTTCACCCTCATCACTCATATATTCAGTTCAGCTTCTACCCCCTTGCCTTCAGAATCTCTTTACCCTACACAAGTGATGTCTGATATTTTTTGTTTGCTTGTTTTTCATCTTGACATACAGGTCATCTGAGAAGAGGGAACAATTGGGGAAATGCCTCCATCAGGTTAGCTCAGATTATCCAGGAGACAAGCTCATTTTGTTAATTAGTGATTAATGTGTCAGGACCTAATCCACTGTGGATGGTTCTACCCCGGGCAGGTTGTCCTGAGTGCTATAAATGAGCGGGTTGAGAAAACTATGAGGAGCAAGCCATTATACAGCCTTCCTCCATGGCCTTTACTTCAGTTCCTGCCTTCAGATTCTTGCAAAATTGTGCCGTGAATTCCCTCAGGGATGGAGTATGACCATGCGTTTTAAGCTAAAATAAACTCCTTTTCCCAAAGTTGCTTTTGGTCACGGTGTTTTATTACAGCGATAGGAACCCCAACCAAGACCAGTGATGTGGACAATCCTATGAGGCCCCGCCTATTTCGGCATAGTCAAGATAAGTGACTTTTTCTTCTTACCTCCACAACAACATCTTTTGCATTAAATATACTGGTATTCTTTTTTGGTGACTTAAAAGAGAGAATTAGAACCCATTCATGGGGAGCAGGCACAAAAAAGCAAATATCAGCCCATTTTAAAGAATCATTTTCTAGAAGGCAAACCTTCCCAAAGATGACAAGGGAGTGACCAGTCACAGTGGATCAGGTAGAGAGGAAGGCTAGCTTTGTTCAAGGGCTCTTTCCTCTTTCCGATGGTCACAGCCTTTGCATTCAGAGGCTCCTTTATCATTCAGGACACATAATGATTACTGGCTTCTAGAATGGATTTCTAACAAATTCCTATTGGTACATGGGACTTTAGCCAGAGGAATATAGCAATGAATTTGAAATGTGGTATCTAAGTTTACACTAGACAAAGAATAAATTAGCATTTATTGATCATGCACTCTGCCAAGTCCTTATATCAATTAATGCTTACAGCAACTTTTCTAAAGGTCTATTCCTTTTACTCCACACTTGGAAAACCAAGACTCAGGGATTTTAAGTCATTTGTCTCAAAGCCAAATTATAACAGAGCCGAGTCTACAGCCAGATCTGTGTGGAGATCTATCTTTTCTACACACCAGGACAACATATCTTTATCACTAAGATAAAGAGACCCTGTTTACCAGTGCTCTACCCATCTACCAACATCATCATGCATTTTCCTCACAGGGAACATTTACAATGGTAATGCATCTTCAAGAAGCAGTTTGCAATTTTTTTTTTATCCATAGCTGCAGGGTAAACCTCGCTCAGCCTCATTTTTGCCATGGGACATGTGTTCAGTCAGTCCATTCTCACGCAAGGTGTCAGCAGATGGAGTATCTGTGTTGTTTGGAGAAGGTGAAACATAATTGGCCATCTTAGGTTTGTAAGAATCACAGGGATTTTATAGCCAGCCATTCTGTGAGACTCACAAGCAAGTGGGAATAATGAGATCTCAGAAAAGAAGTGATTTACCCTTGAGTTGCTGCTGGCTGAGTCTCTCTTCTTTAGATGTAAGACATTCAAGAACTGGTTAAAATATGGCCGTGGCAATCTGGTTCCATGATTCCATCAATTTGTAGTTTGAAAAACTAAGAGGTCAGAGTCACCTGAAGGAATACGAATGTGGCATTTCCCACTGCTGGCTGGGAAGCTGGAATTAAACAGCCTCCCGGTATCTGATTCCTCTGTACGAAAACAGACATGAGAGCTTGCTTTGTGCTCACTTGTTTTCCGACTTGGTCCTTGCAATTTTCTTTAAATGTGTGTAGAGGGATTTTGTTGGAATAGAATCTGAGCCATAACAAGGAAGCAAACCTGGCTCTCTTCCCTGATCTGTCACTGTAGGCTAATCTCACCCAGGAACACTGCCATGCATCATAAAGATATATACCCTTTCCAGACATTTAAAAAACCCATTCATCTTTCTTTGTTTCCCAGAAACTGACATGATCTACAAATATTGGCTTTAATAATATCACTAGCAAACAATTAATTGCCTTGCTATGTGCCTGGATTTTTAATCTCACAAGTCCCCTGTGATGACTCTGATTTTCCAAAGATGGAAATTACCTTGATCTTACTTTTTCTTTTAAAAAAAAATGAGGAAAAGTATGTTAAATAAAAAGACAATTTTCTTGCAAGCATCAAAGTGGATATTTAATTTAAAACAAACAAATCAAAAATAGTTTCAAAGAACTGTGTTCTAGAAGGTGTTTCTAGAGTCATATCTCAGTTCAAGTTCACTTTAGGGTTCAATCTAGCTCACCAAATAAAAATCCACTTAACCAAGTTTGTGGTGAAACAGGATGTCTATGAAAAATGCCCTGTGCTAATATAGACTGAGCAAAGGCTCCCACTGGAGCTGCTCCTGGGAAACTGTTCTCCATCAACACAGACCGTGTCTGCTACTAGCACCTGGTGACCCCAAGCCCTGTTGTCTTTCAGTTCCATGACGAGGACATAGAGCTGTGATCCTTCCACATCTGTTTTCAGAACTGTGAGCTACCATCTTAGAACTCCGGTGTCCTTTCCCTGATACCTAAATTTAGTCTCAATATGGAATATTCATTTGCCAAGGAATCAATAATAGTCCAGAAGCTTTGGAAGGATTTTACTGTAGCCCACTAAAGGTCAATCAATATTGCTCTTTGTTTTCCAAATACAAAATAGGTTTCATGCTCTAAAATTGAGACAGAACATTATAAGTATTAAAGTCAGCCCAAATTGGAAACTTCCAAGTGCTTGCATTAGTCAGCATTTTGTAATGATAATGAAATACCCCAAAAAGACTAATAAGAGTTTTATTTAGCTTCTAGTTTGGAAGGGTGAAAGCTGAAAGAACCTGGCATCACTGACAGTGAAGGCCCCTCTTTGTATCACTTTGTATTGACTGTGTGGAAATTCATGCAGGATGCAGGAGTGAGCATCCACATTGTCAAGCAGACAGGATGTCAGAGAGAGGCTTAGAATCTGCAGTACACTTTGAGGGCATTCTCCCAGTGGCCCTGAGGACTTCCTACTAAGTCCTACCTCTTCTAATTTACCATCTCCTAATCCTTACTTGGAGAATACATTACTGAAATATGAACCTTGGTGGGAGAGAGGCACTGATCATATTCAAACCACAACCTATCTCTCCCTGGAACTCAGTCCCAAGGCCGAAACACCAAGAAATAGAGCATCTTTATGGTCAGTTCTCCAGGCTTTAAAGTCAAATGGGCTGAATATTGTTTTTATCAATTAAGTGGGTGTGGCTTTCCTTTTCTGGTATGGAAGCGAGTCCATGGAAAGCTTATCAGAGGAGGGGAAGGGAGAAGAGAGCTGAAGACTCATTTTAAGGAGGTGAGGAGTGAGAAGTGGAGAAGGCAAGGGAAGAATTAGAGCACATCACGTATGATGGAGGGATGTTCGACTGGGGTGCTTTAGAGCACATCATGTATGATGGAGGGATGTTGGACTGGGGTGCTTTAGAGCACATCATGTATGACAGAGGGATGTTAGACTGGGGTGCTTTAGAGCACATCACATATGGTGGAGGGGATGTTGGACTGAGGTGCTTTAGAGCACATCACGTATGACAGAGGGATGTTGGATTGGGGTACTTTAGAGCACATCATATATGGTGGAGGGGATGTTGGACTGGGATGCTTTAGAGCACATCACGTATGATGGAGGGATGTTGGACTGGGATGCTTTAGAGCACATCACGTATGATGGAGGGATGTTGGACTGGGATGCTTTAGAGCACATCACGTATGGTGGAGGGGATGTTGGACTGNGGAGGGGATGTTGGACTGAGGTGCTTTAGAGCACATCATGTATGACAGAGGGATGTTGGATTGGGGTACTTTAGAGCACATCACATATGATGGAGGGATGTTGGACTGGGATGCTTTAGAGCACATCACGTATGGTGGAGGGGATGTTGGACTGGGGTGCAAGTGGGGATTAAGATCGGCAGAATTCCTAGGAAAAATAATTCAGAGATTTTTGTAAAATCAAATAAAAAGAGCAAACACTTTGGGATATTGGAAAGCATTTTGTTATTTTTGGTTTGGAGAATCTTGGTATGTGTCTAGAGACACACCCAAGAAAAACTGGAACCTGTAGTGATAAACTGTAGTGTCTGCTTTACACTACAACACCAGCCAATACATTCAGTTGTGGTGAAATTCAAAGGGCAAACGCCACAGGAGTCATGATCTTCCCAAGCTATCCTTTTTTTGCCCTTTCTTCACATATAGACATGTTATTCCTTTAAAGAGATGAGTGCTAGGGCTGCAGAGATGGCTCAGCAGTTAAGAGCATTTGTGGCCCTGGCAGGCCTAGGATACAGTTCCCAGCACTCACATAGTAGCTAACAAACCACCTGGAACTCCAGTTCGAGATCTGGCCTCCTCATGCATTGAATTCAAGTGTTGTACATATATGCAGGTAAATCACCCATTTGCATAAAATAGGAATAAAAAATCTCTTAAAAAACTGGATGAAATAGAGATAACTTTTCCTCTAAGATATAAGTTTTTTGTTTGTGTCAAATCCCTGGTACCATTTGAATCAATTCAAACACAGTTTCCAATTGATGCCTCAAAGGCGTGGTAAGCAAGAGCTGCTATCAAAACTGTGACTGGGTATGGCATTTGATCCTCAGTGGAGTACAGGCTCAAAATAACGGGAGGGTGACATGTGTTCTATTGATGTGTCCAAGTTAATCTGTTACTCTCTATTCAAATGTGAAGTAGGCATTCATTCTTTGCCTAAGTACATACTCTACACTGTTGACAGACTTCCCTGACTACAGCCTTGGAGAGAAATAACCATACAGCACTCTACCATTAGACCCACCCATCTGCTCTTAAGTGTTTTTCTGAGAACAAGACCACAAATGCACACAAGCCTTGCATGTTCATAGCAGCTTTACTTTTCATAGCTCCCAACTAGAAGCCATCACAATAGTGTTTATCTGTTCAGGGGTAGATGGCTAAGAAAATTGTGGTGTAGTCTCACAGTAGAGTACCACTGAAATAATAAAATAAGCAAAACACTAACCATAAACAGTATGAGAGATTTCAAAATAAGTATACTGACTGCAGAAGTTAGACAATAAGAAATATATATTGTGTGGTTCCATTTTAGTAGAATTCTAGGACATGAAAATTAATGTATTGTGTTTATAATATTCTTAATATTCTTGCCTGGAGATGAAAACGCAGAAAGATAAGATAATAAAAGGTAGTGATGAAATTTGTGGAAGGTGCTGGGTCTTCTCTATTATGGTATTAGTGTGGACACGTGTGTGTGTGTGTGTGTGTGTGTGTGTGTGTATCTGTATATCTGTGTGTCTGTGTGTATGTATACCAAATGTTATCAAGTTTACACTTTACATATACTTTTTTGTTAACTATTCTACACCTAATATTTTCCTGTCACTTTTCTACAGCCTCCATATCTCTTTAATAAGAAACTTCTCTGAGACCAGAATGTAGGATGACACTGAAGACACTCAGCTCTCACAGATTCAAGCATGCCTCTTATCAACTCCACCACAATGCAAAATTAACTCGTTGTTCTCACACCTTCATCTTCTCCTTTATAAAATGCAGTTAGCAGCATACTAACCTCAAGTTAAAAGTATTTTATGTATCAGGTATTTTGCCTGCATGTCTGTCTGTGCACTCTGTGCATACCTGGTACTGCTGGAGGCCAGAAGTGGCCTTTGGACCTCCTGGACCTAGAGTTACAGACAGTTGTGAGCTACCATATAGATGCTAGGAATTGGGTCTTGCTTCTCTGGAGGAGAAGCTTGTTCTCTTAACCACTGAGCCATTTTTTTAGCTCTCAACTTCAAATGCTCTCTCTCTCTCACTCTCATATTTATTTTTCTCTTATGTATTACATTCTGACCCCAGTTTACCCTTTCTCCTATCTTTCCAGTGCCCCAACCCACCTCCCCTTTCTCCGAGATCCACTCCCCCTCTTTCCCTTCAGGAAAAGCAGGGCTCTGATGGAAAAGATCAACCAGACATGGCACAGCAAGTTGCAATAAGACTGGCCACAAACCCTCATGTCAAGGCTGGATGAGGTGACCCAGTATGAGGGAAAGGATCCAAAAAGCAGGCAAAAGAGTCAGAGACAGCTCCTGCTCCTATTGTTAGATGTCCCACAAGAACACCAGGCTATACAACCATAACACATATGCAGAGGACCTAAGTCAGAGTCACTTAGGCTCCCTGACTGTTGCTTCGGTCTCTGTGAGCCCCTATGAGCTCTGCTTTGTTGATTCTGTCGCTCATGTGTCTTCTTGTGGTATCCTTAACCCTTACAACCCTTCTTCCCCTTCTTCTAAGTGCTTCCCTAAGCTCTGCCTCATGTTCAGCTGTGGGTCTCTACATCCGCTCCTATCAAGCTGGGCAGTGGTGGCGCACGCCTTGAATCCCAGCACTCGGGAGGCAGAGGCAGGCAGATCTCTGCGAGTTTGAGGTTAGCCTGGTCTACAAGAGCTAGTTCCAGGACAGGCTCCAAAGCTACAGAGAAACCCTGTCTCAAAAAACAAAAGCAAACAAAGAAACAAAATATGACATTTCACAAATAGCCGCCTTTATTTTATATAAGACTGATAAACGTTTACTGAGAACTTTCTTTGTTTGATTTTAACTTTACTGACATACAACCAATCACTAAGATTAAAGAAAGCAGGACCTGGGGAAGTAGTTTTGTCATAGAGCGCTTGTCTAACATGTACAAAGCCTGGGGTGTGATCCCTAATGCCACATAAACCAAGCACTGTGACTTGTTTCTAAAACCCAGCTTGAGTTGTAGAGGCAGGAGGATTAGGAGGTCAACATCAGTTTGGATTACCTAGTGAGCTTAGTTGGGGCTAGCCTGGGCTACATAAATAATGCAACATTCCTACTGGACTACTTTATTCTCAGTCATTGGACTAAGCTGCGGTGACAGTATAGAAATGTGTTCAGATGTTCAGATTCAGAGGAGATTAGGATAAGGCAGGCATGTGTCAGGAGCAACGTGGGAATTGATACACTGAGTGAGCAAGAAGCTGGAAGATTACATGTTTGGGTTTTGACAGGTTTGACATGAAGTAAGAGTGTAACCTCTTGCTTTATGCTTGAAGCCATGGACCTAGGCAGGTTAACACGCTGCTACGCACCTGAGATTAGTCACTTGTTTACTATATGCAAAACCACACATATTATGAATTTGTGGTGAAAGAGAATTATCACTGTATTAACAGTAGAAACAATTTCTCTCTGTCTTACTCAGCTTACTTTTAAATACAAGCCAGGACCACCTACCTTGGGTTGGCCTCACCTACAGTAGGCGAAGCTCTCATGCATCAATCCTCAACTGAGAAAATGCTCCCATAGACTTGCTTGCAGGTCAAGCTGATGAAGCCATTTTCTCCATTGAGATTCTTTCTTCTCCGATGATTCTAGCTTGTGTCAAGTTGACAAAACTAGCCAGCACATTTGACTCACTGTCAACTTGGCATAAAATATGTCACTATTAAATCATAACTTTTCTTTTCTTATCTCTAAGTTTTAATACTGATATTCCAACGTAAAATGTAAGATACATTTAAAGGTCTCACAGTCTAAAAATTCACTTTAAAAGTCAAGTCTTTGGCTGGGGATATTAGCCTATTGGTAGAGTATTTACCAGGCATACCCAAAGTTCTGGGTTCTATTCCCAGCACAACCTCCAAAAAAAAAAAAAGTCCTTTTAAAATGTTTAGTCACTCTCTAAAAGTCCAAAGTTTCTCAACTGTAAGCTCCCATAAAATAAAAAAATAGCCTATATACTTATTCCAAGAGGTAAAGATCAGGGACCAGGGGACAGTTACAGTCAGATCAAAGAGAAACCGAAGTCTAACAGTTTTGGTAAGCTCAGTGTCCGAGGTCTGGACTGAAGCATGATCCTCTGAGCTACAAAGGGCACAGGGATCTCTCCTCTGCCACCTCAGGGTTCAGGTTGGCTCCTCTCCAAATCTTCTGCTCTCCCATAGTACTGGCATTTCCAGCATAGTGGGGTCTCCGTGGCAATTAAGGCTGCACCTTTCTATTTTCCTACCAAGTCTTAACATTTCTCTATGACTCCTTCAATCCTACAGCTTTCATCCCACCAAAATCAGTACCACCCGTGTGTCTCTGTGTCTTAATATTTTGTCCACACGTATATCTGCACCACATCTACACCTGGAGCCTAAGGAGGTCATAAGATTGCGTCAGATCCCTTGGAACTGGAGCCGTCAATGGTTATAAGCTTCCATAAGGGTGATACAAACTGAAACAGGTTCCTCTGGAAGAGCAATAAGTGCTAATAACTGCTGAGCCAGCTCTCCAGCCTCTAAGAACTTATTTTGAAAGCATTTTAACAAAGGGACTTAAAAATCACATTGTGTTCTCAGATTACTTAGTGTTGGGACCCATAATATGGGTCCTTGAGCCCACCGATCTCCAGAGAAACCAGGGATGCTAAGCACACAGGGTTGTCTTTCCAAAGGGAAAGATGAGAAAGCTACTTTTCCATCCAGAAAGCTGAGAATAGGAAGTGATGAACTGCCTGGCTCTCTGAGTTTTTTAACGGGCCAGACCATATCAAGCTCCTACAACCAGTACTGAAGGTGCCTAATGATTTAAATGACCCCCAAGCTCCTGACCAGGACCAGAGGTAGCTAACATCCCAAATGATCTCTGTATTGTTTGCATGATCATGACTAGGTCAGACCCTTAAGCCCTTAAGCTAGTACAGGTACCATATATCTAGAACCCATCTCCTTTGAAAAAGTGACACGTACCCTGAAATGAATTTCAATGTAGTTACATTCCTTATGCTATGAGGATTGTATTACACCAGGAAACTTTTTTCAGAATTAAATACATCGGGAATCAACCTCCTGTTATTCTAGACTCCCTGAAGTCTGTCCCAGGTTGATAAAGACAATCTACCACAGATTTTCTTTCTTATCTCTCTGTGTTTCACATCCCTGTAATTCACCCACAGGGACCCCCTCAGCTTCGGTTCAATTCTTACCTTTGAGTTTGAACTTTGTGATCTGGTACAATAGTTGCTTAAGCTTTCTTGTCTTGGTTCTCCCATCTGTGAAATGGTAAGAACAGTACCTGCTTCGGAGGTCTCTTAGGACACGGCGTAAGTTAACCCCGTGTACTGGGAATGGTAGCAGGATGTGTAAGTGCTGTGTTTGTGTTGGTTACTTTTTATTGTTATTTGGTTTGTTTCCATCTTTATCTTCAACTTCGGGAGTTTTGCAAGAAAAGAAGTTTTGTGTAGCGGGATTATTCTAGCTTTCTGTAACTACATTTTCCTAGAATATGTGGTTAGTGGATTATAATGACATCATGCAAGATTCAAAGACAATTTGGAAACTGAGAGGGTAACTTCACAGTGAATTCTAGAAAGTCTAATGAAAATATTAAAGTTGATTAACACTACTAAATCTCTAAAAGGGAGCAAGGAACTAGTGCCTAAGAACTCATGGGGCCAAAAACACCTACTACAGTGGCCAAAGTCTGAACACTGCTAACACCCAGTGCTGGTAGAGATGTGGAGCAGCTGCGACTGGCTCACTGATGATGGAGGTGCACAGACGTGCAGCCACACTGTAGGAGTCTGCAGTCCCTGATGAAAAAAATTAACTTTTTCTTATGAACCAACATTACAAGCCCTGATATTTAACCAAAAGATTTATACATTTAAGGGCGCGCGCGCGCGCGCGCACACACACACACACACACACACACACACACACACACACACATGCCACTCAAATCCCTCTATGTATTTTTTAATGGCTGCTTTATTAATTATTAGTAGAAATTGGAAATCAGCCATGTGTCTTTCAGTAAGTGAGTAGTTAAATAATGGTACATCCAGACAATGAAATGTTATTCAACACTTAACAAAGAAGTTTTCAAATCATGAAAAAAAAACCGGAGAAAACTTAAGTGTATATGACTATCATGGTAGAAAGAGATCGTCTGAAAAGTCAACAAACAGCACAGTTCTTGGGATGTACATTCTAGAAAGACAACAGTAGAAATAATTTTTAGGTGTATTATATTTTTATGTTCACGTGTGCATATCTCTCTGTCTCTCTCTGTCTCTCTCTGTCTCTCTCTGTCTCTCTCTGTCTCTCTCTCTCTCTCTCTCTCTCTGTGTGTGTGTGTGAGAGAGAGAGAGAGAGAGTGCATTTACCTGTGGGGAGCAGGCATAACAATGTGTAAGAGCCTTTGAAGCTGGAAACTAAACTCTGGTCTTCTAGAAGAACAGTGTGTGCTCAAAACCTTTGAGCCATTTCTCCAGAACACCAGAAAGGCAAATATTTAGATGGTAAAAAGACAGTGGTTACCTCGTGATCCTTACCCCACTTCTAATCCATTGTAGAACAGAGGACTTTGAGATAGAGAATCTCTGGTAATAGATGCATGCCATTATGACTATATCTCAATAACCCAATGAACACAATGGCTGTGGGTGGTTATGATGACTCAATAGATGATGTCCATTGTAACAAACACTCTGCTCTGTGAAGCCAGGCTAAGAATGAGGAAAACTATGCATGTGGCTGATGGGAAACGCAAGAAATCTCTGTGCTTTTCTCTTAATTTTCGTACAAATTTGAAACTGTTTTACAAGATAATTTTTAAGAAAAAAAGAGAATGTGCTAAGGAATGCTTGTACATATGTGGGTCTGTCACCTCTTCTTTTTATCTATCTCTGGAACTATGTCTAACTACCTCTGTGTCTTGAATGTTGAAGCAAGAATTACGGATTGTGTTCTCATGTCTAAATTTGCCCACAGATCTATTCAAACATGTTACCACAAATGTGCACTGAGTTAGTGTTGAGCCATGATAGAAATCCTGGAGGAAATGGTGTTACAGATGGAGAAGCTTGAAAAGCAGCCTGAGTAATAACACTATGATATATAGATATAGATATAGATATAAATATATAGATATATAGATATAGATAGATATGGAGAGAGAAAGAGGGAGACAGAGACAGAGAAGACAGAGATCATTTTTCTGTCAATGCTGTCACTACTCACTTTGCTCAACTCAGTAAACTCCCTTTACTGTACATGACTGTTGAGTCCTTATTAAAAAAAACATGCATTTTTTTTAAAAAAAAGTGCTATATATGTATACAATGAATCTTGGTCAGAACCAACCCTTTCTCTTTCTCAAGTTCTCCCACTGCCCCAACATACCTCTCTCGCAACTTTGTACCTCCCTCTTTTATAACTCAGTGAGACCAATTCATACTGCTACATACAGATAAATAAAACACATTTAAAAATTATCTTATACTTCAATATCAATTTCCCTTTGATAAATATACTATTTGACTGCTGAGATGAACACAGATTTAATTATTTCCCCCTGATTGCATGTCCATTATAAAATAGAATTTTATGTAACTATGTCAGCTAAGCGTTATAATAAGAAAGCAAGAAAGCAAACAGTTAAAGTAAATAAAAATAAATTTGAATCCTACCTTCACTGCCCAAGGCCTTTGTGTCATTGGATATATTATTTAACTTGAGCTCCAATTGCTTTACCTGTTAAAGAAGAATGATAGCTACACCTACTACAGGTAATTACACGGCTGGTCTTAGGCCATTATGACGTGACACATAAAAAAGTCTGACATAGTCCTGGGTATAGCGTGAGCGCTCAGTAAGGAATAAATAGTGTTGTTGGTTAATGTTCTTAGCTTGAAGAACACGGTAGTTCCATGAGTATGGATGGCTTTATGTCTGTTGTTCTTGATGTGTTACCTCCCAGAAAGAAAATTTAAATAAACACACATGTAAACCACTTATCAGCGTAGTTATAGACCCAGGCTCAAAGCTTGCTCACCTGATTCAAGTTATAGCTCTATTCCTTACTACTTGGTAAGTTCAAGCAAGCTATTTTAACTTGGTTGTGCCACGTTTTCCCCAGATATTACATGATATCAGGACTGGAGGTATGGTTAGTGCAGTGGCTAAGAGCATTTGCTGTCATTCCAGAAGATTCAAGTTTGGTTCCTAGTGCCCTTGTCAGGTGCTTCACGACTACCTGCAGCACCAGCTTCAAGGATCAGAGGCCCTCTTTTGTCCTCTGTGGAATCTACATACACACAGCATGCATGTGTGCACCAAGCATGCTTTCATGCACATGCACACACACAAATAAAAATAAATATTTTTTCAGTGCTTAAGAATGTTTATTTTCTCCAAATATGAAGCCGTTTGTTAAGAGTGTGGCATAAACATAGCTGGAGAGTCATTAATGAGAATATGAAAATGGTAAATGAACAGGAGGATGAAACCACACTCTGTCATTTCTAGGACAGCAGACATCTTGGTCCTCTGACTCTTACGATATTTTTGCCCCTTCTGTGAGATATTCTACAAGTCTTGGGTACAGCAACTATGTTGTCACTGTAGCTATTGGGCCTATTCAGTAATCAGTATGGCAATATATTCCTAAATGTGAAATAGTGACACTCATTCCTTGGTAGTAACTAAGTAACTAATAGTGGTTTAATTGGACTTAGGGTCCATCCAATAGGAGGAAAATCATGCCTGCCATGAGAAACTTACCCACCTTCCTAGATCTTAGAGGAGAACCTTCTATTGCCACTTTACTAAATCAATTATAATTCCTAACTACATTCTTAATGGTTATTCTTATAACCACGGATAGGTATAGTTCTCACCCCTTATCAGTGAAGCTTCTCTTCACAGCAGAGAGAGACTATCATAGAAAACCGCAGCTGATCAAAACACCAAGAGAGTACTTTTGAGGTCACACTTGCTGTGTCAGAGCTGGTAGTAGACCCACCCATAAACCCTGACTCTAGAGGACTTTCAAATGCATTACTTCTCAGTGTTAGATCACAATGACCCTAGACTAGGCAAGCCCCCACCACTCACTGCTTATGTTTCCAAGTTTATAGATGAATTGCTTCCCTCCCTCCTGTCCATATTCCCTAGGGTAAAAGGAACAAATGTTGACTAACAAGCCACCCAAACATGGCCTCACTGGTATCCGCTAGGAATATCCAGCCCCTAAAACGGTCATTTGCTTCCTGGAGTTCTGGCTTAGAAGCAAGTTCTGCATCCCAGGGTGAAGGGCTGTCTCTGAGACCATATCACTTGTGCTCATTTGCTCTGATTTCAAGCTCTCATTTTAAGGAGCTCTTTACTTCGGCCACTGCCAGGATAAATGTCCCATGTATTTTGTTTCTCTGGACTGTTTCTTTTCCTCTCTCACTTTCACCACCCACTTCAAGATCAATGAAGTGCCATCATCTTGTGCTTCGAAGCTGTTTCCACAATTGCTCTCCCCAGTGCTCCTAAGAGCTGCTAATTTTGAGTTTATATTGCTGGGCTGTGTTCCTAAACCATATAGGTTATTAGATTAGAAAGGCATTAGATTGGAAAGACTCCGACTCTTCGAGTCACTTCTGGCTTGAAGGTCCCACTGCAGCAGATGTCGCTTGGTAAAAGATGGGCACTCACATCCCGTGGAGAGCTCTGCTTATCCTGACATTCTTGTGTGGTTGTTTCTGTCTTCTTGGTTTTCAGTTCTTTCTCCTGTCCCTCTGCTCCATGGATTCTTGACCCAGAAGGGAGCCGTGGTTGGAGGGAGTGGTAAATCCTGTGTATTAGTGAAACCCATGGTTTATTTTAGATAAGCCAGAGAGCTGTGCTGGGAAGAGGAGGCAGCCCAAAACTCTGCAGATAAAATGTAAAAACAGATAGTGTGTGCCATGACGGGGGTGACAGACATTAGGCAAGTTTATCTATTATATAATGTTTGTTTGTTTGTTCATTTATTCCCTCAGTGTTAACTCTTCTTCTCCTGAGTGGTGTGAATGACTTCTACGTTCTTTCCTTAACCTACATTTCACCTCCTTTTCCTTCCATTTCCCTTCATATTCTTTAATGAACAGTGAATTAGAATCAGTATAGAACAATTATCACAATCTCTGTACCTTTTGCCAACTCATTTCATTCTAGAATCTTCCATGTTGCTTGCATGTTGCAAATTGCTTTGGAATGCCCTGGGAAATGTTGAATGTAGGCACACACACACACACACACACACACACACACACACACACACGACTGTCAGAATTAGAATATGTGTATGCATATTCATTAATTAGCATCAACTTTGCTGAGTATGTTAGAATTTGGAATACAAGTGCCTTTTAGTTCTTTTCTGCTCGGCTTGTTTGATGGCATTCAACATGTGGTTTGTATGATGATGTCATCTTTTCCTCAGATTGTAAGCTGCTTTCATAACTCCAGTGAAGCACCTGGTTCTTCAGGCTACTCACCTGGTTACTGCGGAGTCTTCCATACATGCTCCTTATTTGATCTTTGGCTTACAAGTTACATGTGCATTTCTTCACAAATTTTAGCAATTCTGTTTTGTTGAATTTTATGAATTTTTTGTATAGGCATGAAAGTCTATTGTGCTCTTGTCAATTCTATTTGTGTGATACAGAGAAACACAAAGCATAATAAGAGGGACCGTACACCTATAATCTGCTTTTGAGCAAGTTAAAAGGAAAGGACACCAATGCCTCTGGGTGAGGTTCTGTCTCAGGGAGCACAGCATGGAGAACAGAAACAGAAAGCATGCTGCATTTAGTCCCCTTGGTTGAATTCTCTAGTCGAGCAGATAGTCTATATATCATACTTGGCAACACTGCTGGTATTGGTGAAGAAAATGTCCTAAAGAGCTGCAGTCTTTATCATGTGTTACCTCCTGGGCTAAGATGCAATGAGAGAAAGCTATCTGCCTCTGAATAGATTCATGATAATATTCCTTTCTGTTACATATCATGTTTTACTGAGTATCTGAACTTTCATGCTTCATATGTTCCTTAAAATAGTCCAGTGTATATACCATTATCCCCATGGTGTAGATGAAATCAATTCACCCATAGGTATTGTTATACAGAATCAACAAAGGAGAAGAGTCAGAGGTTGAATCCGGGTCCTTTCACTATGATTCCTGAGCCTTTGTGCTTACCCGGATACACAGTAAAGAGACAGAATAAATGAGGCTGTATGCATAAATTTATCAAGACCACTCTTATGCATATGCATAATTAGGTTATAAATATGCATTCAACTCCATCCTCTTGCCCATCTCATTTTAGCTAGTATTATGGAAAACAAGCTATGGATCCATACAGATTTGCCAGAGTTCCTGGCCCTGAGGCCATTTTGTGACAGGAATTCCCATACCTTACTCTCTTCATTTGGAAACTGAAGCCAGAAATAATTTTTTCATGATTCATTGGTTTGTCAAAGATCATAATCATATGGCCCTGGCTGTCAAAATCTATGGGGCAGAAGCTCTTATTCACTTAATGTTTTATTATAAAAAATTGTAACAATATGTGCAACAAATATATTTGTTTTCCTCTAGCTCTTTGCTTAGATAGACAGATACAGATTATAGATGCTAGGTGGATTTGAAAATGTACTGCCTGGTAAATACCCTGATAAATACCATATTCACTTACTTCTTGCCTCAGAATTGCTTGCTAGATATGATAACCTAACATCCATTGTACAAATAAGGTTTAAAACAGAAATGAGTGAGCAGATCGATGTCATATAGTGAAAGAAGGGCTCCGAGTCTAATACAAGACTGCCTGACCCAAAGCTTGTCTTCTTAGTTACTGGGATTGTCGTTAAGGTTTAAACACAAATAGGTATTACACAGAAATATCCAATTATCAAGAATTTTCTTATACTCTAAATTTTAAGAATCATGATTGCTCTTTTGAACATCACTAGAATAAATAAATATAGGACTTTAGTTCATAAAGAACTTTAAGACCAGTTTCTGAAGACTTGAATAGGCAGATTCTCTCTCCTCATTTTGTGCTGGGTAGTGATGGTTTCTCGGGTTTCCAAGTAATGACACTTCTCCCTGAAGCCCGCAGTCCTCATTAACTCCAGCAGTGAGTGTTCCTGCAGGTTGCACAGCACTGGACACAATGGAGTTGGCTTCCTTCCAGGCAGGCAGAGAAGCAGCCCAAAGTGAACTTAGTTCTTTCGTTAGAAACAATTTATCCCATGAGGCCTCTTGGCAAAACATTAATTTTGTAATTGGTAAGTGTCTTAAAAATTAGTATCTTGAAAAATAACCTATGAATCAGTAATCTTCACATTTAGGGAACAGAAAAAATGTACTTATCAAATAGTAAGTAAACAGTATTGTAATGGATTCTAATGTCTAAAAACAATTGCTAGAGCCCCCTTCTTCCCCTAATGTGCAAAGAAGGCGGCTATGAACCAGAGATTAGATGGATACAATTTAGGAAGAAAGTCGGCTCTGGCCCTGCTGATCCAGCTGTGCCACATCTTCATAGACAGCCTGGAATCAACATGTGTACATTGGAGAAGAAGCAACTACAAGAGTCAGGATACCTTTCTCATCCTAGGTAAGGCATCTTCTCTTGTCTCTTTATCTGAGCCATCTTCTGTCATTTGAGTGTGGCATTTTTGCTTCATAGGTGCACTAGAGATGAGCCCTGGGGATGGAGGGATCTCTGTCTAAATGGGTTTCTTTCTCCTGGGGACTGTCTGGTGAGGGCATAATCAGACAAGGTGTAAGTGAAGACAACAGAGTCAGTAGGTAGCATTCATGTGGAGAATTCCCTTGTATTAATTTTTCTAGGCAGGGAAATGAAAACAATCTACATGTAATTATACTTAGCCAAGAGAATGTCCACCTTGTAGAAGAAAGTAAACAATTTGGGAGAGAAAATTTATGTTCGTACGTAGCAAAGATAAGTGGAAAGTACCGAGCAAAATCATGGAGCGTCTGTCCTCACGTATCCAGTCTTCCTAGAATGGCTGTTTTGAAGTCAAAGATGAAAGTGACTATCAGTCAAGCCTGGGACTGTAGACATCAGGTTTGGTCCAGATTCATATGGGCTGTAGTGTCTTTGCCCTCTGACTCCACTGCCCAGGTCAGCTTCTATCAGTTTGCCATTTGCAGACTCTAGGGGTAAATCTCCTAAATCTGCTGCCTCAAAGGAGGGAAACTTAAGCCCCAAAGGAGCTACAGAGGTGGGAATTCCTACCTTATCCCCTCTCTAAGTCTCCTTTTTATCATCTAAAAGACTAAGGTTTTACACACTTTTGTTAAAAAATTTCCTTTTGAAGGATAGATTTACTGTCTTCTGGAGAAACAAAACAAGGCTGATAAGTACATAAAACAAGTTCCTTAAGAGAAACTGAAGTTAGGTTCAAGTTATTCAGTGTTGCTGAGCCCTTATGTCTTCCTCGGGGGAGGGGATAAAAAGGTGCAGTGTCAACATCTCAAACACTAGGAGTCAGGTAGAAGGCATACAGCAGACTCATTTATTTAGCAACGGGGGAAAGACTTATATATTCTCCCAGCACCCAAGCGTTCTGATCTGTTGACATTGTGTTGTCAGCCCTCATTGGCTAGGCATAATCAGAACCTGACAGCTCCAGGCAGACTCCAGGTTGGCTCCTCTCAGCTTGCTCGGCCTTAGCTTCCTACAATTCCGTACTTGTTGAGATCTTTTTGATTGTTGTTGTGTACAAGAGATATTTGAAAAGTCAGGCAGAAAGCGTGAGGGTAGAAACTGGTATGCAAAGTTCTTTGAATATATGCGTGGATTTGCAAGTGACTAAAGGCAGAAGTACCATGTATACTTACAGCACGGCTTCTCTCCGTGGCTGCTTTCCCTGCTAAAAGTCCTCCTTATCATCTCACCTACGATAAAATGGCAAATTTGGCTAAGTGATGCTTAGTCCTGAGTGGGAACATGATTGGATTAAATATATAGGAGATACAGTCCCTTCTTATTTGTCTCTGTGAGGCCATTTTCTCAGAGGCTTCACTTATGGGGTATATTCCACTCATGAATTTGAATAGACTTCTCCAATAGCCAGGGATTCTAGAAAAAAAAAAAGAAAGAAAGGAAAAGCAAAGGAAGCCAGTAAGTGAGTCTCTCTCTGTGTGTCTCCCTCTTTCTCCTCTTCCTTCCTCCCTCTCCTTCCTTTTCTCCATCCCTCCCTCCTTCTCCAGGCTGCCACAGTGTGAGTTTCTCTTCTTCTCCCTGCCCTCCCTACCAATCCAGACTAAAACCTCTGGAGCTCTGAGCCCAAAGAAACATTTCCTCCCTTAAGCTGTTTTATTTTGGTATCTTGGCACCACAACACAAAATTTAGTGGAGACAGCCATTTAATAATGCATAATAAGCTAATATAGCAGAGAAAAAGCCAACAAGATGGTTAAAGCCTTAGATTTAGTGCGGGTGAATGAGAGTAAAAGACAGGAACCAATTATTTTCCATTCCGTGTAATTTAACCAGTGTGTTCAAGTGAGGACTCTTCTGGTAGACTATATAAAATTTGTTGACCTTGACCATTTGACATGAATAAATTATGGGTAGCCATAAAAGAAGTGTGATTCACTACTAGGATGCTAGACTAAATAAGTAGCAACAGCAAGACGGGAGGCATATGTAAGAAAGGGGTGGTCACTGAGCTCTACAGGACCATGACTCCAAGGTCTCTCAGTGGGTAACACTTGCTCTGCTTTGCGACACCATGATGATACCTGGCAAGAATCCCAGCAGGAAGATCTAAATATGGAAGTTTCGGTTTGAAAGAAAACAGAATACTTTTCTATGAGTCAAACCTCAGTAGTAGCATATTCATTTGATAAGAATTCTGGGAATAGAAAATAAAGCATTAATGAACAGCTACAGAGGGCATAGCATTGTGATAGACATTGTGAGGAGACACGAATCTTCTAGGACAACTTATGTTTATCTCTTGTGGTGCAGGGAGACTGTAAATGTGACAGAATCGACTGTCTCACACTATTTATTCATTACCATTACAAATTCTTATGGACTACAAGGGTTGAAATAACAAAATAACCCAAATTTACATCTAATTCAGGTTGTTTATTGGTGGTAATAATTTTGTGTTAATTACTTGATTTCATTCTTGCTCTGTATAAGCTATAAAATAGACCTGAATACCAAATCTCACTACCCTTGTCGGGTTGAAATGAACTTAGGTCGAAGCGCAAATGCACAGCCTTAACCTTAATTATTGACTGTAGCAACAATAATTATTTGTTCCTAACCTGTGATTGCAGGAAGAGTCTAGGTTGTGTATGGATATAAACATTAAAACCATATTTGTTAAGTTAAGCATTAGAAAATAAACTAACCCACATTCACACAGCTGTTCTCAAAGCTAGGCTGAGTAAAAGTGCTGTCTTTAAAGTTAATTGTACAGCAATTGGATACACATAGAAAATTCAGGAACAAATAAATAAGTAATCAAAATCGGGAAACTGTTCTAAGTTGCTCACCTCCCCCCCCATTCTTGAACCTCTATCAGGGACACTTTGCATTCCCATGATCTCTGCAACTTCAGTCCCTACGCAGACCCAGGAGTTCTCTATACCACATTAAGGCCATGATTATATAGAAAGTAAACACAAGGGGCCAATAATTTACTGTTAACCTCCTTCTGTTCTCCACAGTATTTGGCAAAGCCATCACTTCAGCAGTTCTAACACAGCTTAGTCACTTGTCAACTTTAGAGCTAAAGAGGAATTGACTCTGTGGCCTGAGAATGACTTCAGCCCCCGCCTTACAGAAGAGGCTCTGTGCTTACAGGTGCATGTTAGCTGATCTGACAGCCTGCTATGAACTTCACCCACAAGCTGCCCTCTGCAGCACAGCATAGGCCTCCTCAGTGCCCAGGAGTCTAGAATACTTTCAAAGACTGTACATTTATGATTTGTGAGAGATGTACAGGTGAGGTCTTTCTTTAGGAATTTTAGGGTTTTTCTTTTTCTTTCTGTTTTTGGGCTATCAGAAAAAATAGCCACTTGAGTCCAAATGAAAGTGATGTTTCCTTATAATTCTGGGGTTCAGCTCTGTCCTGGGAATCAGTAAGACAAGTGTTCATACCCTGTACCTTTTGGCTCCATGTATTTTGAGTCCTAAGTCTTTTAGAAGGGAGGGATAGAATAGCAAATGGCATTGGAGACAGACACCCTGTGACTAAGAAGGATGAAGAGCAGAACTGAGGAGAAAGAAAGAGATACAGACAACAGGACAAAGAGGTAGAACTTTCAAGAAAGATGGACCCACAAGTGTCTACATGGAGGAAAGACAGGGTATGACTTTGAGAATTGTGAGTGACAATCACAACCTGTTGCTTTTTTGATAGCTGTGTATTCAGATTTTATATACATATTTTTAAAAGTATCATTTTGCCTCACACAGAATGATATTTCAGCAGGCCTTGAAAGGCAGTGGCTATAGGTTGGCGCAGTCTCCTTCCTGCACGCGTGCTGAGGAGTGTGTTTTGCCCTCAGTACACCCACACTTTTTGCTTTGCTGGTCTGCTGTACTGCATGATGGAGCAGCATCACCATTTCCCATTAAAGGAATTTCTCCTCTTAGCCGTTACCTTACAATATGATATTTGAGTGAATGAAATGGAAACCTGTTTATAACACTAATCAAAGCTATTATTTGAATTAAAAAGCCATGTGTGGCTAATAGATAAACACTCTATGAAGTAGATAATATGAAACTAGAAATATTTCTTAACCTTTGACCTGGTTGGGTGGATGCTTTGGAAAACTTCCAGGAAGACAAACTTTCAAAACTATAATATTTAAATATAAGATGGTAATATTTGCCATAGAGCACAATTTTTATAAATCTAGGCTATACTAGAGTTACTCGCTGGCATACCACCTGTTTGTTTATTTGATTTCAAATAGGTGTACTTGTTTTCAAAGGAAGATACACAAGGGTTTCTTAAGCAAAGGAAGTCATTGGCTATTAGTGACATGAGAGATGGGGGTTGTTGCTTTAGAAAGTGCAGAGAGTAGAGAGCAGAGAAGCATCCTATTAAGTAAGGTGCAAATGGCCAGATTCTTTGGCATTCAGGGTGAATGGTGAAGCCACACAGGGAGTCTTGTGTGAGGCAGCAGTGCTTGCTTCCCCTCCCCTGTTCCCTCCTAAAGGGTTGGCAGCCATGAGGCATCCATGCAGCTGCTTCCTCCTTGCTGAGCTACAAACGAGTGCTAATTCATCAACGTATACTTTATTCTAAGATCAAGCATAGCTTTAAACCTCATCCATATAAAACTCAAAGAATCTAGTATAAACCCATTCAAGCAGGAATGATAAAAGCAACCCATTTTCTATTCTTTCTAACTTTGGTCTGATTTACCACCGGGTTTCCTGATTAATGAAATCCTCAAAGTAAAAGTAGAAAGACAGGAATTTGAAAAATTATGCAAAGATGAGATTTCTTGCCCCTAAACACTCCCTTTGCTAGCTTCCCACGTTATTTGGGTGTGACAATTGTCATTTAATTTGAACATTTATGGATGCCTTCTGTGAGCTAGTAATATTAAACCTGTGTAACTACAAGAAGTTAGCTAACCATTCAACAAACATTGATTGAAACATCTTTTGGGAGACAAAGTATATGGCCTCTGGATTGCAGCAGTTAAAAAATAATGGGCATTGACCTTACCCTTAATTCTGTATAAATAATGATTAACTGCTAACTACACAAACTGCTTCAGAGTAATTTGTACACACCAGAACAGCATTTAGCAGAAGGTGCTGAGTTGTTTTTGTAGGTGGAGGAGTTTGCCATTAATATTAAAAATATTCTCAGGCACCAATAAATGAAACTTGATGTGATACACATAATAAAAGAGCAATGTATATGGAAAAAAAGTGCCAAAGACATTGTTAATTCTGTCTTGCACGGTCAGAGAGGAACAGAGAGGAAAGGCTCAAGGGAGAGTCTAATGAAAGAGTACAATGTCAACAAACAGTTAAGGATAAGAGAAAGGCTCCAGACAGGTAAACTAGCTGCTGTTGAGAAGCTAAAGGCTAAGGAATGACTCTGCTAAGCATTTGCTGGGAGCTTTATGTGACTGCGGATGTCGAGCAACCGAAAGGTCCCTCCTTGACATATAAAGAAGCTTAAACCTTATCTTTTATATCTTTTATGTGCCAGAGAGCCCGACATTGACACTGGCTCACTGACTACACAATGATCATTATTGGCCGGATTGAGGTTGGATTTCTGGATGGGAAGAAGCTTAGAGATAAGCATCTCAAGTGGGAGGCTACCGTGCATGAGGGGACAACAGAAGAATCACAATGAGCTTTCACAACAAGTTTGACATACCCAGTTCCAAACACCGACTATAATTTATACATCTTCCCCCTTCATGTGATTTCCTGTGATAACAGAGATGGAGAGGAGAGGACATATTTTGGAAATGTTTAGAAGTAGCAATTCATCTGTTTGCTA
The DNA here is from genome assembly GCA_028555095.1 of Dicrostonyx torquatus. Lineage (NCBI taxonomy): Eukaryota > Metazoa > Chordata > Mammalia > Rodentia > Cricetidae > Dicrostonyx > Dicrostonyx torquatus. The sequence continues at coordinate 9,607,610 of JAQHUG010000048.1, forward strand.
ATTAGTCATGATCCCTAAGATGAGAAAAGAGGAGTTTTCATTAAGGTACAGAATCCAGAAGACTTGAGCTAAAATTAAAATTGGTGAGCTCAGTTTTGTACATATGAACTTGAGATTTGTCCTACTTAGGGTTTTATTGCTGTGAAGAGACACCATAACAATGGCAACTCTTATAAAGAAAGCATTTAATTGAGGGAGCTTGCTTACAGTTTTAGAGGTTCAGTCTAGTATCATCATGGCAGAAAGCATGGCGGCATGCTGGCAGTGGTACTGTAGGACTGGCTACATCTTGCAGGCAACAGGAAGTCAACTGTCCCACTGAGGGAAGCTTGAGCAAAAGAGACCTCGAAGTCTGCCCCCACAGTGACATACTTTCTCCAATAAGGCCACGCCTCCTAATAGTGTCATTGCCTTTCGGGGCCTCTTCTTTCAAACCACCACGAAGTTCCTGTATGTATCCAGTAGTATATCTTTTGGGGTGGTAGGGATATGTGTTTAAATTCAGAAGAGGCATCAAGCCTGAATGTTAACATATTGTGATGGTTAACATATTTGAGCACTGTTAACATATTGTGATGGTTAAAAGAACAGGACAACCACACATGGCACAGTAACACACACTTGTAATCCCAGCGCTCAGGGGGCTGAGAGAGGAGTATGGAGATGTCCAGGCCAGCCTTGGGTTTTAAAGGCAAACAATGACAAACCATTATGGTTAAGTGAAAGAGAAGATTGTGAAGAGAACCCTAGGTGACATCAATATTTAGATGGCTTGCAGAATAAATCTCAGGAAAGTCTCTAATGAAAGGGCAATCTGAAATGTAAGAAGAAAATCAAGAGGGCAATGTCACAAAAGTCAGATTTAGTTGGAGTTGAAGATTGTTTCTCTTTTTTCACAGATTGAAGAGGAATCTGGCAAATGAAGGTCAGGAGCATCTAGTTGGAATTAGCGTTACCTTTATTCAAAAGGACTTTCATAAAGAATTAGGTAAAGAAGCCTTACCAGTAAAGATGCAAAAAAACAGAGGTCACTCTTTGGGTTGACTGCAGAGGAAAAGGGGGCAGGGTAGGAAGGAAGCCTCTAGAAGCAGGTACAAAGGAGCATTTTCATCGGGTGAGACAAGATTGGCTGCTCGCAGAAAAGGATAAGATCAATAGAGATGAAAGTGAAAAGGAAGACAGATGGTAAGGCCAGGATTTCCATAAAGGGGCTGGCCTCTGTCTTACTTTGGATCTTCAGAGACACAGGCCTTCAGATAACAAAGCAAGCGCTAGGATTTTCTTTAGGGAACCCAGAAGCATCACTAGTAGGGTAGAAAAGTGGGACAGGGAAAGAAGAAAGTCAGTGAATCAAGACAGCTAACTCTGAGAGTTACTGCAGCTTAACTCCATAAGAAAGTGGAAGATTTCCCTTATCTGAGGGCTCGGGGAGCTGGGGTACTTTCACCTATCAACCCGTATGGTCACGGGCTGATTTCAGGAGCATTGATTCTATGGCCCTCCCAGCCTGCTCTACAGACATCCTATCCCCTCCATCAGCTAATGTGTCCTGGGTAAAGAAAGCTTGCAGGTTAATCCTTGGAGATGGAAGCTAGGCCAAAGAAGGGGAAAGAGCAAGACTTTAGGTGTGTGGGTGAGGCACTGACAGCTTCTCCTATGACTTAGAGCGGCCCTTTAGTGGAGAGAATGGAGGCTTGGGGTTGAATGGCCTCTTTATTACCTTTCCTGGGATAAGCTTATGTATCCTAGATTTGGTTTACATCTTTTTCACATAGCCAATTTTAATTAAAACAAATGTTTCTAAGTAATATTGTATATTGGAGAAAACCTCTCTCTATATGAATGATAATCATTAAATATAACTCTTGATATCTAGCTCCATTTTTCAATAGTAATGGTCTTGTTTCTCATACTTGCTGTTCTTGAAATGGAATTCACTGTGAAAATAAAGTTTATATCACATAGAAAATTTTAAAATAATCAATACAATTATTCTAGGTATTTAGGAGTTCTGTTCAAATAGGAAACAAGACTAACTCAAAGCATAGAATTCATATCCTTAAGACACATGCAGTATATTTGTTATTATTGAGATTTAAATAAGGACACTGGCCTCAATATCATGTGATTTTTTTTTGTTTGTTTGAAAGATTTGTAGTCTGATCTGTGTCAGTATAGTTTCTTTGGAGCTTTCTTTTTTATTTTGGAATTAAAATGACCTTTTTTCTCTGTATAAAGATACTAACCACAATACTTGGCTTTCATGTGTGAATCTAATTACTTTTAGCAGCGACAACAGTGAAAACATTTCAGCAATAATTATCTGGAGTGGAGCAAAGAACTAGGCAGAGGTAGGACGGGAAATTGCTACTGGCGTTATAAACTCCATAGTTCTGTTGGACCTCTTAAACTTAGCACATCCATCATTTTAAGTTTTCAGGCTTCTATGGGGGGATGGTGGATTATGGAGCGAGGAGAAATACTAAATGAGAGCAGATTGGGAAGGACTGCGGTGTAGCACCAAGGGGAGCGGTGCAAAAGAGCACAGAGTCCAGGAAGACAAGGATAAAACAGCCACTTCTGTGAGCAAACATGAAGGAGCAGCATGAGCTGAAAGGAGAGGAGAGGAGGGAAAAGGATGGGAGGGAATAGGTAGTAGGAAGGGGAGGAGAGAAGAGAAGAAAGGGAGTAGGGAGGGGAGGAGAGGAGAGGAGGAGGCTTAGCCGGGAGAGGAGGGGAGAAACAGAGAGAGACAGAGAAGATTCATGCAAGCACAGAAACTGAGCAGAGTGAAATGAGCAACCATTCTGGGCCAAGCTGTACAATTTTGCATCCTATTTTCTGCAGCCGAACTGAACCTTTAAGACTGAAACATAAAAGGCCTAAGTTTACTGTTTGTTGCTTCATTGTGTCAGAACAAAGTGGATTCAGAGACATCTTGACTCAGCCATGGCGCTACTTGCTACTTTCAGGGAGAGTCAGAGGTGTGCTTGTAAGGAGTTAGATACATCGGGGGCCATTGGCATCCCCAGTGAGCACACCTGGAGAGAGCCTGGGCCTGCTGGAAGTGGGCGAGCAGAGAGGGGTGGCTCTTCAGAATTTCAGAGCTGGCTTTCCTCCTCCCAGACTGGTTTTATGGCTCTTTGTTTGGGAACTGCGTTTGCTCAACCACTACATGCAGAGTAGATTACTTTCTACTCCTTGATTTCTCTCACAGGAAAGCAGGCTGGCCATCCACACTGTAAAGGTTATTATGGTGGGAGCCACATGAAACCCCTCTGCAAAGGCCTGTCTGGCTGGTGCCACAAGGTGCCTGGCTGTGCTTTCTGTTGTCTTTGCTTTGAGGACACGGTTACTTATTTTTCCATTTTATTATGACACTGGAATCTGTCTTCTGTTGTCCAAAAATAAGGACTGCAAATTACATAATGTAGTACACATAACAAACGAGAGGTGTTAAATGGGCCCCTTTCAATCTGTTGAAATGATTCCTTGCTGTACATGAACCGCAAATCAGCTGAAAACTCTGAGATGGAGAGCAGAAAACTGATCAAATTCCTCTATGAACACTTAGAATCTAATTATCCATCACACAAAGATTTATCCAAGAATCATGGTGCTGAAAAAGAATTCCATGTAAATGCAGATACAGTTCAGAAACCTGCTCATTTCCTCAATCATTCTAGCCACTAGGTTACATTAAAAATGTTCAGGGAATTAAAAAAAAATGTAGCCGCGTTAGTGGGACCAGTTAGTTGTCTGTGGTCCAATGGTCAACTGCATATAAAACACCAAACTCCTTCAGCTAGTAAAATTGCTCTTAATAAGTGAGTATTTCCCAACTTCCTTCCAGATCACGAATGCTTCAATGACAGCATTAAACCTCTCTGCCTCTTGCAATGTCACTTTAACTGCATGGCTTTTTCGCCCTTAACCTACAAGGGATACAAGTGGGAGGTTCCTAAATGAGTGACAATGTCAGATGTACAAGTATGAGTTTCTGAATATCAGAACTGTAAAAAGAGCAAGCTGCAGTGTTGCTTCAGTTCACTGCAGGTGTTCAAGTAAAGATCTGGGAGTTAGCATGTTTCGCCGGTCACCACAGGTAATATCCACGAGACCGGAGAAGAGACATTAGGGTTTGTATTATATTAAGAAAGCATTGGATTATGAGAAATCTCTCTATATATTTGAATATAAGCACAATGCATACTCATTCATTTTCACTAAGTCATTAATGCAAAGCTGGATAAATATGGAAATTTACTTCTTTACTTGCTATAATCACACTGCATTCTCCTTAAGTCTCATAGATTCTTAGGGTTTCTATTGCTGTAATGAAACACCAAGACCAAAAAGCAAGTTGCAGGTGAGGGTGGTTTATTTAACTCACACTTCCACATTTTAGCCAATCACTGAAGGAAGCCAGGACAGGAACTCAAACAGGGCAGGAACCTGGAGGCAGGAGCTGAAGCAGTGGTCATGGAGGGGTGCTGCTTACTGGCTTGCTCCCCATTGCTTGCCTAGCCTGCTTTATTGAACCCAGCACCAGCAATCCAGGGGTGACCACACCCACAGTGGGCTGAGTCCTCCCACATAAATGACTAAGAAAATGCCCTGCACGCTTGGCTGCAGCCTGATCTTGGAGGTGTATTCTCAATCGGATTTGCTTGGTGTGAAAACTTAGTTCACTAAGGGCTTCAGGCAGAACCTACAGGGGCTCTTTAAGTTTTTCCTGCTGATTGGTTCAGCTCCCTCCTTATCTCATTATCCAAATTTCTCTTCAAGCCTCCAAAAATGAGTTCCCTTCATGTGACATCCTGCATTCTGCCACTTGCGTGGCTGCCTGTGGTTTCTCTGTGAGAATACTGTGAAATTGCCTTACATTCTCATGCAAAACTTTCTTCACATTAGAAAACAGATGTTAATAAATTAGGTGCCCTAGGAATTAGACAATGATAAGTAACTAATAATTTTTTTAATCTGCTTGAATAATGAGAGCATTTAATAAATATTGCTAAGGTCGCCTAACACCAGTTCCTTCCGACTACGCAGAACTGTATAAGAGCTTCTTCTTTGTAACATCTACACACTTAAGGACAACGGGAGAAAACCAAACAAGAGCTGAATGGAGCTTTTATTCGCCAGGACTTGCAAAAGACCTGATGTAGGCAGAACACGGCACACATCTAGATTTGACCTCTCATGATAGAGTAAAAGACACACACAGGGGTGTGTGCTCTAGATTGTGACCCGGGTTCAGGGCTATCCTTGTCAGACTCCACTAGGGTTCAAGTCTATCGAATAAGTTCACAGTCACCTAGGTTCAAAGTTCTATGCACTTATGTTATACCTTTGATGCTCACACTACCTACCTGAAGAAATCCTGCCATTTGAGTTGTGTTCTGGTGGCATCAGGCTGAGGCATAGGCTGTGAGTGAAACTGTCCATTTTGTTGCAGGATACAAGTCAGTAGTGTACAAAGACAGAGGAGGGCTTGGTGGGAATAGTGGAAATGGTGTTCGCTTCATCCCAAAGTTTATATATACACACAGCAGCAGGTTCCATCCATGCTTTGCTTTTAATGAGCCTAATTTATGCATCATATAAATAAATGAATGCTTTCTGTATTTTACTATCCCTGTAATCATTTTCTCTTAAAACCTTTACAAATGTTCCCTCTAAAATCAAAAGAGAAAGAGGAAGTAAACCTCAAAGTATGTATGTATGTATTTACTGGTTGACTTATTTATTTATTGTTTAGAGTAATTTTAGCAAAAAAAAAAAAAACAAACCAGTTGACCCCCAAGGCTAATTGTTTGACCTCATGTATGTTCTTTTAATATATTTTTAATATAAATATTATTTATTCTTTTAATATAAATATATTATTTATGTATTTATTATTCATTTGATATAAATATCACATGGATAGTAAAATGAATTTATTTTAATATAAATTTATTTAATATAAATATTCTTGATTGACAATCAAGTATATATGATGACTTAACCAAGCCAGATTTTACCAACTGCCCACAAGATGCCACGCTGCTCTGCCCTGCTGAGGTTAATGTAGTAAAGAGAGAGGGGGTCGCCGTTTTCAAACACCTCTTCCACAGATGTAGTTGCAGCAAGCATAGATAGTTGCAACATGCTATTCACTGAGCCAACATTGAAAATGGAGGTGGAGAACTTAAAAGTTAGATCAGTTTTGTAGATTAGAACAGAGGTGAAAAGATAACATGTGGACCTGCAGAAAATCAGGTGAGATCTTTGTCTAATTTCAAGGCAAACTGAGCGCACAGAAGGCAAAGCATGGACTGGATGAAGTGTATGAGTTGCTTCCTCCCACGCTGCTGCTGGTGGTACAGTGAGGCCTGGCCCTTAGCACCAAGCCACTGGCTTAGGCAGGACTTGTTGCATGAAAGCACAACTATCAGGAATGATGGCCTTAAATACAGTCCCTTTATTGCAGAAGCACAAGTTGAGCTGTAACTCAAGAGGACAGAGGAGCCAAAAATGAGATAATGAGATTAAAAGTAAAAAGTAACACTGGAATACACTTAGGAGTGCCAGCTCATTAGGGGAGTTAAGT
>JAQHUG010000048.1:9626483-9667409 GCA_028555095.1 Dicrostonyx torquatus
ATGGCATCCTCTGGCTAGCAGGTATCAGAGCCCACAGATAGTCATTTTACAATATAGATAACATCATAGGATTTAGTTATATATTTTGTTACTGATAAATACAATGAAGTTTTCATATTTGAAATTTTATAGCTAGGGAAAGAGGTGAAATAACTTTAGCATACTTTAGAATCAGATTTAATGCTTTTCATCTAAGGCCAGTGGCAACATGTTTTCTCTGCTAAGCACTACTTCTGCAACATTCCCAGTGTCTCAGTTCTTCCAGGAGTGTGTGGGCAAGGGTTTGTGTGTGTGTGGTCCCCATGTCCCTGGCTCCAGAGCTTCAGGGTTTCAGTTTAGCCGAGCATCAAAACTCATTTCCTCCCAGCATCTAGCTTGATTGCAGGAAATGTGAACTCACCGCTTTATAATTAAGAAAACCTCTTTGCTCATTTCTATGTTCTGCAGCTATTGTTCTCCTAATGGAAAGTTACAGATAAACAAAGTCTGTAATTTGAAAAAGAAATTAGAAGCCCTACCCCTCTGTCTGAGGCTTGCTTTCCTCCTTAGCAGTTGTGGAGGAGAAGCAGAAGGTGGGTCTGGCTTCTCTTCTCAGCCACCTGGGCAGCTTCATGCTCTGTCTTCCTTCCTACTGTGTGGACCCTAAATGCCAATTAATAGTAATAAATACTCTGTTTGCAAGGGACCTTGCAAACCTTGCAGATCATCTAATATCTGTTAGGACGTAGGACGAAAAGATGAACCAGACATACTGGTGAGTTCAAAGGATTCAATGAGGTAAATAGAACAGCTGAGTTCTACTCACTGTAAAGTAATGCTATTTTAGAGAGACTGAGGTAGTATAAAATTACTCATATTTAAGCAATAGAGACCACACTGAAAACTGGTCCCACTGAATAAACCAATAAGCGATGGCATCCACAAGGACCCTGGAATTTTTCCTTGGTCTGCAAGCTCATCAAAAAAGCCTGTGAGGACCCTGGAAAGCCCACAGGACTCTGCATCTAGAACTTTCTAAAGAGATGATCCAATTCAGTTTCTCTAAGTTATGAGAAACAAACATGCCTTTGTTTCTTTCTGCCTTGATTTGAGCTACTTCAAGGGGTGGGCCGTGGGTCTGGCTGTGAGAAACGACTAGGAAAACACAGAAGAGTGTCATTGTCGCCTCCCTTTGTATGTGAGTCTGCACACTGCAATGCACACCAAGCTTTGGAAAATATCTCTAAGACTGAACAAAGTGTTTCTTAGGTGACTAAGTAGTGCATTCCGAAATCCCACATGACCAATTGTTGAAATCTTTTTTACATTCACCTACAATTTCATTTCATTTGTTCCCATCCCTTAATGGCTTTGTTGTTTTAAAAACATGACTGGATTTTTCCGGCTTTGGGGAATTAAATGCAGACTGTGATCTTGGTTGGAGATCATGGACTGAATAGAGATGATCCAGAAGAGGGAGGGGCAGCTCATGCCACCCGGGCAGTTAATGCATCTTTACCATATGTTCAGGATACGTTGCATCTGGGGATTATGGCTCACCCTAGGAACTGAAGGCTAAAACGAAATTGTTCCTCTCACCAGTTGTCTGTTTTTACCTTCTCATTTTCGACTCAAGCCTCCTTCTTGTCTCCAATTAAGATTTGACATCGTGTAGAAATAAGCTCTGATTTCTCCCTATTTAATGCTAGCCACAACCTCACTTTGATCTCAAAATGCTCTAACTTTTGAAAGCTTCTAAAAGCACCAGGCTAACTGTTGTAGAATATTTCTGAAGATGCTGTTGTGAAGACCTGGGCCATGGGTTCTGCTGTCACACATACTTGTTTTGACAAGGAGGTAGGACAAGAAAAAGCCAGTTAGTTGCCCAAATGTTAGCCAGGCCCTGATAAATCAAAGGAGTCTCTATAAATATTTAGTGATGTGAATTAGACAAAAGAAAGAACAAGAACAACAAAATGCATGCTGCGTGGAATTACTACCCACCACCATCTGTGGCTTCTGGATAGGAAATGTTTTCCTAGTGGGGTTAGTTCGCCTGGTAACCATACACTCTTGCAGATAGCTGGAGAGTTGGGGTGCTTTCCTACTGACTTTGACGAGAAGGCTTGGCTGTGCATGAATTCGGAGTGTCATTTGTGCTCATCCTTTCTAACAGTTTTCATTGGGACTTTAGTAGCTTCCCCTTGTTCACGTACTTATCGATATCTCACCGAAGCCTCAAGGAATCACCCATTCTCTCTGGAGCCCAGCCTGCAGAACCCAGGGTACTTCAGCCTACCCACATTCTAGCCTCACCCAGCCCTAGAACAGCAGCCACATGTCTGCACTCCCCTAACCACACAGGGATCTTGTGACTCTTCCCAGGCAGTAAGCCAGAAGTCACCTCTGTCTGCTCCATCTTCTTGGATCACTGCATTTCTTTGTCTCTTGCCAAACTAATGTCTTCAAAGCCATCACCCCACTTATTCTCACCTGTGCTTTTTCATATTTTCATTAATTTTTGAAAATTTCATGTAGCCTAGATGTCCCTCAACTGAGGAGTGGATCATGAAAATGTGGCACTTTGACACAATAGAATCTTACTCTGTAAACCTGCAAGGAATTATTAAAGTTGCAGGAAAATGTTTGGAACTGGGAAATAGTACACTGAATGAGGTTAACTGAGAAAGGCAAGTGGCACATGATCTCACCCACTGGGATCTTAGCATTTCGATACATGTGTTTAATTTGTAGTGCCTGTAGAACCCAGAGAAGTATAAAAGGGAAACTGGTGTGGAGAGGGAAGAAAAATGGGAGGAAGGGAGAACTGTCTGTAGTTGTTTCTTCGTTTGTTTGTTTGAAGCAAGAAATCGGGTTCCAGATTCTTTGACATTGATGAAAGCAAAATGCCCCCAAGGATATTTTACGGCCCTTAATATTGTTTTCTGTGGATACTTTATAATCCCCATTCCTGTGATCACAAACTTATTAAGTGGAATCTGTATATAAAAGTAAATGCCTATTTGGGGGCCAAGTAAAATGAAAAAAATTAAAATTATTTTTAGGAGCCAGTAGTTTAATTTACAATAATAGTTTATTTGAAAGGTAATTTTTAGAATTAAGAAAATCTGACCTACAATTTATCTTCATAGTAATTAAATTTTAACGAACACTAAAATTAATGAAGTTGCCAAGGTTTTACATTTTAGACATCTTATTACATACTTTATAATGGTTTGGAGATGGTTTTCTGCCTTTAAATTTTTGAAACGTATTTTCATGAACCCTGTAAGAAACACTAGGAATTTGGACTGAAATACCTAAAGGATAGAAACCCCTTGCTTTCTCTTTGAACTCAGAATGTTAGTAACTGTAGATCCTAGTAGTTCTGTGCTCATCCCAGTATGGCATTTGAGTGTTGGAATCTATTTACTTATATGCCAGTAAGGCACATTTTCAAGTTCTAGTTTCCTCTTTGTTAGGCAGTAGGCAAATCCAGATCCTCCTGTGGTCCAAATTATGGACTTTATCCCAAACATACAAAGCAGCTCCAATGCCATGTACCTGTACTTTCAATCCTAAAGAAGGAGTCTTCCCCCAGGAATGGTCCCTATCCCTCTGCTTAATGTCATCGAAAAACAAGCTCTAGATCCCTCCCTATTACAGTACTAGTCATAGCCTCACTTTGATTTTAATTTTAACCTAAATTTGAGGAGTTTCTAGAAACACCATGCTAAATACTGTAATACATCAGAAAATGCTACTGATATGACATGGGCCCTATATTTTGTTGTCATACACTGAAAATAATGTCCCCACTTGAAGGAAACATTTGGCAATGTCTGGGAAGAGTTTTGATCATCATACCTGGGATAAGAGGATATCTGTCTTTGTTGGAATCTTGTGGTCAGAGGCCATACATAGGGTTAAGTACCCAGAAATGCTCAAGATAACCCCTCCAGCTTTCTAGACTAGAAGAAAGTCAAGAATGATAGGACTGGGAAATACTTTCCTAACTCAGTATAAGTTAAAAGTAGAGATTGCTGGGTTTACTCAGAATAGCAACACTTCTGGTAGTTTTCTTGTTGGCATTTTGAAAAGAACTATAAAGGCCTTAGAAAAAATTTGATTAGTGTTATTATATACAAAGTAGAAGGTCATATTTAGAGATACAGGACTACTAAGAACAATATAACTCACATCAAAGTTGGACACAAAAGTTGCTGAGTTATGGACACTCATTTCCAAGACTATTTTTGTTCCCAGGAGCTTCCCAGACTGGCCAGCAGATATAATTTCAAACAGTTTGTAAATAAAGATATTTATTCTCATCTTACTATCTCCAAGAATGTCTTCATCTATTTTCAGTATTACTAACATAGGTACTTGATCATCTGTAGTCAGTTTCATTTGTCTCGAGTTTACAACAAATTGGTGTATTTCCTATGAATAAGAGGAAATCATAAGAAAATTCCAATGGGAAACACATCCGAGGACACTGAATTGGGATTCCATTGAAATATGACTTGTAATATAGCAATACTTACCTAGAGATGAAATGCTTCATCTGAGCTAGTTAACAAGGTAGGTTGCTGCTCATCAATATTAATTCTCCTCCTTTTCTATTATGTTTTAATTTGATATGGAATGCTCAATCTTGAATTTGTAGCCTTGAGGTAGTGGGAGTCTTTACATAATGAGCAGCAAGTACACGAAGAGAGTGCGGTGACAGCATCCATGTCTCCTTCTTGAATTTCCCATTTCGGGCCTGGTATTTGTTCTTAAGCTTTCACAAATAAGTTAAGTGAATTCATAGCTCTAGAAGCTTTGCTGGAATGCTTTCCTCCCAATGCCTGGAAATATCCACGTTCTTTCAGTCAGAATAACCGTCCCATTTAACAAATCTTTTCTCACATTTATTCCAACTATGGATTCATTATTATTATAAGAAACCAATATTAAGGTCCTTTCTTCATAAAAAGAAAATAATATATTTCATAATTAATTTGGCATAAACCTGAATATATTATATACTAAAATATTTTCCTTTGGCTGTTCAGAGGATCTCAAATGCTGTCTAGTTAGAAGAGACTGTTGTTCTTGCTGGGCATTGTCGAGTCTTGTTTCAGAGGGTCCAATGGGAAGCTTGGTTTCACACCCATCCATCATGAGCCTGAACTTCTCTTTCATATGACAGTATTGGTGGCAACGTTCATCTACCCATTGTAGCAGAAACAGAAAAAGTATGATAAAACACAGGTCTTAATAAAGCTCTGAGCCTTTTAATAACATAGGCTTCAGTAAGAAACCACTCTTCATACTGAGAATGGAGACTACTTCAAACTGAATAAGGATCAACTCAACAAATAGAAGTCACCATGACATATTAAAGTTATCTGAAGTGATTGGAAAGTAGACATCATATAAATATTTCAAATATCCTAAAATAAGTGAGAAAGTATGAAACCTCTACATAAAAATCACTTCAGTTATTCTACCTTGGTAATGTATTTTGAAAGTGGGTAGTGTTGGGCCTCCAAATCTATCCTGTGTTTCTCACCCTTCTTTTGCCAGCTCTTTTCTGATCCTTTAAGATTTTAGGATTGCCTCTGAAATAGACAATGGAAAAAGTCTTTGGAATTTTGATATGAGTTAGATTAAATCTTAAGACTATTTTGGGGTGGTCTGAACATTTTAACCATATTGAATCTTTGAATCCATAAACATGGGATGTCTTTTCCTTCATGGGTGTCTTTTTCTATTTCTTTCAGGAGTGTTTTGTCATTTTTAGCACAGAGATATTTCACCTTTATAGTTGCACTTATTCCTAACTGTAAGGATTTTATTGTGAATGGAATTGTTTTCTTGCTTGTTTTTCAGATCACTCATTGCTAGTGTAATAGAAATGCAACAGGGTTTGGGATTGGGAGATTTTTCTGAGGTTTTGTTCTGCAGTGAAACATTGAGTATATTTTACTTTAATACCATCGAATCCCTCTTCAAAAGTCACTCCTACCAGCTGTGTGAACAGCATCCACTGCTCCATTAGGTTCAAGACGTGTGGCTATCAGACTTGCATATTTTTCTACTCTCACAGATGTGAAGTGCTTGTGTGTTGTTTGTTTTTGTTTTTATAACATGAATTAATAAGTTTGTGGATATTTTCATTTGCTCATTGGTGACATGAATCTTTTTTTAGCTTATATATACTTACTATATAGCTTAATATATATAGGAGGAGGCCACTTGTTTGTTTCTGTCTGCCCAGAAATAAAATAATCACACAGAAACTGTATTAATTACAACACTTCTTAGCCTATTAGCTTATGAAATATTCTAGCTCACTCTTATCTTTTAAATTAACTCATTTCTATTATTTTACATTTTATCATGAGGTTTGTGGCCTACTGGCAAGGTTCTGGCTGGCGGCTGCATCTTTCTCCCCTGGCAACTCTGTGGCAACTCCTGACTCCACCTTCTTTCTCCCAGCCTTCAGTTCAGTATTCCCTGCCTAGCTCTACTCTACCCTATCACAGGCCAAGGCAGATACTTTATTCATTAACCAATAAAAGCAGCACGTATACAAAATGACTTACTTCCTATATCATCTCCCCTTTTCTATCTCAATAAAAAGGAAGGTTTTAACTTTAGCATGGTCAAATTGCATATAACAGGTATCAAGCAAGAATTACAGTTACAATATATCTACTTTATCTTTTATCATAACTAAGGAAGACTATAGTTATAACTATCTATTCTTCAAGTCCATCAAAGACTCCAGAAAGATATAATATTACCTAAGTAAATAGGAAGTGCATTGTAAGTGACTTCAAAAACTCTAGAATTGACAGACATCTCACTATCTGGACATTGAACCAAAGTTCATCTGTATTGTTGGAGCATCCATCTTCAGCCTACTGGCCCATAGTATCTAGCATAATTTTCAAAAACTTCAGGAAATTTCAAAGACAGTTCTGTCTATATTGATAGTTTGTCAGTCACTTTCTTCTGTGTTCTGTAGAATGTCTCGCAGACTCTTTCATGAAGCAGGAACCCCGAAAGACTGTCTTACCTTTAGGCAACTTCAGCAGTCTTTTTTTCTGTGAGTTATGCATGTCCAGTTCACACAGCATACCATCAAGCAGTCCAAGCAAGAGCAGTTTCTTATCCAAATGGCTAACAAACTCTAAGAGGAGCCTCTTTGATGCCCTATTTCCTCTTGAAGTAATTGGTGCTTCCAGTAGCAGATGTGTCTCATTGTCATGAAAGTACTAAGTTCTTAAAACATTTAAATGCTGTATTCTGAAGGTCTCTGAAAGATTTGAAGACTACCTATCTAACTGAAATATATCTCTATATATCTAATAAACCTAACTAATATGACTACAAGCTTGACTTTTATAGATGACTCCCCATTAACCTATATTTCTTAATTATACATTACATTTTTAAATGAGCTGCACAAACACAAATACCTTAATCAGATGAGATCGGGCATGTTCAGGGTGGTATGGCTATAGACACAATACCTTAATTAAGAGCAGAAATATACATATAACAAAATTGACATTAAATTTTTATCAATAAACCAAGATCTATACCAATGCAAATCTCTATAACATATCCCCATTTCAATGTAAAGAAACATTTATAAACAATATTTGGAAATTTGGGTGTAGTTCTCTCCAAACTGCTTCCTGCTTTTTGATGGGTGAAGTATTTTTGGGGTGTTCACAGGAACCTTTCAGGGGGGTCTTGGTCCATTAAACCACATTAGTCTGGAAAGATTCCACAGGTTCTCATCTTTTGTGGAAGCAAAAGAAGAACCACTTTTCCAAAATAACATATCCTTAGACTCAAACTTTGAAGTGAAGAAACCTTTAAAACATATATGTTGATTTAGCTTAGCAGTCCCCAGAATCAAATGTCTCTCTGCAGTCAAAAATATTCAAAGAAAATACAATAATATACATAATGCAGACTCTCAGTGCATATTCCATTTTTATGTGACTTGTTTTTCTTTATTCCTATTACTTTTCCTGTGACCCTTTTAGGGGTCTTTTTTTTAAAATCTAAGTCTGTCTTTATTATGTACCTGTAATTATTTTCTGAGCAGAAGCATTGTTTTTTTATTTTATTTTATTTCATTTTTTATTAAGTGGGTATGGCTAAGGCCAACAAGGTTGCTTTGCCTTTTGACTCTGCCCAGTCTAATATGTTGGGGGTCCATTCACTGCCTCTGATAGCCATTCTCTCTGCCCCAGATTTAGGATCGGGTCACAGCAGGTCTGTGTTGCCTTTAAGCAAGTTGTAGCACTCTGCTCACAAATGCCACTTAAGTGCTCTGTAGCCAGACCTCCTGAAAGAGTCAGAGTTCATGTTGGCAGCACAGCCCAGGAAGCCGCTGTTTCAAAACCATGCAGTTTTTTTGTTTTCTTTGCTATCTACATCACTATACTTTATATAAGTTGTCTAAAAATTCCTAATACTTATTTTATCTCAACAGTGATTCATATCTTTTACATGTTAAAGATGCAGTTGAAAATCTGGATGAGTATAATAGGGTAATAAATTTCTGTATTTAATGGCCTTTGAGATTAAACTCTGTAATTAAAATTGTTATATTAGTAAAATGTGCATATAAAATATAGACTTTCATTAGAAAAGTGAAAGGCAAGCAAGAATCTGGAAGAAAATAATTATGAAACATATATTTGATAAATGACATGTGTCCAGAATACATAAAGAGAAATTGTACTTAAAAATAATACAGTAAACAAGCCAATCACAAAAGCTGCAATTTTTAATAGACATTTCATAAAAAGAAATGTAATATGCCTGGTACACATATAGAAATATGATCATTTATTTGTTATCAGAAAAAATGCAAGTTTAGAACCATAGTGTGATATTATTTCACACACACTTGAATGGCTATAATTAAAAAGGTAGACCATAAAAATGTTAGATTGAGGATGTGTAGAAATTAAAATATTGATATACTCATGATACAAATGTAAAAGAGTATGATTACATTGTAAGACAGTACCTCAGTTTTCCATTTTGTTTTTATTTATTAATTCTATGTAAAAATAATTTAAAATACTATTTATCTCATGCCTTTGTTTTCCCTGGTGACTCTTATTACTTATACATGAACAGTTTTTAAATTTTTTATATATATTGCATTGTACTTAGACGATACTAACAGGAAGTTACATTTGAATTATAAAGAATGATGAGTAAATCTTAAGATATTTGAAGAACATAAAATTGAACAAAACAAGACCTGACTATTAATTCAAAACATATATGTGTGTCTCTTTCTTAATAAATACAATATTAGTTATTCCTAAATCCCAAATTTGAATGGTAAATAAAATAATAGATATATTATGGATGTTATTTCATTGCATTTAAAAATTTAAAAGTTGCCCAAGACTTAAAATTCTGGTAAAGAGAGGTTACAAAGAATATACATTATATTTGATCAAAGAAAAATTTAATTTACAATTAGAAATATGGCATCTTAAAATGAGAAGAAAATTTATTTTAAAGTTTTACTTTGCAGACAGGTAAGGTATGGAAGAACTTAATAAAGAGAAATTAGCCAAATAAAGACATTAGTAGGTGTGGTTGGTTATTTGAGTAGCCCTGTCATTCCCATGTAACTCTTCACATTGAAGTCTCCGATAACTGCTGGCCGTAATGACACAGAAAAGGTGGAAAGCAATGAGTAGCCAGTAAAGGCATTCATGGCCTATGTGTAGCTTTATTTCAGGCAGAGAATAAAGCATGTTGTGTTTTTTAAGGAAAGTTTCATAAAAGTCTAAAATCTCAACTTCATTCCTCTTATTTAAGAAAACCCCAAATTAACCTACTTTCCTAATAGAATATTTTCAGTTCTGAGCAAGACAGAGATGACCTAAGAAAATATTCAGGAATAATCTGCTATTGTCTCATTACACCATTCCTGTAAGTGTGGGGAATGGATTATTGCTTTAATGTTTCATGTTGGGGTCAAGCACACAGGTCAGGGGGCAGACAGAAAGATAAGTCAGTGATGTATTAACCCAAGGTAGTTGGTGGCTGTTTAGACACCAGGGCAAGGGCAAATAATTACAGTTTAGGAAAGAAGGAAATATTGGTGTCGGTAGTAGATGTTGGCCCCAAGGGGAGAGGAAAGAGCAGAGGCAAATAAACAAGACTGGAAACCAGAATTAGACACAGGTAGAGAATTCCTGGCAGGACGACAATAAGAAATGTTTTATACAAGAAACTGTTTTGTGGCACAGGTTAAAACACAGTTCAGTGTCCAAGTAAGAGTAGCTAGTCGTGTGAGAAGTCCCTTATGTGGTCAGTTTCCCTCAGTGACTAAGCATACTTGGTATACATTCATTACTAGTCTAGCTCAATTGTGTCAGAGATCAATATTTTTACCTTATTTGTACTCAGCCTCATCTAGAGGGTACCTGGCATTTTTGTGTATGTACCGAAGGGACTTCTCAACATGCGGTTCTCACACCTTGTAATCTCTTTCCATTTCAGCCTGGACAGTTTCAGACAGTACGGTCTCACTACATGGTTTGAGAAATGGCTGTAGGCAACCACACGCAACGCAGTTACTCCATCATCCCGTGTTTTATATTTGTTGAGGTAAGTACATGTTTTAAGCTGTGAACAATTGTAATAGCAAATTTCATGCTGAAGACATGTATTCTTTTATGAAATTATTTATCTCATGATTTGGTCAAATTTTGATGGCACAAATAGAGAATCCATAATTTTAAAACTATATTGGTTAAATAAGAAACTGCAATTAAGAAGGTTTTGAAATGTCTTTGGGACACAGTTTATTCTTTTTTATTATGTTTATTTTCGATGACCTTGTGAATATATTAGCTATGAAACTGAATTCAGCACTTTAATTAAATTCTCCTTTTAAAAAATCAATATCCTTTTCCAGAAACTCAATAAGGTAAGCAGTTTACCGTTGTTGCTAGACTGTGGTTTTTTGCCTTTGGAGTCCATGGGTGGAAAAAATAGAATTGACCATTTCCACTAGGCATTTTCCCCTATGATGTTAGGAAAGCTTGTGTGAGGAGATAGTCCTTCTATTGTGCATCTCTGTGAGTTGCTCCACTATTACACCAGCATCTGTTTTGCTAGCTTCCAACATCCTTCCTCATAGCCATTTCCTCAGTGGAGCATTTGCTATGGAAAAGACAAAGATATTGTCATATAGGAAACTGGGGATCTTATGGCCAAAAGTCTATTTCCTAACTTACCTGAGAGTAAAATGTTGATTTTCTAACCATATTATTTTTTGGTCTTCTTGAGATAGGTTATCTAAAAAAATTATTTTATAATACATATAAGGCTTCAAATATGAACTGTAGGAAGCTGGAAAGTGCCTGAGCCTCCAGTTTGGATAACTGTGTGGATTGTTGTACCATTCCAAGGCTTAGCTGTAGCATCTTTTGATTGACTGGGAATTATGCATGTTGACCTATTTATTATCTGTGGAAATAGGCGCTTAGGTCAAACTACTACCTATCATAGAAAATACAGACTTTCAGTAATTGTGAGGGGGTTTAACTTTAGTTTGCCTTTGTTTTGGACACAGAATCTCCCTTTTTGCTCTAGACTGTCTTGAATTCATGGCAACTCATCTGCTTTAGCCTTGAAAATACCATTATGCAAACATATGACTACACACGTATGGACACTAGTAACATTTTCATATGCAGCCTATGAATCATAGTATCATAGTGACCTTTCAAGTTTAAAGCTATTCTGGTCTGCGCAGTGATCATTTAGGGGCAGTTTAGCATTACCTGGCATTCTGGTTAATGTTTGTGAAACAGCTTGCTTGAATTGCAGAATCTGGTGGAACAGGAGAGAAAGTCAAGGGGCATATAGAATTAATTAAGCTAAAATTCTGGCAGTGTAAACAAAGAACTGATTTCTGTAATGCACACATGTTGCCTTTGACTTGCCTCACAATGTCATGGACACCAGTTAGATAGGAACAACACGGTATGTGAATTGTGGGCTCCACCTCTTCTTGCTGAAGTTGTAATGGAGGGAGGAATGCTTTTTCTTGCTGCTTATGTAGAAAATGTAAAGAGAGTGTCATTTCCTTTTGTTGCTATAAAAAATATAATTTATAGTATTCTAGAGAATGCTGGGGAGTAAGCCACCTGCCATCATCTTTATCCTCCCAACAGACTTCTATTTTAGACACCCTCCTCCCAGTCAAACAGGAACCAAAACTCCAAGTAAAGAATAACTTGTTTCTGGAAACTGTTCTTTCTGACAGCTTTTAGCTCTCTAATGTGTAAATGATGAGCGTGGCTGGTGAAGCAGAAGCTAGAGGCATTAATCAACCCTTCTGTAGCTCGCCTTGATGCAGACATAAATATGAGTTTGGAATCCTGGGAGAGGAGAGACAGTTTGTTCTTTTTCTTGCTGTACTGTCACTCTTATTTCACAATGGAGTTTAAGATTTATCATTAATGTCTCTTCAGAATACGTTGAGGAGAGGAAAATAGAACTTAGTTGAAAAGTAAGATAAAGAAAGTGAACCTTAAGGTGGCTCCCATGGTACTCATTGATTTCATTCATAAAAATGGATAATTTTCCGGTATTTCTTTCAGGTACTGCAGCAAGAGTATTAGAAGATATAGCCCAAAATAGTTGCATCAGTGAATACTGTTTTTTAATTAGGAAAGACATTAAACATAAGAAATAAATCTTCAAATCTACTATCAAGAATAAAACTTACAATTATGCTATATTTGCTTCAATTTTTTAAGTTTTTGTTGTTGTTTTTGTTTTTTTGTCCGCAAAAAAAAATAAAATGCTGAAGTCCTACAACATGGAATATGATTCATGTGCACCATTTACTTTTAATACAATGTTAATTAAAATACAATTCCCTTTCCTACCTCTAGCCCCTCTGTTCGACTCCTTCCAAGCTCTCCTTATCAAACTGATAGCCTCTTCTGCCATGATTATTAAGGTCACACACACACATGTGCACATGTGTGCAAATATATAAACATGACTTGATGAGTCTGTTTTTGTTTGTGTATGGATTGTTTCAGGCGGACCATGTTGTATTGAACAACTGGCTCATCCTGGAGAGAAAATAACTCTTCCTTCTCGGTCCTTACACTGCTTTTCAAGTCAAAGAGCAATTCCTCTGAATAAAGCTGAAGATAGCATTTGTCTATGTCTATAAAAATAAATATCTAGAAGGTAGTTTAGTGCTGTGTCAATTCAGCTAAAAACAGTAGTAAGTCCTATCTATTCAGCCATGGGATTTTTACTGGGTTTGTAGTGAATTCTCTCCTGTGGGGTGAGCCTCACATTCATTCAGAGACCAGGTGGTTACTCTCATCACAGGCATGCCACTGTCCCATCAGTGGGCACATTTTGCCCAACAGGTTGCTATTACTTTGTAGGGTTCACATCTAGGTAAGGCCATCAACCCTTTTCTTCTACGGCAGTCTGTATAGCAACTTCTGTTATTACAAAAACAAACCAGTAGGAAGGATGCATTCCCCTCAGCTCTAGATTGATTTCTATAGACCCCGCATCCAGGGTATATCTTCAGCAATAAGATCTTATCAACTATTCTGGTGAAAAGCCAATACAAGTGACAAGAGTATTGTTTTGTGGACCTTTGGGCTTCCCTGATTGACAGTACCTGAGAAGGAAATGGAGCAGCATTTCCAGATAGCCATGATTTTATCCTTTTAGCTCATTTCTTTACACCTATACTTTTTAATTGGATTACAAAGTTTTCCATTGGATTACAAATGTTTCCATTTGATGATTTCACACACCCTTCATTTCAGTTAACTCTGCCTTCTCTTATATCCAGCATCTCTGCTTAAACCTTCCCATTGCAGTATTACCCTCTCTCCTTTCACGTCACATCTATTCTACTATCTGCTTCCATTAAGGCATTGCCCCAATGGCAATTTTCTAGTTTCATGGCTTCTACAGGTACTCTAGGCTAAACACACAAATATACAGACTGAAGCAAGGATCCTGATCTGAGGGAGAACATGTAGTGTTTATCTTTCTAGCGTAATTTCCTAGTTCCATTCATTTTCCTGCAAAATCTATACTTTCTACTTTTCCTAACTTGATAAAATTCTATTGTCTATATGTGAAATTAAATGATTGATTTTTTTTGCCCTGGCAATGCTGAAGCATACATGGGAAGCCATGGTGGTTCTGTTGAACTTGTCCATATTGGGTTTCATGGTCTATGTTGATGAGGACAACTGACCAGGTCTCTTCCTCAAGATCTCATTACAGATGGTTGTGAGCCACCATGTGGTTGCTGAGAATTGAACTCAAGACCTTTGGAAGAGCAGGCAATGCTATTAACTGCTGAGACATCTCTCACCATATTTTAACTATCTGTTCATCAGCTTGTGGAAATCTAGACTATTTCCTAGTTATTATTCAGTGATGAGCACAGATGAACAAATATCCCTATAGAATGCTAAAGAGTACTTCAGGTGTATGCCCAGGAGACGTATGTCTTGAATATACAGTAGTTCCATTTCTAGATTTTTAAGGAACCTCCACAATGATTTTCATACTGACTACACAGTGGTACTCCCACCAACAGTGAATGGGGTTCCTCTTTCACCACATCTATGCCTTTACTTGCTGTCATTTGATCCATTGATGATCTCATTGTGACTTGAGTGAGATGGCATCTCAAGTAGTTTTAATCTCTAGTTTATCCTTTAGCAGATCTTTCAGAAGTCATAAATCATAAAGATTCATGATTATTTCTGAAATTGACTTCATGTTGTGATAACTAAGGAGTGGCGACTTGATTGGCATCAAGTTTCCACGGTTGGCAGAGTCACCACTGTTCTCCCTTTTACTCCCTGGCTTTGCTGTTGCTGCTGCATACTCCTTCAGTATTACTCCTCTTATTAAGTCACCCACTTTTTCTGTTCAGTTGATTATAATATCCCCCCTCTTTTCTAGGTGTGCCTCAGTTTCTAGGTGTTAATTTCTACTATGATTTTTTTTGCATTGTTAAGATGAATGATGCATAGTTCTTTCATCCTGATTGAAGGGTGCCCTTGTGGAGGGAAGAGGGAGGCTTTTAAGACTCAACAAAGAAACAAAAATAACAAGGCTTGGGAAGTTCTTGAACTTTAACAAGGTTCACAAGGTCCTTCCTCAACATTACAAAAGTAGTAAAACAATTTCTAGGGAGAGGAACCTGTCCTGCTGGCTGATATAGATCATGCATGGAGCTTCAAGGATGACCATGTCCAAGTCGGCTTTTCAATGATTTACCTGCCTTCACATCACCCATGCTCTTGTAGTAACCCCAGTGACATCACTGTCTCACTCACTATGTTAAAATACTGGGAAATAATTTCTTTCATCTGCCGTGAATGTTTTCTCTAGGTGTGTAGATGTTTGTTCGTGCCCTGCCTGGAAAAAGTCACACAACATGAGCACTCAAGTGGTGTTCTATTTTCTTCTCACTGGAGTAACGTTCTGATATATCTTCTAGCTTTCCACTTCTTTCTATACTTTTCCTCTTTACTCATCTTGTTTCTATTTAATTTCTAAAAATCCTGGGTATGTTTTTAAACATCCTCCTGCTCTATCGTGTTATTTTGTAGCTTCTGGTTTTCTTGCAAGGCTTTAATTCTCCCAGGTGCATTTTGCATACTCCCAGGAAAATGGGCTGTGGTAAGCTTCTTATTTGTTGTGTCCACTGCTATAGCTCAGAGCGGATATATTCTTTTAGGATTCATGTGGGTACTAGGCTTGGGGAGCAATGCTTTGCAGGGGTTTTGGGATAAATGTTACTCTTGCACTTTGATTTTATTATTCAGAGTCTCAACTTTCAAAGTCCCCAAGTCAGAGTGCTCTGTCCCTGTGTCATTTGTGTGTCATCAGGTAGATTCCGTGAGGCCTTTTTTTTTTCTCCGAAGTGAAAAGCAACTTTTCAGGCATACTGGCTTTTACACAAGAGTTGCACTTTTAACACAAGTCCTCATATCCTGTATCAGGGGACACTCAGGCCCAAATCACAAGACTGACACTGACCTGTAGCCCTTGCTCTACCCCACCAGGGTTCACTGGGCCTTGCATTTATGGAGTACCATTCAGATTTTTAGTACCTTTTTTGATTCAACTTTCCTGTGAGTTCAACAGAAATAGAGAGGAGGGAAGGAGAGATAGAAAGGAGGGAGAGAGAGAAAATAGAGGGAGAGAAGAAGAGGGGGGAAGAGAGAAAGTTAATCATTTTTAGGTATTTATACTAGATTTGTATCTAGTATTTTTGGTCCATCAATGCATTTATTAATGCAACAAAACTTTCAATATCTACAGTTTCCCAAAGTCATAATGTGTTTGCCCTTTTTGAATGTTTTGTATGTACTTTGGCTTCTTATATAACTTGAATCTTGCAAAACTTTTTGTAAAGCCAGAATTGCTTAGCCTTGATGAAATGTATGTATGATACAGGAAGAGGCTGAGATGCACCTGCTGCCCATTATGGAGTTCTCACATGTGTTACCTTGGTTGCTTCTATGAGCACAGCCTTGGACAGGGCATGTTTGGTTTATTCCTGGCAGTTGATCAGAGTAGTCTCTAACTGAGATCTCTAATTCAAATTCCCTGGTGAAATAGGAGCTTGCTTTGGACTCACCTGGAAAAAGCTGTAGGGAGTTGCCTGATGAAGCCATGAGCAGCATAAAAGGTCTCATTGGGGGTAAGAACTCAGGAACAGCATTGCCCTGGGTGGTCCTGGAATTGGACAGGGTTTATAGATTACAAGAGCATAATTAATGAATGGACCAAAGGGAGAGGCAGAGCATTTATGGAAAACAGGGTAGGTTGAGACACATGATATAAAATGAACAAGGAAGGGCATTCTGGAACCCAAGGCCTAGAAGGCTGGGCATGCAAACTGAGTCCTTTGTAATCTCTCAGTGCCAGCAGGTTTTGTCTCTGACCAGAAGTTCTGAAACTGAAAGCTTGCCAAGTGGATAATGATCGTAGAGAGGTCTTAGCACTAATGAGAGACAAGTCCAGAACACCTAAAATTCCAAGATGGTCCATGGTGGTATTTCTTACCAATAGACTTTAACTGCAAATGTTGGACTGGACAAAAGCTAGAGATGTCTTATGGAGTAGGAGAGAGACCTCCATTTTGACAGGAGGCACAGACTGTCTCAACTTTGTTTCTGTGCCTCGTAGACAATAATATTTTGGGAGTCAAGACACAAGACTTAGAACATAATAGGTAAAACATTTAAATTGTGAGAAAGGAGTCAGGAGTCTTTCTGTGTTCTAAATTCATCTCATTGTGTTCTCCTTGGTACCCTCTCCTGCATCCTACTTTATTTATCTTGGCATTTTTTTTAATATAATTAAATTGTTCCCTTAAATGTTGAATTTATTGGCATTTTTCCCTGTTATTTCAGCAACACATTTCATACTTGAGAATCTATCAAATGATCATTTCCTAAGGGAAGACCCTCAAATTAGTGTCTCAAGAGTCTAAACAATAACAGTGTGTACTGTTTATGGTCTCCTATGCTCCCTGAGAAAAATAGATGTATTTTTTCCTGAATGTTTGATAGTAAAAGGATGACTTTGGACAAATTTCTCCACATACAAATACTGTATTCTCTGTAAAATCTTAAATAAATCACACCTTCAAATGTTATTCAAATGTATTTTTGCTAAGGTCAGACTCTGTAAGGAGCTATGCTTCCTCAGAAGGTGATACTGGGGGCTAGAAACCGTGAATGCGGTCAAGGCTTGATATTATGTATGCATGCAACAGTATTTTTCTCCAATCTGATAGTTGATCGTGCAATTTTTATTGTGTAGGTTTTGCAATTAAATTTTTCAGATTGAACCCAACCTACTGGGCAGTTAATGGTAAACCACATCCTGGGGATAAAGAACATGGTGTTCAGCTAGAACATTAAGATTCTGAGTGCATTTCTCCAGGGCAAAAGAGAAGGAAGCCCACATTACTTTTGGGCATTGAGTGCTTCTGTTATCTTAAGTGCCTTGGGTTCTGTTAGAAGGATGCCTACTCCCCTGTCTTTCTAGTCTGCTGTGTTAACTATTTGTGTCTGAGGCTCACATTTTGATTCTTTTACAGTTTTATACCTAATTCATATTGAAACTTTGTTATGAAGCTTCTGGCTTCAAGTCCTGGCTCTATCATTTATTGTTGTTAGAAAATTGAATTTGTCCTCTAAGACTTCAATTACTTTGTTAAATAGAAAGAAATAGAACTGCATCATGGGAGCTTTTGAAAAATTAATGAAGTGAGGCCCCTGAGTTTTCTTGTTGAGTAATATGCACTTGGCAAGAATAATTTTAAGGTAAAAGTTCTGATACAAAGATGAAAGTAAGCCAACTATGCACTCATGCTGTGTGAGCATACACACACACACACACACACACACACACCACACACACACACACACACACACAAAGGCCAAAGACTGACAGAAGAGACAGCTTCTGGGTAGTTTAACCCCCGGCACATGAACTTTCAGGGCTTAGATGCTTTTAGGAAGAAATTCAAGGGTTTATTAGATAAGGGAACAATAAAATGGTGTGATTTCTAAATTAAAATGACACATATTAATGACACAACATACAGGCTTGGTACCCATGAAGGTTAAAAGAGAACATCAGATTCCCTGGAACTGGGATTACAGACAGTTGTGAGCTGTCATGTGGATGCTAGGACCTGAGCCTGGGCCCTCTGAAAAAGCAGCAAATACTCTTAACCACTAAGCCATTTCTCTGGTCCCAAAATAACATTGTTTTCAAAATGCAATTTGAGTGACTTCAACTAGATTCTGTTGCTGTGAGATATTTGTACTCTGTGTGAAAATGTATTTGCTCTGTGATTGCTGAAATAAAAACTGAACAGCTAGTAGCTAGGCAGGAGGAATAAGCAGGATTTCTGGGGAAAGAAAGGAAGTAGAAGAAGATAATAGAGGCCCAGAGGAGACACCAATGAGACATGGAGGGAGTCAGACATGCAGAATAAAGAAAGGTAAAAAGCCACATGGTAAAAATATATATTAATAAAAGCAGGTTGGTTTAAGTTATAAGAACTAGTAGTACAAACCTAAGCTAAGGCTGAAATTTTATAATTAATAATAAGTCTCCATGTCATTATTTGGGAGCTGGCAGAACAAATAAGAATATGGTTATGTTCTATATAATAGAAAAAATTCACTAAAGTCTTTATAAATCAGCTATATAGAATTTCAACATTTTGACATTACTTGGTTTGAATTTAAAACATAATAATACTGACCTACCTAATACAGCCAAAGCTCCCATGTATTCTTTTTTTACAGGGTCTCATTTTTCTCTTTGTCCCCTCAGAAGTCACTACCAAGCTAAGTTTGGTGCATGCAGTTTTGTAAGATGTGAATAATT
Organism: Dicrostonyx torquatus; assembly: GCA_028555095.1. Taxonomy (NCBI): domain Eukaryota; kingdom Metazoa; phylum Chordata; class Mammalia; order Rodentia; family Cricetidae; genus Dicrostonyx; species Dicrostonyx torquatus. The sequence goes on from JAQHUG010000048.1 coordinate 9,645,948, forward strand.
ATATAAATATGCTTTAGTTACTACTGTGCCTTAATGTGTCAAAATATTAAAAGCAATTATATTTATACTGAGGTATCTAAACATGATTATACACATAGTTAGAAGTGTATAAAAGATTAGATAATGAATACAAATAGCCCCAGGTTATTGATCCTTACTGTATGGGATAGATTCTGTCACCATAACTCACTGTGCCTAAGTGCTAGTGGTTTGACTGACATCCAGGATGATTTCTTATATTGTAGTCTTTCCCATCATAGACTGAGGGTGCAACTCCACCCTTACTTGTTTTTGAAATCATATGCCGTCTGTCGTGACCCTATGTGAGGGGGACATCTGTCGGGGTCCAGCCTCGACAGGCTCATGGGTAGAAGCATGTGGATTAGAAACGTTAGGCAGACAGAACAGAGATACAGAGGAACTAGAGACGCAGAGTAGAGTTGGGAGGGCAGCCCAGTGAATACTGAATTTGCCTGCATTTATTTTCCATATGCTTAAATCCTTCAATCTAAAAGTGGGGAAGAAGGCAAAAGACTGATTTACCAAGATACAAAGAACAAAGAGAGCAATTGCCTCTTTGGTACCTGAAATACCCTGAGTTAAGTATTCTGTTGTTAAGGCAGGACATGCACCAGTCACTCCTTAGGTCAAGCTTCTTGTCAGCAGCCATTGCCTGGGTCAATCCTCTTCTCGTAACCTTGAAGGAGCAGGAATAGGCCTGAACTCTCTGACCTTCGGTCAAAGTGGAACAGATCCACATTCATGGGCTCAAACAGATTAAAATATTCACCTTTTTATAAAAGAACAGTTAAAGTATCAGTTTGTGGACAAAGTAGTTTGACAATATACTGCAAACCCAAAAGCATAAATCTACCTCCCAGAAACAATCATAAATGTGAGCAGACTTTGCTATAAGATGATTCATTATTTTATCATAATGTAGTCTGTAATGCTGAAAATTGAAAGTCCTACCCTTAGAACAGGGAGTGAATTTGAAGATTCTTGTCCATCATATAGTGAAATAGTTCAGATCCATTAAAATTACATTGAAGGAAATAGGTGATCCCATGAGGAAATAATAAAATTAGATAGTTCAGTGAATGCGGAAGGCAATGGATGCAGAATAGTTGTAATCTGAGTTTCCCAGGCTTGGTCAGTCCATAAGTACAAATGGCAGATACCATGGTATCAGCATGAATCAACATACCAGTGACCAGTGCCCATGGCTGACGTCTGGTCACATAGGATTCTAACAGTCTCATTGGCCTCTCCAGGTATGCCTGGGATTTCTATCTACATTCATGAAAGAGTCTCTCTCTCGCTCTTTCTCTCTCTCTCTCTTTTAAGATATGATCTTACAATATCTCTCTAGCTGGGCTGGAACTCTCTGTGTAAACCAGGCTAGCCTTGAACTCACAGAGGCCTACCTGCCTCTGCTCCTGAATACTGGGATTAAAGGCACAGACCACCACACCCAGTCTGGGGCACCGTATGCATCTTAAACTTCTATTTATTGACCTTCTTTTTATAGAACTCGGGCATGAGTCCTATAAAACCATGTATTTGTTGGAGGACCAGTACTGAGATGCAGACAACCACTGTCTCTCTCTCCTCTTATTCAGTTTTGTCATGTGGATTCACCCATAGAAAGTGAGTTTTGTGGCACATAGCCTTAGTAACCTCTCAGACATACTAGACATTAGATTATTGGCACTAAATACTATACTCTTAGTCAAATAATTTTCATGCAGATGGAGTATCTCAGATTTAAAATTTGGTGCCATTTTGGCAATATGTATGTGTGCTTATGAAAGAATAAATGCACAAAAGCTATTGTTTTTTACTGGTTATTGGAATTAAAAGTACATGAATGAATATTACTTTTGTCAAAAAATAACTACTTTTCAAGATTACTTTATTATTGACATGTTTCCCAATGAAATTCTTTATACAAAAAATGGTTACGCTTACTATAATTTGAAAATTAATTATATTTACAAAACCCTACAGAGTCTCACATCATTTCTCAGGGAAAAACTGATTGAAGCAATAGTGGGAATTTTTCTTTCTAACGCTTGACGTTTTTACAACATAGTCTATGTAGTCTTCACCAATGCCAAACCCCAGGGGGTATCGTTACAAATAATTATAATAATGCTTCCTTTGTTGGTCTTGTTTAGGGAAATGTATTTGAATATTTTAATTTCTTCTTTGATTATAGGTTAATATGTTAAATTGTTCATTATATAAAAGAAGTGATTGTTCTTATTTTCAGTTTTAAAACTGTATTTCCTATACACATGTACAATTATCATTTTCAAGTCAACTGGCAGCTCTGGCTGAGGTACCCACCATGATCCTCAGTCTCTGGTGCATATTAAATACAGTACAGAAGTATCTTTTTTCTATAGTTAACTATTAAAGCATGAATTCATCACCCTAAACAAGCCATTAATACAAATAGTTTTCAGATAACTGAAATTCAGAGATTAAGTAACTTGTCCAATATCACACAGCTAAATACAAACTAGATTTACAGCTAAATTTGTAAACCTTGACCCTGCCATAATTAATGGCAACTTATTTAATAGTAGAGTTTTCAGAAACAGAACTATAAAAATCATTTCAATTGTCTAAAGGAACAAAGATGACAAACAAGGAAGAAAGGTTAGAAATAGAAGGGTTGAGTAATAGTGTAGAGTGGTTAATATGTTCAACATATAATATGTACCTGTACAAAACTTAAGCTTTTTTAATTTAAAATGTTTACAGCAAGAACAATTATATAAAGTGCAGTATGGTATATTTTGATGGATTCAACCTGATGTAAGAAGGAACTCCTGAAAGGAACCCCAGGTCAAGTGAAGAAAGAGGCTCTTAGGAGGAGTGTCTCAGAATGATCATACAGTTTAAGGTGGGTCAAGACCTAGAGAGATCATTGGAAATTGAAATGCAGAAAACAGACTCAAGACTGCAACTTGATCCTGTGGAAAATAGTGACTGGGAGACTTTCAAGACAGACACAAGTTCCGTTGTGAAAGACCCTGCAGGCTTTGGAAAACCAGAATATCCTGGAGTGTATAAAACTTATGCTTCATCAATGACAGGGAACATAAGAAATAGTTCTGGGACCTGTGGCTTTGTAGAAGAATTTTACTGTTTACTATCTCTTCCCAGACTGCTGATTACTATCCTTCTGAGAGAAATAAATGTCATGGTTCAGGGGTTCCATTGTTCACTGTCTGGCAAGCTTTAATTTTATACCACCAACCAGCTACTCCCAAATCGTGATACGGAGAACTCTCATGAGTTATAAATACTAATACTCAGTCTAATTAGGCTCATTTCTGGCCATCTCTTTTAACTTAAATTAACCTGCTTATCTTTATCTTTCTTTTGCCTTGGGACTTTCTATTTTTCTTTCCTTCTGTATATCTTACTTACACTACTTCTCATGTCTGTCTCACTTCTTGTCTTGGGCATTTCCCTCTTTATCCTCATTATTTTTGCTCCTCTCCTTCTTCCTCTTGTTCTCATTCTGTTTATTCTCTCTCCCTGCCAGCCCCACCTATCCTTTCTCCTGCCTATCTATTCACAGTTCAGCTTTTCATTAGGCCAATCAAGTGCTTTGGGCAGGCAAGGTAAAACAAATGAAACATATCTTTACATAATTAAACAAATGTGGCACAAACAAGTGTAACACATCCTTAGATTTTTAAATAAACGCAGCACAAACAACAACAACTTTACGCAGTTAAAATAATATTCCACAGCATAAAGAAATACAGCACATATTTACATTGTTAATGTAATATCCCACAACAACTCTCCCTTTAGAGGAATAGCGTAAGCAGATGTGATGATGAGTGTATGTTATAAAAAATCTATGTTATTGAAAATGTCAAAGCGCAGTGCATTGTTTTGAGAAGTATTATGTATGTACCTCTTTAGCACAACTAAGAAAATGTTTTAGGTCTGGGAAAAGACAGTCTCAACAATAAGCCTGATTTTAATAGTTAATGAAGCTTTTATGTTGGTTCCTTCCTTATAGTAGGGACTTAGGAATCTCCTATGATTCCTAAGAAGCATATATACTACAATGAGTTCACTATCTAGCCCAGTGACAACTCTTCTACTTTCCTCCCAAGTCCCTACCTTTAATGTGTGTTGTTCAGTCTATTGTGAGAATATCTGATAATTTTTTAGTACTGATACATCAGTAATGGGACGTATAAGTGAGTTTCCATTTAAGTGAGTTTCCAGAATTAGACCTGTAATGTTAATTTGCCCACATACTCATAATTCTTTTATGAGCAACAGCTTATATTTTCAAAGTAGAGCATATAAAATGATACACACCTATTGATCTTCTCCCCCAAGACATTTATTGTCCTATATAGGACTGAGTTGAGTTGTTGGCTTCACTAGAATAGGATTTTCATACTTGGTCTAGAGACAACCTTCTTTGGAGTGACTGCTAAGTTAGTGAAAATTTGGGTACCTGCACCTAAACTCTATTTATCAGAATGAAAATACATTTTTCTCAATCAGTTCTTTAGGTCATTCTTTGAAAAATATAAGAATTAAATAAATCCATTTTAGATTTGTATATTCATAGACACACAGTATATATATTAGATGCTGACAATACCCCTGCCTGGTTTCCTAGACCCAGCCTAAGGATGCTCACACTGCTCAAAACTGTCATACCGAATGAGTCCTCATCCTAAGGCTGCTCTGGTTATAACATCACATTATGCCTATGAGTTGAGTAGGTGCTTTGGGACAGAGGCCTGAGCACTCTATACTTAAGAAGAAAGCTCCACGGTGGAATGTTTCTAATAGGAATCTAATACAGCCTTTCACAAGGTCCCAAGCAAGATAGAATTACCATTGCTCATAGTGATAATCTATTCATTCATAATCTTGTTACCTTCCCCCCCAATACACATCCTTAGTGTATTTCCTAGGATAATTATGCTTGCCTCTACACCTCTGTCTCAAAATTCACTTCAGAGGCCAGCCAAAATAAGAAAGAGAATGTAACTGGTATCAGAAAAAAAAATAACCCAACTGAATTAGTGATAATGTTTGGAGAACAGAGGGCTAAAAAGCATTTAAGATATAAGATTAAGGTAATTTTATTAAATAAGATCCTTGTGATCTAGAGTGCTTTATAACTTACTTAAAACAGAGTCAATTTGGGTGGATTTTGTTTTCACAAGTGCTCTCATTTCTGTGTGTTTACTTACCTTTGTATGAAATCTAATGTGTACAAAATCCTTATCAACTAATGTAGTTCAGTATTTTAACATTAAATTCCATAATACTCCTTAAAATCTTCAGATCTTCTTAAATCTTCAGATATATATATATATATATATTATTTATACTACACAGAATATATATATATTGTTTATACTACACAGAAGGTAGACAACTTAGTAATGAATTGATTTTGATAATAGATAGAAGAATGCTGGGACCAAATAAGTAAATAAATAAATAAAGCCTACATGGTGTTTGACCTAATGTCTTAGTCCATTTGTGCTATTGTAACAGTTTATTTGTTACTGAGGAACTTATAAAGAACACAAGTTTATTGTCTTATAATTATGAGAACTAGGAAATCCAAGATCAAAGTCCTGGCAGGTTCACTGTCTATGAGAATTGTTCTGACTGCTTTCAAGATGGCGTCTTGTTGCTGTGTCATCTGGGGGAGAAGAACATACTATCACAATATGTGAAACATCCTTTATACAGACTTTGATCCCATTGACAAAGGAAAGCACTGTCATGTTCTAATTGTCTCTTAAAGATCTCATTTCTCAATGCTATCAAATTTGTCATTAAGTTTTCACACCTGAAAGGTATTATGTGACTGTTCTTGGGGAGACGGGAATAAATATCACTTCGTCCAACACTGTACCCTGACAATAGCCCAAAGAAGTGATTTCACACAAATACAGCTTGGTGAGTTTATTGAAGTTATGTACAGCTTCCTTAGTCTTGGAGCCTTCATTTTCTTGCTAGGAGAGAGTGTTTCTGAGGCAATAACTACAAAACAGATGGACACATTTAAATCAAGCATCTAATAATAATTCCAACACTTTATTGTTAAATGTAAATTCTTCTTCAGGAAAATTCCTTCAGTCTTTCCTCCATCTTTGTTCAAGACATTGTTGTACCTAATTTTCAGCCCGAAGGAAGACAGAATGATGTATAAGGGCTATGTTTGAATTTTAGGGCCTGGCATAATAGCTTTGCGACCTTCAACATGCCCCAGTGGAAGACCAGTTTTCTCATCCATAAAAAGACAATATAATGTGTTTTTCTGGGTGGGTTGCTTTCACGGTTAAAAATGCACAACCCATGACCAGTAGGGTGTCAGCAGTCATTGGCTCACCAACAGCCTACCTACAAGTGTTGTGTGACGATGCATCATTTCTCAACTCAGCAAAGCCCCGGAGGCATCTGATCACACACTTCAATGCAGCTTGCTCTTTTCGGGTCATTTTTCTCCCAGTCTCTCAATTGGTCCAAGGAAGCATTGTTTATAGGATTCAGGTAGTAACTGATGCCTGGCAGATATCTGACTGACTTTCACATAGCTGCCAGCTCAAGTAGAAACTAAAAGGCTGGTTTATCAACCTAATCGCACACACAGAATTTAACTCTATGATTTGTTTGTGTCCTACAGAAATTAGTCTATTTTGACAGAACTGAACGTAAACATGGATAGTTCTGACATATTCCTCAAGCAAAATATGCAAAATAGCCAATAGATCTTGTCTAACAAATTTGGTGGCTGTGTGTTGACCCTTCCCATTGAGAGACAAGTCCTAGTTGTATGACATTTTTACCTTTGGGTTGATTATTCAAGCCTGCATTCTGTAAACAGTGACAAGGTCTATGTAATGATACCAAGGGAAAGAAGGACCTCGGCTGCTTCTCTAGTGTACATAGCATACGTAATGCTTGGACTGAGCCTCCTGGTACACCTCCAAGATATCAATGGAGGTTCACCTGGGAGCTAATCCAGAAACTCACAGCAAGCAGGGAAATGGGAAAGGAGTGAGGGAAACAGGGGGTGCAGCCCAAGCAGGAGAGAACTAGGAAATAGTATATACTGGAGACTTCGAGAAGGCCTAAACTCTGAGTCATCCCAACAGAGTGGCAGGAAAGCTGGAGTGTTTCTTTTAGGTTCTGTATTATTTCAGCTCTCCTCCTGGGACATTGATTCATAGCCACTTTGGTCCTCCCTGCATGCAGCCTGAGTACTACTTGAGCCTCAGAAAAGCCTCGAGCAGAGTCATTCTTGTAGTTAACAGCTAAAGCCAAGTGACCATGGCAAAGAGCTAGCCGCCTCTCCTGTATGCTGCAATAAACTCTTACTGTACAAAATTGAATGGAATTCACCAAGAACTTGAAGGAATGTCAAATAGCCCCGAGACTTCAAACTACTGATTTTTCTCATTTACCTCCTGCAGATACGTGGTTTAAACAGCATCGACTCTGTCAGTACTGAATAATATCAGGGCAGTATCGCCACTAAACGCTGTGCAAGGCATTTTCTCTTCTAGTACAGCAGAGTTGTGTTTTCCATTCCCTCCCTGGGTTACAGAGTAGGCAAAGTACTTTTCATTCCTTCTATTTAAACTGCATGGGATTCCGCAGCAGTTCTAAGACAGCGGTTTATCTGTGGTTTGCGATACCTTTGGGGATTGAACCTTTCACAGGGGTCACCTAAGATCATTGGAAAACACAGACATTTACATTACAGTTCATAATAGTAGCAAAATTATAGTCATGAAGTAGCAATGTTCACCACAACATGAGGAACTGTATTAAAGGGCCACAGCGTTAGGAAGGCTGGTGTAAGAACCACTGGTCTAAGGTAAGAGACTTTCATTCTGTAGAAATGGTTCTGGTTGAGAAGTCAGGGGGCGTGGGTTTTCATCGTCATTCTTGTTTGATGTTAAGGCCTTGTGCTCTTGAAAAAAAAATCATTTTGAATCTTCTAGATTTCATTTGGTTCATCTTTAAATTTAAACGTCAAGGAAAAAATTTTGTCAAGCATAAAAGCCTATAAAATGAGGCAGGGAAACTTATATTCTATAGATAGAGTAAAACTTGGAAGAAAAATACAGCCTTGAATGTGTGGGCAATATGCATATCTATTTCTGTAATGTGTATGCTCATATGCAGTTTTTCTGTAGTAATTTTTATTCCAAAATAAGGGAAAATCACATCATTGAGAGAGTATTTTATAAATCATCTTTTTTTTTCTGTTAATAAATGTTCTTTTCTACTTTCAAATCAGAGTGTATTTTCCATGCTGGGATCAGAACAGAGAAAGAAAATGAGGAAAGACAGGTATATGTTTGCTTTGTCTTTTGACTGGCATGGTTAATAGTGTATAGACATGAATATAACTTAAAACTTGGTCCAAAAATAGCCTTGTTCTGATTTTCCTAGTGATGCATTTCTTTTAATTTCCTTCTTGTCTTCAGAAGGGCAGTCAGGTTACACTAGAAAAAAAATGAGTTCCTATCTTTTAGTATTAAGAAATTTGGCAGTTTGAGAGTTTAACCAGCATTATTCTTATTGCCTAATAAATGTCCTGTTTTATACTATTTGGTCTGTGTTCTAGAATGGCCTGTCAGGGACACAAGCCCTATCCTCACACTGTGCAGGAGAAAATTAAGGATTGATTTCACAGCAATGATGGTATTACTGTAGAGACGGTGCCAAAGAGAAGGAAAATTCACATTCTATGCCACACTTGTACCGTTCACCTCTGGAGCTGGCCTTCTTCCCTGCGTCCTTTAGCGGGGTACCTCTGCTTGTCATGTTAAGTTGAAGCCAGCAGGTTGATGAAGCCACACTGTAGTTGTGGTCCCCATGCCCTGAGAAAGCAAAGCCACAGGTAGGCCTTTCTGTCAGGCCTTGCCAACCGTGGCTACCCATCATCCTTCTCAGTGAACAGCTCCACCCCGAAAGAGTCAGCTCCGGAGGAGCTGAGTGTCTAAGTTTCTCTAGTAAACCAAGGTTTTCTTAGATATTGAGACTACAGAAGACCCTCGAATCAGATTCAGCTTTGGGATGTTCTAATACCTGCAAACATCCTCACAGACGAGACTACACACTCAGTCCATTCAAATGCACCAGATGTAAAGGGGGTGAGTAAAGAGCACTCAGCTCGACAAAGGTATCTGAAGATTAGGTCAGAGCGTTTAGAGCGAAAGTGTGTGTGTGTGTGTGTGTGTGTGTGTGTGTGTTACTGATGAGAAGTGTGTTAACCAGTTCAAAGCTGATTTTGTAATCTTCTCTTTACAACTCTCCATAGTTGTGAATTCGTGTTGTAAGAACAGCGGTGTTCTTAAAGCTTGCAGTATCTACATGCATGTTGTACAAAGACGGTTCCTAATCCAATGTGTGGTTTTGCTTCTTATTTCCTTTTTACTGGTATTTTATATCTACCCCAGATATGAGTAGGAATGAAAGTACTTACTCAACAGGTGTTAAATTTCCTCTGGAGAATTTTAGAGACAGGAAGAGAGAAAGGTGTCTGGAATGTTCTAGACCAGCAACCTTTACACAAAATTCTTAAAATACATTTTATATCAGAATATACATAAGCACATCATATATATGCTATAAAACTATGTTTAGTTTTAAAATATTCTAATAGAAATTGAAGTTTCCTAATTATTTTATTTGTGCTTTATTACTCTGGGAGGAAGGGAAGGTAAGACAGCTTGGAGCCCAGGTTGGCCTTAAACTTACTATCTGGCTGAGGTGAGCTTTAAACTCTGATCCCTACCCCTCAAGTGCTGGGATAGCAAATGTGAGCTTTGGGGGGGGTCAATTCTCCCCACTCAGAAGAGGATTTCTAAACGCTTACTATGCATGAGGATCTGCAGAAGGTATTAGAATGCAGAGGACAGACTGTTCTCTGCAATACCGATTCCGGGAAAGTAATTAGAAGTCTACATTTTAAATTGCCTGGCTGATGCTAAGTGTGGTTGACAAGTACGTCTGACTTTGAGAAAAAAATATATTTTAGAGAAGGTCTCATAATAAATTCTTTTGAAAAAAAATGCCAGGAAGAGATCTTGATACAAATATTAAGCACTTTAAAGAATAGGTCATAGATAAGCAACATTTTAAAATCTGTAGGATGAGAGGAAAACACTAGCAATATGAGATAATTTACCCAAAAGTCATTGTTATTTGGGAATGTGTATGCACTAAAGCATTTTGTTTCATCTTCCTTATTTAACATTCACTAGGTCCACATTGACAGTCAGTCCCCTTTGGACATGATAAATACCATGTCATGGACAGGCCTAGGACCTTAAAAATGTTTAACCAGATATTCTACTGAACCAACATATATTAAATAGATATTTATTGAAATGCTTTGGGTGCTGGGCCCTATGTCAGACATGGGTATGATGTCACATTTGAACTCTTACATGAGTGTCCTCTATGTGTAGGCTTTTATAGACTCAGACAAAAATAACTTCCTATAGGAAAGATGTGCATCTCTTTGTAGAAATTTCACCTAATACTTTGAAAAGAGAAGATAATCATGGAGGGGAGGTACCACCTAACATCTAACACATTTTTGGGGGGAATTCTGGCATGTGAGCATTAAAGTCTTTATATTATAAAGTTTATAGGAGTGAAACTGTTCTTCAAAAGTGATGGGATTTTAAAAAGCTCGAAACCTACCGATCCATAATTATTTCTGACTTTTTTGTGTGGTGTTGAAGATTGAACCTCAGACTTCACTTTGTTACTGAGCTCCATCACTAACCCCTGAAGGGAGGAGGGAACACACACACACACGTGTGTGTATCCCTAACTTGATGATTAACTTCCTAGAAGTTCACTTTCTAAAATATAGTACATTGCATCAAATGACACTCAAAGAAATGCATCTGAAAAAGATATCAAATGCCTGAAGTTTGAAGTACCAATCAAAACTCCATGTGTTCAACTCTGCACTCCAAGCTTCTCCTGAAGCCTTGAGCTCTGTTTACTTCTTTCCCTTCTGTGTTTTTACAATAAACCTGCTGTATAGGATCTCTTGATCATTGGAAAGCCAAGAACATTGGGAATGGGACAAAGGATCAGTTTAAATTTGGGCTCTTTGTCAGCAGAGGCTGCTGCAGGAAGAGAGCATTGCAGAAGAAGGGGCAGAAAGAATGTATGAGCCAGAGGAACTCAGTAAGGGCATAGAGCAAAACTGGACCAACATCTCCATAAATAAGCTAGTGCTTGGGGAAATGTACTCCTGTGTCATCATACTCCTTCCAAACTGGGCCACCACTGTCCCTTTTCTGTTCCAGCTTGGGGGCTGGACATCTGTTAAATACTAAGATATTTTCCTTTCTTGGTTCCATTATCCTAATTATGTCACAAATTATACTTTTTCCAGTCTGTAATTATCTGTTTGCTTTGTTCCTTTGTGTGTTTTTCCAGCAGACCAAAAGCTCCATATCTAAAACCTATTAAAAAGAAATAAAACTCAATGCACATTGATCCTATAAATGAATATATAAAGCCTTAAATAGGAATCTAACCATCAAACTGACTTTCTCATCCAAAATTATTGCCCTTCATAGGAAATGGGGGGATGATTTAGATAGACAAAAGCAAATCTGTCTTCAACCTCTTCATTCTCTGGCTCAGTTTTTCTCAAAGCATAAACAGGTATTTTCAATTTTCATACTCAGAACAAATGGGTAAAAGGTTCTCTTTCTTGGAGTCCACTGGCAATTTAAAATAAATTGTTCCAGGTGCCTGAGATGGGCTTGTGATTTAAGGAATAAGGGAAGGTGGCTCGGGTCTTTGGAATCCAACCCTCTTCTCCTCAAGGCAGCTTCCCTTACCAAGCTCTGTGTCAAGAAGCCACTTACATTCACCATGAACTTCTAACTACTGGCTTGTACCTCAACATATGAAATAGTGAAAGACATCTCTTGAGGGAGTCCTCACCTACCTGCCTGGGTCTTCAGGCACAAGGGGAAGGAATCTGAGCTTCTAAGACAGTGTGAAGACAGAGAAGGGCTACCTGGGGGCCTCAGCCAAAGTGCTAAATGAAAGGCTGAAAGCCCTCTCCTACCCACAGATGTATTTGTTTCGGTGATTCAGAGTGGTGTTCAACAGTCAGGCAACAACTTCTCCTGAGAAGGTAGATTCTGAAAATCCTTCACCAATTGTAAGATTCTGGTGGCCCTGAGATCACATCTTATACAGAATAACCTCCAGAGGTTGGCATACAGTCTTGAGTTTCGGTGGCATGCATACATATCTCCTTTAGATTAACCAACTTCCTATGACTTTATGTTCTCCCAGTCCTACTCATTTACATCAGTCTCAGTAGGCTGCAGAGGTTTCAACTCTAATCCATAGAACAGATCCAAGGTTTCTGAAGAAGAAAGCTTGCAGTAGGTATTTCCTTGACAGACACATGTGGATGACAGTCACTGCTGGCCTGATTCTGTTGAATGTAACCAAAGGCTCTGAGAGGTGTTCCTTACATAGTGATGAATATCCATAGGGAACACATGGAGACAATCTCTCACCGACTGTGAGCTTCCTGCTATTGACAGTGGCAGATTTTCCACTGCCTTTGAGCATTTGCCTTAATCTATGAACACTGTGCTGCATTTTAGCTAGTTTAGAGTGATCTTTCTGTAATCACCATAACCTCTTTTAGACATGACAGCTATTCTTTAATCTCTATGCCTCCACTTTTGTTCCAAGCTGCTAATAAGTAGCTCTCTACTGAAAAATTTCCTTAGTCTCAGTAAATGGATGTTATTAGCTCCGATTAGTTTTGCTAAATCACTGAATATAATATCCTCAGGGTAGAATAAATTAATACATTTGTAAAGGTAATTCTACTAAGTGTTTTTTCCATACTACTCAGAAAAGGGAGATTGGAAATCATAATGGAACCTTGGGAAAGGTTTTCTAAATGCCCACACAAATTCTAATTGCTTATAACTGGTTCTCTTTACACTAACAAAGACAAACCTGTCCCTTTAAGGTTCTGCTCTTGGTCAGACCAGAGGAAAAGCATGCCACCCAGGTATGCCATTTGTTTCTTTTTGCCTCGTTTTTCTCTTATCACTGTTTATCAAATGGTCTAGAATATTCTTTTGCTTTAGACAGGAGAGCAGATCTGGATTAAATGATGTGAGACTTGGTAGGTTCCAAGGCCATCAGGCCTGCAGTTCCAGCCACTCTGTTGTTTTGAGTGACGAGTTTCCAGGCTGCCCTGTGTGACTCCTACAGTCAGGATGTCGGTCAAAGAAAGAGCCTGTCTGCAGGCCACAGAGAAGCTACTGACAGTGAAGGAAGTTGATGTGTGGCTCCTGAAGAAGCATCTGTAGCCAGGAGCTGCTGAGAACTTTCTGGAAAAGTAGACTCTCAAAACTGACTTCAGAACTTAGGACAGCAAGTCTAAGGAAGGTCAAGCAGCCAGTGTTCTAGGAAGATCTTCCTGTGAGTCAGACATACGCAAATGTTTGAGAACTCCAATGTTCTCTATTCAGTTTGCAGAAATGACTTTACAACTTTCTCCACAACGTTTTATATGAAGAAAAATAGGTAAAATATAAGATCCATGGTATTCAAGAAGACAAACTTGTTTCTTTGTGAATGTTTCTTGACTAGTGCGTAAGTGTGCTATGCATGTATTGTCGGACACGTGTGTTATAAACAAGACAAGTCTTTAAGGTAATTGTGGAGTGAATGAAACATTTTACTTCTTGTTTATCCTTGTTTAGGGTCCTTTCTCAGACTTAGTCCATGACTAACCTAAAAACTGGATATTTTCCTCTTAATTTTTTGTGTGTATGTGTACATCCACGCAAGTGTTCATGTGTGTGGGTGCATGTGTGTATTGGGAGGTGAATGATTAGGTATGTGCCTGTTGAAGCCAGAGGAACAATCTGTATCATTTCTTCCTCCAGCTCCACCTACCTTATTTTTGAGACAGGGTGTCTTTGTAAGACTGAAACTTACCCAGGAGATGAGGGGGCTGGCCAGCCAGTCCCAGAGATCTGCCCATTTCTTTCTCCCCTGTGCTGGGATTAGAAATGTATGCCATCACGTCTAGCTTTTTCAGTGTGGGTCCTGAGAATTGAATTTGGCCTCTTATGCTCACATAGCAGGTATTTGACAGACTGAGCTATTCCCCAGCTTACAGCTCCCTTTCCCCTGCCTGTCCACCAGAAAGACATCAACCAGAGCGGATGTTTGTGGGGATGCACAAGATATAGTGTGATATACTCTGAGTAGTGGACAATGCAGTTCTCTTAGTAGTCAGATTATGTGATTCTTGCATTAAATGAATGTAAAAGACTGAGCCATTTTAGATGTATGTATTTTTGACCAATTTGTCATTCCAAAGAATTATTTAAAGCATGAATAATTTTTCCATTGAGAAATATTAAAAATAGCATCTCTACTATCAGCTGGGTTATATAGTCTTGCTCATCTAATCATTTTTTTTTCTGTCTTTAAGAGTTAAGTTGAAAAAAAAAAGAGTTAAGTTGATTCCTATAGACAGTTCATGTGTGGAGTGATTGTTAATCAAGAACTTGGTTCAGGAGCAATGGGGCCCTAGATGTAAATAATGAGCAATCCTTCTGAGATGTATAGGGATTGGTTTTGTGGGTTGTTTTGTTTCATTTTTCGAGACAGGGTTTCTCTGTAGTTTTGGAGCCTGTCCTAGGACTATCTCTCGTAGACCAGGCTGACCTCGAACTCACAGTGATCTGCCTACCTTAGCCTCCCAAGTAGTGAGATTAAAGGTGTGTGCCACTACCACAGGCGGGATTAGTTCTATAACCCCTTTGGTTGGCCCATCAGTCTGTTTGTTTGCAATAAGGTCCCCATTCCCCTGGAACTCACTTTGTAGACAAGGCTTGCCTCAAAGTTGTGGTAATTGTCCTGCCTCTGCTTCTCAGATGCTGAGATAATAGGCATGCACCACCCTGCCCATCTTTAAATTTCCCTAAGATGTTGAATTATTCTTAGAATTCTTAGAATTGTAAAACCAAAGATATAATACATTTGTCACAATAATGGCTTTAAATTGTCATCATCAGTTACACTTCCTGATACCACACAATGGTTAGGATTTCAGCCAAATATGCAATGTCAACTACTCAGTCAAATATACTCCATGAACAAAAATAGTTTTGTTTTAAGGTAGTGTTGTATAATTTGCACATATATCACGGGAATTAATATAATCTTGGCTACTACAATAGGGATCACATGGTAGAAGCATGGACATGTACTGATAATGGCAGAAGCAACATGGAGACTTCTAAGTCCTTAATGCCAGGAGGCTCAGCATCCAGAGGGCTCAGGCAGTGTCTGTCCCTTGGAACTGACTTAGGGTTATCATCTATGTCACTGGACTCTGTGAGGTTCTATGGGAAACAATCTCCAGTATGTATCTATTTATTTCTTAATTTGTTTTTCTCTTTGTGGTACAAGGGATTGAACACAGGTTTCTTGTATGTTAGTCAAAACCTCTACCACTGGGCTATATGCCTAGCCCATAACTGGTCACTTTGAGAAGCTTAGAAAAGTAAAAAGTTTCTGTCTCCTTTCTCAAACACACTCTCCTGAGCCCTCTTAGGGAGTACTTGTCATCTTTCTCTCATCCTTTAGAATGGATTTTAAGTATAAAAGAATATATAGTCTGCAATCAAAATTTTCTCCAAATGTCTTTTGTCATGAATAGGAAGAGATTATGAATATGATCCATTTCTATGAATCAGTTTTGTTCACAACATTATGTAGCTAGACAGCGGGGCTCATGGTTATAATCTAAGCACTCAACAGATTGAGGCTGGAAGATTTGAGTTGGTGTGCAGCCTAGGCTACACAAAGATTTCAAGATCAACCTGGACTAAAATGTGAGAACTGACCTCAAACCAAAACAAAATAGGCAAACAGAAAAATAAAGACTTATTTAAATAGGTATATAAAATTCTAGACCTTGAATGAAGAATGCCTTTTACCGTTTTGGAAACTAAGAATCTTTTCATATTTTATTTAAATTTAATTTAATTTTACATTCCTTCTAGATTATAATATTGGATTTAGGAGCCTGTGTTTAGTTTCGGGATTCAAATACTGATATTGAAAGTGATATTCAGAAAAGAGAGGACTAGCTATTTTATAAGAGATTGCTTACCCAATCAAAAGAAAGTAAATTACAACCCAAAGCAGGGGAAAACCAGCTCCTGGCCTAGATCTGGGGAAAACCCCTGGACCTTGGCATCCTCTTGAACACAGAGAATTTCATAGGCAGATACCATCATCAAAAAGGCTTTTCTATGACTGTGAAAGATTAAAACAAAAAGAAGACCACTCTGAGTGCTAATCTGAGTACACACAAAATATGACAGTGTCCAAGTCACAAATAGCAAACACACTCACTCTGTGCACTGGTGGGGTTACTGCCTTCCCAGTCACCATTCTGGTCAGGCTCTTATCTTTCCTACACATGAGATTGCTTGATCCCTGTTTCCTACTCCAGAGGTAAGCCTGCTTCTTTGGATTTTTTTTTTTCAGGTGAATCTGTCAATACCCAAATCTGTAAGTTCTTCCTATCACCCTCTTCCTGAGACATTGTACAGTTACCCATTGTGTTTATTACCCCCATCACAAAGACAAATACAAAGTATTCATGTGGACTTTGTTCCAAGAACATTCTATAAATGTGCTGTCCATTTTGCATAAGTGTCTTGGTCAATGTTCTATTGCTGTGAAGAGACACCATGACCACAGCAATTCTTATTAAGAAAAATGTTTAATTAGGGATGACTTACAATTCAGAGGTTTAGTCCACTGTCATCATGGTAGGATGGCAGTATGCAAGCAGACATGGTACTGGAGAAGGAACTGAGAGTTCTGCATCTTGATCCTCAGGCAACTGGAGGTGAACTGTGTACCACATTGGATGTAGCTTGAGCATATAAGAGCTCAAAAACCAAATTCACAGTGACACACTTGCTCCAACAAGCCACACTTCCTAATAGTGCCACTCCCTATGTGGCCATTTTGTTTAAACCACCACAACAAGAAATCTGCATTTTATTAGTTTTTTTATCTCCTAACTGTGGACCTGGCTTGCTGTGACAGCAGCTCTGTCCTTCTTTTGTTAAGAATAATTTCCTATCCAAACTGAAATGCAAACTTCCATTTATAGAGAAAATAATAAATAGCTAGTATGCTATGCTGAGTATTTTATATGACTTTATTTTGTTTAATCCTTCAACAATCCTATAAGATGATAACGTTATATAGATGAAGGCTCTGAAATACTGGTGAATTAACTTGCCCATGATCACCTTACTAATGGTGAAGTTTGAGGCCAGAATGGTCTACAGAGTGATTTCCAGAACAGACAAAGTTCTGGAAAGTTGCACAGAGGGACCCTGTCTTGATAAATCGAAAAAAGAAAAAGGAAGAAAGAGAGAGGAGGAAGGAAAGAAGGAAGGAAGGAAAGAAGGAAACAGAAAAAAAGAAAGAAAGAAAAAGAAAAGGAAAAAAGAACATGTGTTGTTTTAAGACTCCAACTGCAGGTTCTGGTTGTATTCCTAGATTCTGTCAGAAGTGTATTAGTCTCTACTATCAAGGACCACTGTTAAATGCATTCATCAAATGGATTAGGTATCTCTGTAATAGAGGGAATGAAAGATGTACATCACAAGGATCGAATACAAGTGTATTATGGTGTTGGCTACTGAAACATTTTCCCACCTAGTTCTCTTTCCATTAATAAGGGCTGTAGAAATGCTATTTGCCTCTCCAGAGGGTGATTCATTTCTTTTCTGTTCTGCAATAATTTATCTCTACATGTGTGTATGGTGGGGGGGGACAGAAATTGATATCAAATGTCTTCCTCAGTTAGTATCCATCTTAGTTTTGAGCCAGGGTCTCTCATTGAATCTGGAGCTCACCAATTTGACTAAACTGGCTGGCCAGAAAGCCCTGTGGATCCCCCCTATGTCCACCTCCCCAGTGCTGGGATCCCAGGCATGGGGCTGCATCCAGTTGTGAACAGATGTTTTGAACTCAGGTTCTCATGCTTCTCCTGCAAATACTTACCTAACTAAACACCACCCCAGCCCCAGGCACCATGGATTTTATTATCCTACCTGACCACCCCTTTAATGCTAGCATCCCGCTTCTCTAGAAATTTTTATAGTGTTTAGCCATTTTCATGCACCTCTCAAGCTTTTAAACCTTTGATTAATATAAGTGAATCAAGAGATTACTTGAATCCATCAAAACATGTTAAATATTTGGAAAAAAGGCATAATGTTTACGAACACTTTTAACAAGCATGTAGTAAATTCGATACAAGGGTATTTGAAATATATGCCAAGGCACATTGTGAAAATTCTAAGCTTGATGTGAAACTAATACATGTTCAGAGACATAAGATTGATAAGCAAACATAACCTAGTTACGTTTCAGTACCAATCTTACAGCTAGAAAGGCAGGATTTATGTATGAGTTTTGTAAGACTTTATGCCCATTATTTAAGCCAATCATTGTGGGCCCTATATTACCAGAATTTATACTTAGCATTTTTCATATACGTTACTTTGTATCAGTTCCTACCCAATAGCATTTAAAAAGCAACTCATTTTCACACTCCTTCTTTTGCTTCATCCTTCCAATCAAATTCTGAAGCCAATGAACTCTGTTGAACAAAAATACATTGAAAAAATCATAACAGAAGGAAAATTCATTGTAAGCATTTGAAATGCTCAGAGAACAAGGCTTGTGGTCCATGTTGCAGAGAAATGTTTGTCTACAGTTCTGATCTCTGAAAAAATGCAGTTTGTTCATTCTTGACTGCCCTGCAAGGATTCCGTGGCGGGGTGGGGTAGGGGGAGGGATGAGTAAAGAGATGGATGGGGTGACAAAGAGATCCTGGCGAAGGGGGCTTAGGGACTGCTGTCACCGAAGGCTATGGATTAGATTAGAAAAAGTTTTGTTCAGGTCCATTCCAGAATCAATCATGCTATTCTGTAGGGATGCTGGAGAAAATTACATCTTGACCTGCAGTAGAGGAAACGTTTGTCCTGCGGCGCTTGTGAACAGCTCCCCATAATTCAAGGGGTGTGAGTGCATCATTATACTGGCAAAGTGACCTGACCCAGCTAACACATCCAGGCTTTGCTGTGTAGATTTAACATGAATGTATAAACTTTGTCTGTTTTTATATGTTTAAACCATTTCATTACACTTTAAATTAGGAACCATCTTTATGTGTACAGCTCAGTAGTGGTGATTGAAGAAACTTTGGTACACAACAGATCTCTAAAGCCTTTTCATCTTATAAAACTGAAATTCTATGTCCATTGAACAATATCTTCCCATTTTCTCTCCCTCATCACAATTTTACCTATTCTCTCTTTTTTAAACTAATATTTTAATTAACTCTGAGAATGCCACACAACTAATCTTGGTTATATTCACCCTTGTTCCCCTCATGATCCCTCCAAGAGCAAACCTCCGCCTCAAAAGCAGTCAATGGGTATCCCTGGAACTGGAATTATGGGTTCAGATTCACCATATAGGTGCTGGGAATCTAATCCAGGTCCTCTGAATGAACCACGGGTGCTTTATCCACTTCTCCACTATCCTTCTAGGATTTTTTTTTGGTTTTCTGAGACAGGGTTTCTCTGTGTAACAGCCCTGGCTGTCATGGAATAGCTCTTATAGACCAGACTGCCCTCAAACTCACAGAGTTTAGTAGGAAGAGCACTCGGTAGGAAGAGGCAGGCAGATCTCTGTGAGTTTGAGACAAGCCTAGGCTATAGAGCAAGTTCCAGGACAGACTCTAAAGCTACGCAGAGGAGAAACTGTGTCTCAGAAAAAGATAAAAGAATGCTGTTAGAAATTATACTGATTTAGGAATGTGGCAGCAATAGCTTGTTCACTAAGTTCTGTGACTTTGCCAGCCTCAGGAAATGGGCTAATTTTACGGTGCTAGGCAAGAATTCCCTCTTTTCTAGCAGGCTTTAAGTTCAATTAGGTGGTTGTTGGGCCAGAAAACAAATGCAACTATAGTTGGTAGATGGTGACTCCTTCCAAAACTATGAGAGCTGGTCCTCCGTGAGGAGGCTTCCAGGTCAGATCCAGAGCACTCAGATCAGTATCTGAAGTGTGTGCTATCTACAGGTACAGGATCTTGTCTTCTTTTTCTGGAAGGCACAAAGGACAATGGCCATAGCCTATATTGTTTGGGGAATGCGTCTATTGGTCTTCCTTGACCAACAACTCAAAAGATTTCAAATGCTTAATGCTGGATTTTTTGCTAAATATTTATGGCGGGCATTGTCACCTCAATTGGTGTAGCTTCACTTAAATTACACACATATTATATAATGTAAACTTAAATATATACATATATAAGATATAATGTAAACTTAAATGTATAATATAAGTGTAATATGTGTAATAGAATGTTGTAGGAGGTTGCTTGTTCATTTCCCAGCCACCCCAACATCCATAATAATCACACAGAAACTATATTACTTAAATCACTGCTTGGCCAATCACTTAAGTATATTGCTAGCCAACTCTTACATCTTAATTTAACCCATTTCTATTAATCTGTGTATCAGCACTTGGCTGTGGCTTACTGGGTAAAGTTCCATCTAGCGTCTGTCTCTGGCGGGGCTACATGTCTTCTCCTGACTCTGCCTCCTTTCTCCCAGCATGGAGTCTAAAAAAATTAGGGAGACTAAAGTCTCATGCCATAGCCAACTTTTTCAGGGCATCAGACAATTTTATATTCTGAGGCCTTCTGAGGGTTAAGCAAGGTCATGTGAGCAAAGTTTACTTGAGTTCAAGTTGCATACAGTCATCATGGCAAGGTTCACATGAGTTTAGTCTGTATACAGGAGGGCAACCCACACTTGGGAATATCATCTATATCATAGTGGGTAAGAAGATGGGTAATTGGAAGCAAAATCCACTGTATTATTACACCTGGGAGGGGCACAAAAGTGCACTCCAAGAACAAGCCATGTTGTAAAGGAACAGGGATTGCAAGAGTCTTGTTTCTTTTGTTTTGTTTTATTTTTTCAAAAGTTCTCAAAAATTCTCCTCACACAGCTTCATTCATGGACCCTGTTCTGACAAATGTCCTTTGGTAGACAGAGACGTAAATAATGCTGTCTCCTGTCTACCGAGTGTTGTTGACGTTATTACTATTTTATTAGTAAATGATGGGCAATTGAAGGTTTCTTGTTCATTCAGATGTTATTTGTGCCACTGAAGAAACTTTTAACAGCTGCCTTTTAAAATGCTGTGATGAAGACAACAGCAACCTCAGCAACCAGGACTGAATGAGCATATGACCAAACCGGACTCTCTGAATGTGGCTGCCAATGG
>JAQHUG010000048.1:9667644-9703707 GCA_028555095.1 Dicrostonyx torquatus
GAGAACTCTTAAAGCAGAGATAACAAAATATGCTTCAAGGGTTGCACCAACAGAAACAGAGAGAAGGAAGGCATCTGAAGGAAATGCCTTAAAATAAGTTGCTAAGCAGAGTCACTGAGACAATGGAAGTGAACGCAGTGAAGGGTGATGAGCATCGAGAATTAAAGCTGCCAACAGATATGCAAACACACACAACTCTTGGGGAGCTAATAAAGTCAGCCAGGAGCCAAAGGAAGAATAGTTATTTTATCCCTGCCATAGATATTCTCCTACGTTTAGTTTCTCCCCTAGCGCAAGCATGGCAAGGAGCGTTGTTAAAACGTCTCCTTGACCTGGTCCTTAACTCTCACTGCAAGCGAAAGGGCTACTGGATACTGGATACCAGAGAGAGGGGTGACCTGTGGGGTTTTGCTAAGTAACCGAGTTCAGGTATGGGAAGTAGATGTGTAATACTTAACTCCCTGCTGCTGTGTGATCCCAAAAAAGGTTATGAGAAAATAAATCACTTAACGTCCAAATATGAAAGCATTCTGCAACTTTTTTGATAGTTATCACTGCCTTGAGAAGCCGGATGGTGGTTGGTGAGGCTACCCTACCTTTTCTCCTTGTTGCTCTCGGGACTCTCGGTTAGACCATGTTCAGTCTCCTCACCATGCTAGGATGCGCAAACACCCTCACCACGGAGCAATAGATGCAACATCTTCAAAGAGTTTTAAACCGCTTCAGAGGTCAGTAACTGAGTAATGGAATTAAGCTGTTCTGTCCTTTGTGAAAGGTTCTCAGGTTTTCCAGCTGTGTTTCCCCTCCCAATAGCTGAAGATGCAGGGAGCGTTTCTGGCCATGCTCCATCTTCATCTGAGCGATGCTGTACTGCTGTCAATCCTAATAGGTAACCAAGCATTTGCCTGAGAACGCTCCAAAATCTGCAGGTTTCCTCAGCTGGGCTTTTATCTTTCTGTACTTTAAACCAACAGGTGAAAGGTAGAATTCTCCTAGCCCTTGAAGGAGGACAGAAAAATCCTTGGTTCATTTGGTGGGCTCACCCACTGTGCCTTTTCCCTTCTCCACTTCTGCATGCTATTTTGGCAGAAATAATGCAGCCCCAGAGCTGATTTAAATATTCTACTGACATCAGTAGATGTCTTTCATGGTTGATCTGGATTGTGTGACATTTTGCACTGGGTAGCTCCTGGGGCAGTGTTAAGGGACTGTGCTGTACATCACAAGATGTGTAGCGGCTTCCCTGGTTTCCACTGGATGTCAATAACAGCTCTCCTCCAAGTGTGATCACCAAAAATATCTTCTAGTATTGCCAGATATTCACTGAGTGGGAAATTGGCCTTGGTTTCTAGATGATACTATTGTATAAATACTATAAAAAAGTCATCTCCATATTCATCACCTCAGTTATAAAAGGGATTTATTATTAAATTTCTTTGGTCACTGAGGGGTGACCAAATATAGGCTATGCCAAATATTACATATTTAATTAGCAGTGGTATCAAGAAGGTAGACTGGTTAGTTCACATAACTATAAAGTCTGGATTGTTTGTATACACAAGTTTTAGGTCAGATTTAAGCAAGAAGTTCCAAGGATTTGCTTAGGGTTCTTCCTTCTGCCATCACTTCTGAGCTCTTAACTCCCTTTCTAACTTCTCGGGTTCTGTCTACTGAAACAAGAGATCCAATGTCTCTCTTCATTGTGGCAGTAGTTCGGGTCTTAAAGTGTCATGTTTCATCACCAAAATAGAAGAAACACTCTTTTGTGATAACTTGACAAGAGAAAGTTAACTCTGTCTCTCTGGTACTCCAAAATGTTTCATTGGCTCTCACTGAAACATATGACTGCCGTCACTGCAGGCAGAAGGTTAGGCATGTGAATGGCTTAGCTAATCAAGATTCACCAATGGGACTTTGGATAGAGAGAATTATTATATAGCCCAAAATGAAAGGAAATGGTGTCTCAAGGGTAAGATGCCAGAAGATGTAGATGTAGGCACCGGAGGACAGGGTTAATATCTGTTGATATCAATTCACATGCCTCTTATACTTGGTAGTGTTGTGAGGAGGCTGCTTGTTAGTTCCCGGCTGCTTAGCCCCAAAATAATCACACAGAAACTATACTGTCTAAATCACTGCTTGGCCCATTAGCTCTAGCTTCTTATTGGCTAACTCTTACATCTTAATTTAACCCATCTCCATTAATCTGTGCATCACCACAAGGTTGTGGCCTACAAGCAAAATTTCAGCATGTCTGTCTCCAGCAGCACCCCCATGGCTTCTCTCTGACTGCCTCCTTTCTCCCTGCATTCAGTTTAGTTCCCCCACCCCCGAGCTCTGTTCCCCTATAACTCTGTTACAGCCCCAAAGCAGTTCCTTTATTAACCAATGATATTCACAGCATACAGAGGGGAATCCCACATCATGGTAGTTTTAATCACTTAGCAGTACCCCTGTCCCCACTCACTGACAGCTTCCATAAACCAATTTGTGTCCTCTGCTTGGAGTTTGTGCAGCCCAGTAGACAAGTGGTGCACCCAGATCCATTAACCACCATTTTATTTTTTTTTTTTTGAAGAGTCCTCCCCAAGAGCCCTCATGGAAAAGCCAGAGTTCCTCTGTATCTCAGAGACGGGCAGGGGCATCCTGAACCCCTACTAGTGGCTCAGACACTTCATGATTCAAGTGGGGGCAAAAAATGATGTATCTGTTTTGAGCATCACCCATGCTAGTTAAATATGATCTCTTCCATCATCCTTCACTGTAATGATGAAATGGGAGTTCAGAGCCGTACATGACATGCCACTGCCATACCACATGTGAGAAGTGGATTATTAATTCGAACTGATGTCTCTTTTACTCTAAACACTGTGTTTTTAACATTACCTAAAGTGATCCCTTGGGAGCATGTGTATTTACTATGAACACATATTTACTGAAAAGCTATTATCAAGCAATGTGTTCAGCAGTATTTGGATAACAGAGAGTGTAAACCCTTTTCCCCAGGAATAAGTAAGAGAAAAACATTGTGTAATGAGAGACTCCCTAGCTGTGCTGGTAGCATGGAGACCACGTAGGAAGGCAGCTTCAACATCACTAATGACAGCGTCTATTGCAACATGAAATAGTGTCTTCAGCAGGGTGTAGCATGCGGCTTATTTAGGTAGTGACATAAAGTCCTCAGAGAAATTACCTGCAGCCTGGGTAGCCTTACAGCAACTTGGGAATTGATGCAACACCTGAGAAATCGGGGCACTCAGCAGTGTGTATGGCAGTCCTGTGTAAGGCATGTCAGTTTTTCCCCAGGCTGCTGTGTTCCTGAGGGAATTCCTATCGGATAATGGTGCGCATCAATATACAAGAGCGTGACTTTTGCTAAAACATCCAAATATAACAAACAATGGGAGCATTTACTCATTCCTTTGTTACCCAGAGAAGCTCAACTCTTTCTGTGTATTCTTCACCCCATAGATACTATGTGAATTTCCTTCATCTTTAGCAAAGTATATGGCTTTTATCTATACTCAAGAGAAACAATAACAAAAAATAGCCCCCCAATCAATCCCTACATACTTACCATTCAATGTCTTAGTTAGGGTCTTCTGCTATTCATGCAATCTCTTATCTGTGATCTCCTATAAAATCAAAATCAAAAAACAGATCACGTACTTCCAACATATAATGGCACAGGTTATCCATTACCATTCCAAAACCCAGGGAATGGAGACGGTGAGGAAATACTGGACCACAGCAAGACTGAAAAGAAGCTGGGCGAACTCTAAACTCTGCATCTCCATATCTGATGTCAAGACGGTCTTCAGATCTCCAAATCCTTTCAGCTTTGTTGACAGCAAAATATTCCTTTCGCTTGGGCTAGTTCTACTCCCTGTTAGCAGCTCTACTTGGCAGCTATCCCATGACTCTGGCATCTCTAACATCTTGAGTTCTCCAAGTCAATCCAGGCTTCAAATTCACAGCTTCATGCAATGACCTTTCTAAGCCTCCAGTTAGGGGAACCTCTGACACATGTTTTGTCTCTGTGACTTTCCTTAGTCTTGGGGGCAAATTCAATAGCCCCTTTCTTCTATCCTTAACTCCAGAATCACATGGCTGAAGCTGTCAAGTTCTGTTGCTTGCTGGAGCTCTAGCATGTCACCCCATTCCCATTTGATTACATCTTCAACAGTTTTCTGTCTTTCACGTCCTAAGCTTGGCTGTCCTGAAACTTGTAGACCAGGCTGGCATCAGACTCAGAGATCTGCCAGCCTCTTCCTGCCAAATTCTGGGATTGAAGGAATGTGGCACCATAACTGGATCTAAGCTTTTCTTTAATTCCTTTCCACAAGTTGAAAAGTTATCTTGCCTTTGAGGTCATCACTCTTTTTATTCCATTCCTTAATCTATTTATTTCCTTGAACACAAAATTTAGCTTTATTCCACTTCCTGGAGCCCTGTTTCTCAATCTGTACACTTTGTATTTGTATTTGCTCAGCTTGCTCTTTTTCATTATAAATCTTCATCAGAGCTAACACAAATAACCACATGACAAAGTCTATAATAAGCTGATTTGATATTTCCTTTGCCAACATAATTAATCCAAAGACTTCACTTTAGCCTTAGGCAGACTCATCAGACAAGGGCAAAAAGCAGCCACATTCTTCATCAAATTATCACAAGAATGATCTTTAGGCCACATAGTAATATTCTTCTCCTCTGTAGCCCCTTGGGCAAGGCCCCCATAGTTCTTCAAACTACATTCAGCAGCACTGTCTTCCATGCCCCTACTAGTATGGCCCATTAAGCACAGCTTAAAGCATTCCACTGCTTTCCTAACCCAAAGTGTCGAAGTCCAGATTCCTCCAAACAAAAACATAGCCTGGCCTATCACAACAATACCCCAGTTCCTGGTATCAACTTCTGTCTTAGAGTTTCTACTGCTGTGAAGAAGCATCATGACCACAGCAACTCTTATAAAGGAAAACAATTTAATTGGGGTGGCTTGCTTACAGATCAGAGGTTTGGTACATTATCATTATGATGAGACATGGCAGCGTGTGGGCAGATGTAGTGCTGGAGAAGTTGTTGAGAGTCCGACGTGTTGATTCAATTAAATATTGCCCACTCTAGCTATCTTTAAAACACACACTTTAATAGGGATAAGGGACAAAAGCAGATTTACAATACCAGACCCTGGATCCGTGCTTCTCTGAAGACACTTACCGACCCACCCAAGATCCGGGCAGAGAGAGAGCTTTTTCATGCAGACTCAAACTTTTATACCTAACTGGGACCTGATGGTCCAACCCTGAACAACCAGCCAATGGCTAATGGCGGGGTGTGGCTACTACCCTGATAGGCTAAAGCTGTTTCCCCATCATCTCCCCCTTTTGTCTAAATAAGATCAATCTAATTCTAGTATATTTATATACAATGGGAACAGNAGACCCAGTGACATGACATCACTCAGTCAAGATAGCCAGATACAGCCCTAGAGCCCCATGTCACCCACTGGACAGTATATAAGCAGAGACCGAGAACAATACTCTGCTCTGCACATCTGGAGAGATGCCCTCTTGATCTGCCCCACAGTTGGGGATCTCCCCAGGATCCCAACTTCTGTTAGAGGCTGGACCTGACTTCAGCTAAGATTTCTCGCACAAGTGAGCAGCCTTGGGGAGATCGGATTAATACCATGGTTAAGGATTTAAAGTGTGAACCTAGTGTGATGACCCTCAGCATAATAAAATAATTTTGTTAGACTAACTACGTATATCTACCTTCTTACTTGAGGCACAAGGGCTTACAGTGTGGTCCTGGAGGGAAGTGTGCATCTGCCTCCCTGACATTTGAGCTATCCTCAGCCCAGGGGACCCTAAAGCAAAAAGTCACCATATGGGGGAGGGGGCGGTATGCAAGAGGCAAGTTGGCGGTGGGAGGTTTCCTCTGAATTGGTGCGGTTGTATATTGGGTGGTATACAGTAATAACGCATAGTCTAAAAAGCAGAATCCCCAGAATCTGAGACTCCCTGAGTCCCCACCTCACATGAGAACAGACTCTTCCACTGACACACGCCCAGGTAGAAAGGGTCCAGATAGTCATCTCCAAGTAAAGCAGCAGCACATCACACCTTCACATGGTCCAGCGTCTGGAGAGTGTTGCCTGAGAGACATGCGTTTAAGACAGGGAATCGGAAAAGCATACTGTATTCTGAGCTTCTGAGAAAGGTGATAAAATGATGCTTCTACTGTAAAACGCTGCAGCTTAATTATGTCGATATAAAGACAATTATGCATGAATATATTCATATAAAATATTCATGTATGTTAGTGGATTTAACCAAACCAGTGTTTTATCATTGTTCAGAAACAAGTAGTCAGTGTAGAGACTATAAAGCTTAAATTTTCAACCAAATATTTCACAAGCTCAACCATCTGCCTCTGCCTCTTTCCTGTTTCTATTAATGGCACTGTGGCTTTGTGTCTGGGCCTAAAATCATCCTCATCTTGAAAAGCTGGAGTAGCAAACTCTCCAGCTTCCCACTGCTGTGAGAAATAAATAAGACAATCCCATTGTGCTGTAGCCTCCAGCAATTGAGCACGTAAGAAGATAAATCTGATGGAGAAATTCTGCAAAGGGGATTTTCTTGACAAGGCAGGCAGTGAAGGCCTTTGCTTTTGTTGATGGTTATGTCCTAACAATGCTTAAAAATGATCTGGCAGGAAAATAAAGAGGGGTATTCCAGGGCCATATCAACCAAAATATGATCTACAAGTTGCAGTTAAAGCATCCACAGCAGTCCAATGAATAATGGAATTAAAATCTTCCATTTTTGGTGACTTTGAGTTCCTTTTCATTCACATTGAATCCGGAATTGCTGTCACTCAGGCTGCTTTTAGCCTTGATGGAATATATTATTTCTTCCCTAGAGAGACAGCATCCTGTGGCTGACCTCACGAGGGAAAGAGTACACAGAGGGCCCCTTTGAGAGCCCATACAAGCCAGTCTTGGGGCTTAGTGACAGAATGAAGAAGAGTGGAGGGGGTGAGAAATCAGTGTTTGCTTGTCTTGTCTGAGTATCTATTTGAAGTCCTTTAAGGAGTAAATTTTATGTCATTCTTAAGTGAAAAACTTTATAAAGCCAATTCCTGTAGAGCACACGACATCTTTAATGTTTCTTATGGGCCACTTGTAGATTTAAATATTGTGACTGCTCACATTGCATCTTCCCTTAAACTAGAAGGGACAGAAAACAGGTTTAGCAAAAGCCAGACCTTATCTTGCAGAGTATGGCTTTGGTCTTGATCTGGTCCCATAAAGCTAATGCAAATATTTTCCAGGCTACCATTGTGCAAAGATTTGCCCATAAACTCCTGATTCCCAGAACTTCCCATCCCAATTATTGAAATTGCCTGTGCAGTTAAAACAGTGTAGAAACTTACAGAGAAGACAGCTGAAAACGGGACCCACAGCAGTCTGTAGGCTTTCAGTGTTTTGGACAGAGCCTATCTGTCACTCCTAACTCACACACAGTGTTCACTCTTGACGTTTCTACTTTTCTATACTCCACAGTACCTCCCTAGTCAAACAATGTGATGTGAATGCCAAGTAGTTTGGTAATTATATAAGATCTATATGGTAAACATATAGATCCATTTGTGTTGTATCAAACCAGTTACCAATCCTGGGGCCAGAAGGGCCGTTAGGATCGACCCATCACTTTTACTTGTCTCACATCTGGGGAGACTGAGGTCAAATGAGATTAAACTGCCCCATCTATGAAAGTCTAGGAACTCTCACAAAAGCAATAACCACATTCACAGACACTCACATCTCATGGCCTGCTTGCCTCTCAAAGGCATGGGAGGCTAGGACTGCAAGTTCTGGACTGGGGAGACACAAACATTCACAGCATAACGCTTAGGTTTTTGAAAGCTTGCACTCTTTCAAGTGTTTGTACAGAAGCTTGGAGGCAGGGCTGGGGAAGCAGGGAGAGGAGACAGACATCTTTGAGAGCCAGGAGGAAGAGAAAGATACTCCCCTAAGCTAGAAAGGAGGAGCAAGCTGAGTGAGGTTACTGCTTACTGGGAATAAGGGGTAGGTCTGCTGTGAATGGGGCAAGAACTGAAAGCGACAACCCCAGAGGAGACAGACCCATGGTCCTGGAGGCTCCCAGTTTCAGTTGATTCCTGTGTTCCTGCCCTGGTACTGAAGCAGCAGCACCTCTGCGATGCGAAGGAAACTTGTAAGCTACACAGTGGAGGGGGTGGCGGCAGCACTAACCAGCACCCTGAAGGCATCAGTGATACACTGAGAAGTGATGGAGCTCCAGGAATTCCTCCTGAGAACAATCTCTTGTGGCCAAGTGTGATTGTAGTACAGCCACCGAGATAAATAGACTTAAATGTAAAGAAACAAGATTTAAAAAAAAAAAATACCAGTTTGTAGTGAAGGTTGACACTTGCTATATTTATGTCCTTAAATCACAAGCTCAGGGAACACATTTGCCTCAGTAAGTAAGAACCAAACAACATTTTTCTCAGTGTATAAAAAGGGCCCAGCTTTAAAATTACTCATTTGCTGGCGATGGGTGTCGGTAATGATGATATGGAGTTCCATCTGTCCTTGAAGGTCTTTCTGACCAGATGTGCCCTCTGCGCTATTTTTGGTTTTTGGAATTGCATGTCAAATTGTCCTGAACTCTCTGCTGTGTAACTCTTTGCATTACAACTCTAATGCCTACTAGACTTAAGACTTAGACAGATCATTAAAAATGGAGCCCGTGCCTTAGTCTACAGTGTAACGCAGGAACTGGTCCAAATGCAGACACATAAGACATCAATAAAGGCAAAAAGTGCCCTAGTCTGAGCTGGGAGGTTTTTTGTCATGTTTTTTCTCAGAAGCTCAGAGCTACTTGTAGGCAGTAGCTCTACATCTTTTCATCTTGAGGGTAAATCACCATCCTCTACAGACTCTTCACTCTTCCTTTGACCTGATATAAAACATGAGCCTAAAGTTATTGTCTTGATTTTCCATCTTGTTCTTGTTTACACTTTCAACTCACATCAATTTAACAAAGTCAAGGTGATTTTCTTGTATTTTTGAAGCACTTGGCTCTGTGAAAAAACTCACATACAACACACACGTGCACACATGCAAATATGCATGTACGTACGCATGCATACACATATCAAAGAGTGCCTAACTATCGTCAGAGAAAGTAAAGCCAATCAAGATAAAGAGAAAATTTACTCTGCAAATGGCTTTGCCTTCTGTTACTGCAGGTGACCCCTTGCAGGCCTAACATAAGCCGACCTGGCTACTGTCATTACATAAAAACCTGACCACACCTGTCACACACACAGTACGGGTAGAGGTCCAACACTGAACTGTGAAATGAAAGTGAAAGGCTTAATTCCTCTGTCTTTTTTTTAATTCTCTGTATGTGTTCATGTATGCAGTTCCTGCATATGTGTGGTGGCCAGAGGACAATCTCACATGCTATTCTCAGAACACCAGTCATACCTACTCTGAGACAAAATTTCTCCTTGGCTTGTAACCCACAAATTAAGCTAAACTGGAGGGTCACAAGCCACGAGGACCCCCTTATTCCTGCATCCCCAGTGCTACAGTTACAAGTGCATTACCAGGCCTGGCATTTTTATGTAAGTTTTGGGACTTGAACTCAGGTCCTAAGGTTTACTAGGCAAGTACTTTACTGGCTGTGTCCCCCATGCCCCAGGCTTTATTTTTAGTTTCTTCCTTGTTTTTGATCTGTTACTTGCATTGGAGGAAAAATGGGAATCTGTCATCCTTTTTTTTTTTCTTCCAACTGATTGGGTAGTTTCTTTATTAGGATGGACATACACGGACATATACAGACATGCAGTATCCCCTAAGATTTCATGGTGAATAAATTCCATTGAGCAATCAATAGGAAATGCTTGTCCAGATTTCAAACAGATTTAATCCAGACAGAAGCAAAATGTATATCTTCTGGAAGACTGTTGTGTTTTTCAGTTTTTTTATTTAGAATTCCATACTTCTGTATGTATGTCATTTCTACCGTGCCCTGTGCCCCATGCAACTCCTCAAATGTCCAGATCCTATTCCCTCTCAAATTCATGATCTCATACTCATACTGTTACATATATACATGATGCATAAATAGGGATAGGTACACATATCTCATACATGTAACCTGCTAAATCCTCTTTATGCTCATGTGTGTGTGTGTGTTTCAGGCTGGCCACTTAGTATTGGATGACCTATCAGGGAACTCATTCTGCAGGAACACCAATTCCTCCTCTTTCAGAGTAGCCATTGATTGCCTACAGCTCTTCATCTAAAGATGGGGCCTTGTGACATTCCCCTCATCTGTGCTGGCATGTCAACTAATGTCAGTGTGCAAGTCTTGTTTGGGCAAGCATATTGTTCAGAGTCCGTGAGCACAACTTCCCTGCCGTGTCTAGGAGACACGTCTAACTGCAGGTCCCCTGGGTATTCTGGCTGTTGCAATTCTTCTGCGTCCTCTTCCAAGATGTTCCCTGGATCCTGGATACGGGGGTTGTGTTGTAGATGATGTGGTTGGCATTATTAAAATGTGACTTTGTAAAACATTTGAGAAAGTACTGTAGCAGTTATAAAAGAAATGTATGAAATAAATAATATGGAGTTAAATACAGAGGAAAAAGAGCAGTAGGGAAAGATAACCTGTAATTACTAAATGCAAACACAAAAGAAGAGAAGTTGGATGGAGGTTGAAATTATCAGTGAATCGCAGTGGGATTTTGGTGATGGTTATAAACTGGAGGTGGGATTAAGAGTAGGACCAATTGAGCTCACCATGAGTGCTGAGCAGAAGGACGGAAGGCATGTTCTCAAAGAGTAAGCAAGTAAGTCAGGGTGACAGTCAAAAATGACTACATAGGTGACAGCTACATTTGATGGATGGTGAAGGGCTGAGGCAGTACAATAGGAAGGTAATGAGAGCTTGAAGCGGGAAAATGCTGAAGTAAACAGGTGCAGAGGCCACCCTAAGTTATACACAAAATGAAGTCAAAACCAAGCGAACACCCTAAGTCGCTCTGCTCTTTACTTCAAAGTCAATATAACACTGTAACGTGTTTTGAGTCATAATCCCCAAGGAGATTCATCTACCAAAGTGGACGTCTCTCTCACCTGGTTGCCAAAGACCCAGCTGAGAATTCAGAATGAATGAATCCCTAAATCTGTTTTGGGAAGTTTCTCCTGCATCATCGGATCAACCCTCAGTGGCTTTGTGTTAAGGAACGTAGACATCATATACAGTCGTTCGCTTCGTAAACAGAAGTCCAGGACCCGAAGCAGTTCACATGTGTAATCCCAACACTTGGGAAACTGAGGCAGGACTGAGAGTTCAAGGTCAGCCTGGATGACCTAACAACGCCATCCCCAGATGCGCTGTCCCCAGATGTGCTGTCCCCAGATGCGCTGTCCCCAGATGCACTGTGCGAGATTTTGATGGAAGCTGCGCTTCTTCATTTTCATTCATTAAATTTTCCAAACTCTAGAGTTTTAGGAACAGAATCAGAGTGTGGCTGCCCTAAGTACCTATAAACAACTTCATGACATTTATTTCTTCCATGAGAATAAGCAACATTTTGGTTATTAAAACTTAATTTATTTTTTCCTGTTTATGAACTGAAGGCACATAAAATGCAGAAAAGTCATCAAATTTTCTTTTTTTTAAAAATCTATTCTTCCAGCATCCTCCCCACACATTTTGTTTCATAATTGAGGTCATGTTGTATTTCATATAAGTCTCCTTTTATGGGTCTATGCCACAAAAAGAATATTTAAATAATAAGACACCTCATTCTAAAATGCTTTGCATTTGAAAGCCTTCAGCTCTGGATTTCTGCAATAAGATTTTATCAGGGTCTTCAGCAGGAAGTGAAATGAGACACGGAAACTGCCTACAAATTTAGAGAGCCCAGCAACGTCAGCAGATTCTACTGACTCCAATTTCTGTGCCTTGCCAAGTGACCAAAGTCGAAAGACAATGACTGGTGCCTCCTGACTTTAATTAATGTTTAATAGTCAGTGGCAAAAGTGTTCTTCCTCTCCTAAGTTCTCATTAAGTCCCTTTTGAATCAGTTAATACTGTTTATAAAGATGTGGGTATTTTCTCTAATTACCGTAATTTTGACTACTGTCATAAAAATCATTGCTCCACATCACACTGTCAGAGATCATTACAGATGTGTACACACTTCTCCCCTCCCCCTCCTGGAACCAGTCCAGGCAGATCTGCAAATTTAAATGCACTAAAAGATTTAAGAAAGAGAAGGGAACTCCAAATGTATCATCATATTTCATTCAGTCAATTCCAGAATAAAAGCAGAAATGTATTCATCAAGATGCTCTGTTTAAACATTAAGGACTAATTGACATAGAATTCTGTTTCTTTTAATAAATTTCATTATTGTAAAATCCCATTCATTCTGTGAAGCAAGACTGAGTCGAGACAATGGATTTTCACATTTCCTGTGTTTGTAATTTCTGATCCTGCTGAGAAACAGGTCCATAAGGGTAGAAGAATTTCCTCTGAGATGGACTAATTTATATTAAAATCAAGATTGAAAGAACTGGGAACGTATGGCCCTGCTTCTTTTTCCTGTCTTCATCTTGGGAGGCAGATATGCAGGAAACTTGTGTTCTAGCCTGTTCTTTTTATGTGGGAACGGTTGTGGTTTTCTGTGGTTGAGGGAGTAAAGGCTGCCCAATTATGTGGTTCAGTCCTCGGAGGCCCATCTTAAACCACATGCTATAAACCAGTATTTAGACATAACGAGGGATTATTTTAATGCCCCCCATAGCTCTCTAAAAGTCTTGGTAGGCTGAACGGGGTCCCATTTCTAGCCCTCTTTGAAGTCAATGCTACCAAACAAAGGCTAGTAATAAGCAATGCTGCCAAAAAAATAAAAGAACATACATTTTAGGCGTGTTTTAAAGGAGGTTTTGTTGTGTTTTGTTGTAAATACTGCTGCACTCTTTATCCCTTCACGTTTCATTCTGGAGCTACTGAATAAAAAAAAAAAAGCTATGGGGAGGAAATGGGGGTGTCTGTGACCCAAATTTTTCTTACCAGGAGGTCATTGGTAGTATCAGTCCTCACGCTGACCTTCTTGCTTTGCCATATACGAATTATTCTCCCTATTTTACTGAGTTTTGATGGGGTGAAGGGCTCTCGCACACTCAAACAGCTGCCCTGGAAGAGCAGACATTTGCACTGGCTTGTTCCCACACCAACAGCTCCACAACCTGTCACATCTTCTTCCTTTGATGGCCATGACCACTGAAGGATGGGAAGGAGGAGATGGGAAAAGGTGCTCCAGGAGAACAAGAGCCATGTAACGTCTAACCAAGC
This sequence comes from Dicrostonyx torquatus, assembly GCA_028555095.1. Classification (NCBI taxonomy): domain Eukaryota; kingdom Metazoa; phylum Chordata; class Mammalia; order Rodentia; family Cricetidae; genus Dicrostonyx; species Dicrostonyx torquatus. The sequence goes on from JAQHUG010000048.1 coordinate 9,681,054, forward strand.
ATCGGGTCACACATTTTTAGTTTTGGTTTCTTTCTGTTCCCAAACAGGTTAAGCCATATGCAGGAAGTGGGCATAAAGTAACATTTCCGGTTTTGAAAGATTACTTTTCCTGGGTTCCTCAGAAGCAACCTTGACAGCAATGCCATAGAACTTTATAAACTATCTTAATTTTGCTATGATTATTTTGGTCCAGCCATGGAATTTTTTTTCATTGTGAAACAGCAGTGTTGACATTGTTTCTTCTAAATCTGACCAGGGCTTTACAAACATGACTACAAACAGCAACTAAAGAATTCTAACTCTTGAGAAGGTATAGATACCAACCCAGCCTGGTGGCACACGCCTGTAATTCCAGCACTCAAGAATCTGGAAAGAGGAACATTTTAAGTTCAAGGTCAACCTGAGCTATGTAGTGAGACCCTACCTCAAACAAATAAATATAAAGAGAAAAGAAAAGCGAGGCTTATGGAGACATAAGTTGGACCCCCAGCATACACACACCAAACAATGATTCATTTGTGTTACCAAAATAAAACAATTATTTTAGAGAAACATGCAGATATCACCGCTTGTTTTCAGTGCTCTTGACTATCTGTTGATCTACTCGTTAGTAGAACAGTGTTTGTTACTCAAGGAATAAGTGATGCCAGACTTATTCCGACTCATAAAGACTTCCCATTCTCTGATTTCTCTTCTTCTCTTTCTTACCGTTTTACCTTGTTAATCTTCTTCTTCCCAAGTTTCTATTTTTGATCATCAAACTGTGCCACAGTTAAAACATAAGCTTGAAAGCATTACACTTTCAAAGGTAAATAAAAAGATCAAAGAGGATGGAAATTGCATCATTCCTTCTGTTGGCAAAAGGCCACTGATCCGAGGAAATGCTTAACTGGAGCCATATGTAACTAAAGAAAGCTTTTGTGTGAATAGTCAGTGACGGGAAGGTAAGCTGACTTGTGTGAAGACTTGCATGGCTCTGCTGTGTTTTTTAATAGCTTTGAAAATAAATAATTTGTTTTCTGAAGCTGCCTGTGTGAGCCTATGAGCATCACTGAGAAGCCTCAGGGGTCCATTTATCTGTCCTAGACAAACCAAACCTCTCAGTAGACCAGCACCTTGGCTGGCCCCAAGCTCCTGGAGGATCGCTGCCCCCAATTCCTCCTGTCCTTGGTGTTACTTTGAGTTGAATCAAGGACCCAGGACTCCCCTACTCTTATATTCTAGAATATATTGGCAATTTGCCTGTGGTCCTGGATCTAAGGAGTAGCAGAGTCTAACTGTAAATACATCTGTACCATTCATAGGGTGCTTCTAGTATGAAATGATACTAATTTATGGATGTTTGAAATTTTATTTATTTGTATTTGATGTGTATAAATGTTTTGCCTGCATGTTGTGTACCATGAGCATGCCTGGGAATAGGGGCAAGAAGGAGTAGTTGAATCTCCTGGAACTGGTGTTACAGAGAATTATGAGTCACCAAGTGGGTGCTGGAAATTGAACCTGGGCCCTCTGGAAAAGCAGCCAGTGCTCTTAACTGCTGGGATATTGCTCCAGTCCTGGAGTGCTATTAGTTTTATAGTCATTTCTCTAGTTCCCTGGTTACCAAATTGCATCTGTGGCTTTACAGAGAGATTCAAATTTTATTAATATTTCAACCACATCACTACTTTTAGGAGGTAAATAGGCCTTTAGTGCTACATAGGTAGGATTGGCATTGAAAAAGGAGAGTTTGGTCGTTTTTGGCTAGAAACTAATCCCTTGATTTTGGACTCTCAGCCTCCCCAATACTTTTAGGAATGTACCAGGACAACTTTTTTGTGGACTCTATAAGGAAGGCAAGGTCATTTATTAAAAATTGGAATTCTTCCCTTAAGAATCCTCTATTTAGATCTGTATCTTTTTTTTTAATTGGACTGTTTGGGTTTTTGATGTCTAGTTTCTTGAATTCTTTGTGTATTTTGGAGATCAGCCCTCATCAGATGTGGGGTTTTGAAGATCTTTTCTTACTCTGCAGGTTCATTTTATCATTCTATCAGGTTCTTTGTAACTGGATTATGTTGAGATCATTGATCTACTTGGACTTGAGTTTTGTGGAGGGCAATCAATATGGATCTATTTGCATACTTCTGCATGCCAACATCCAGTTGTACCAGTTCCATTTATTGAAGACGCTCTTAACATGAGGGGAGGAGCTTAGTTCTACCTCAACTCGATATGCCATGCTTTGTGGACACCCATGGGCAGCCTGTCTCTTTCTGAACAGAAACAGAGGAGTGGTTCCGGGCATGGGGTAGGGGTGGGCAGAAGGAAGGTTGGGGGAGGAAATAGGAGAGAAGGGAGGGTAAACTGCAGTAGGGGTGTAAAATAAATTAATAAATTTAATAAATAAGTAAATAAGTGGCTTGGAAATCATTTTGAGACTATGATCATCTAATTGCTACTGTGGCTAAGTCTCTCTGACCCCTTAAAATCATTGTCATACTGACTTGCTTTCTACTCTGGACCTTCAGGAGTTGAAAGTCCTGCTCAGCATTTGGATTCTAGTGAGAGAAGCAGCTGGCAGAGAATAAATAGAAGGCCTTCTGCTCTCACCATTTGCTCTAGTTTCCTTCTCCTGATCCTGTGTCTTTATTTTAGAGGCTGTGCTATCTCTCTGCACTTCTCTGCTACTGAAATTTTCACTCTTGTCCTTGTGACATCAGCACGGAGCATGCCGGGTTTTGTTTGTTTTGAAACTATTTTGTCCATAAATAAACCCACTCACAAACCTCTGTTACTTCTGGAGAACATGAGGCAAAGGGAATTTCTCTCACACTCCAGTTAATAGCTTCAGGTTTCATAATTAGACATTTCAGTTCTAAACAGCTGTGCATCATCTGGAAAGTTTTCTGCCTTTTTTACCTCAGGGAGCCATCTCACTGACTCCCCCCTTTTCCTCTTCATTCTCTGTATCCAAATTCACAGCTTATTAAAAATACAGAACAAATGGCCTCCTCTTGTTACCCTCTTCCCACTAGTCTATGTCCCCAGGTGTTTACTTTCCACCTGTATTACCTCAAAATGTGTTTTTCTTTAAAAAAAAAAAAAGGAAATAGAAGTTTTATGCCTTAGATGAATTCTGCAAGAACTTAAGTTGAAATGTATTTGCATGTGAACATGTGTCTGTGTCTGTGAGCTAGAAACATAAGCCAAGGTTCAGAGGACCGTACCGAAGGTCGAAGCTAATTCACTTAGAAAAGCTTCACCAGTGTGCACTACATCAATGATGCTTCTCAGAGAGTGGAGTCAGAGAAATCCACGGCGTGTGTGTTGCAATGGATCCTTCTTTTTCGTTGTCCATTTGACTCTCAATCTGTATTAAGTCTCAAGAGTATACCGTCACCAATGTGAAAGTAAAACATTCTTGAGGGTACAGATCAAAGAATCTGGGAAATCAAGTTTTTTTGTATTAAATATCACAATTCATGCAGAATTGTATGTACATGGTACATCTATGTTGTGACAGACATGGGAAATAGTGTGCTTCGTTTTAGTGTTGAAGTGTCTTTGCGTCTGTGGCAGACTGCAGCGAAGGGAGATTCTGCACTTTACAAAGCGGCAAATTTTCATTTTCTCCCCATTCATTTCCTACCTGTATGGCTTTGCCTACCCAGGTGGAAGGGGAGATGGACAAATAGACTGGCGTCTGTTCCACTGGGATTTCCTACCAGAGAGAGCTGCTGATTGGGAACTGCTCCAGTTACCTTTCTGTGGGAGCCCTCCGCATTGCCGATGCCAGCTCACTGCCCTGCAAACAGCTATTTCCTCGATTCCTGGAATCGGAAATGCTGAATCTGCAGCCACTATGATAGTCTCTCTCTCTCTCTCTCTCTCTCTCTCTCTCTCTCTCTCTCTGTGTGTGTGTGTTCCATACAAGCCGTTGGCATCTTTAATTCATCTTTTAAAAAGCCAAATGTGCACAGGCTTTGCGGCTTTGCTTTCATTCCCTAAAATTTCCCTGTCTGCTTTGCTTTGTTGATCATCTAAAAGTGCTCAGAATTACCAAGCACACGTAGTGCCTGTGGTGGATTCTCCCGCTGATAGTCCACCAATGCCCCCTACTGATACATTCCCCTAAATGTAAACCTTTCCTTAGAAAAGAAGATCTTCAACCTCTCACTTAGCAACGCAGCATCCACCATCTTCATCTGACCACCTCTCCAGACATCTTCGGCTGCTTTATTAGCTCCTCATTAGTGTAATTTCCTCTATTAGTCTTTACTAGAGTAGTCACGATATTATTCCAAGCTTGGCTGGCTTGATCAGAAAGGCAGTAAAAGCATGAATTGAGCTTTCTACCTGACAACCAGGGCAAACATTTGCTTATAGTGATGTAATAATTCCTGTCATATTTGTACTGGAGGGGGGGAATGGCTCTTGAAATGTCCTCACGTTTGCCAACCTGTTTCTCACGTATGTATGTATGTATGTATGTATGTAGTATATATTTTTGCACAGCTTCTGTAAAGAATTATTTGGATCCCTCTGATACCCAAATACGTGAGGCCTAGCTTTCCCTGGTGGCAATGGGTACCCCACCCACCAAAGCATCTCTTTGCATCTTTGAACAAGTCTCCAGAAAGTTCATGCACATTTTTTTCTTTAGTGTTCAGCTTCCTGTCATTGGCCAATGTGACTGATACAACAATCTCCACGGTAACAAATCCCATTCCTCTTCATTCTTCAAATATTTAAATCAAAGAGGGGTGCCCAGCTCCTGCCAGTCCTCTCTCCCAGGGAAGTGGGAAGGTCAACTGTCAGACAAAGGGCAAATAATTCTGTAAATGTGAGACTAAAGGGCAGAATGCAGTAGCTTATGAAATCCCTGCTTTAAAGCGATGAACTAATTGATAGTCTCCCCTCCCTTCCCGTCTTTCTTCATTGTCACCACAACCACCTTGAAATTTATAAATTTATCAGCTCTTAAGTATGAAGAAAGCAGGAGGCAAAGTCAGCTTCTATGGTTATATAATGCCAGTGCTACTCACAAGATCCAATATTAGGACTGCCTTCATTAGGACTATAAATTATTATTGACCTCCAGCATAATAATTAGTTATTATTAATTATTCTATTTATGACCATTTTTGAGAATTCATAACTAAGTACATTGTCTTTATATCATCATTTTCCGTCCATCTCTCCCCTTTATTTCCTGTTCCCTCCCTGCCAGACCTACTCTCAAATCTATGCCTCTTTTCTATAATTATTGTTTATATTATATAAACAATATATAGATAGATATACTATATATAGTGTGTGTCTATCATGTGTCTATCTACATACACTTACATACACTGACTCCAATTAGTGTTCTCCATAAGTACATGGGTTTAGGTCCGGTCACTTTAGAGGGATTATTCTCTCCTAAAGAAAACTGACTTTCCCTCCCTTACCAACCATTGACCTCCTGTGTCCTTTCTACTAGAGGTGAACCCTTTTGAAACTTTTCCCCATCATGTTGGCATGATGTGGTCTTGTGTGGTGGTCCTATTGTTGAGAGTTCATGGGTACCACTTCCCTGTTATATCCAGAAGACACTCTAGCTATTAAAATCTTTCTGCTCCATCTTCCATGAGGTTCCCCTGGCCTTGGGTGTAGATATTCTGTTACAGACATCCCATTTAGGGCTGAGTACTCCACAGTCACTTGTTCTCCTCATATTAACTAGTTGTGGACCTCTTAAGAGCCCGCACTCATGGGAAAAGTATTCTTTTATGAAAGGTGGAAGCTGTACTTATCTTGGGTATAAAGATAAGTTCTTGAAAGGCAATTGGAAGGGCTGGAGAGATGGCTCAGAGGTTAAGAGCACTGCCTGCTCTTCCAAAGGTCCTGAGTTCAATTCCCAGCAACCACATGGTGGCTCACAGCCATCTGTAATGGGGTCTGGTGCCCTCTTCTGGCCCGCAGGCATACACACAGAATATTGTATACATAACAAATAAATAAATATTTTTTTTAAAAAAGAAAGGCAATTGGAAACTCTGTCATGTCAATATCACAGTTATGGTAGGTTCTCCTCTACGGCCCATATTCCAGGTACAGGTTCTTAATATGTCGCTCACAATGAGCAGAACTTAAGCCCAATCAAATGGTTCTTGGTCATCCCAACCCATTAATTAGTGACATTATTGCACCGCTGGGCGTATCTTCCCAAGCGAGTTGTTATTATAACCTGAGGATTTACAGCTGCAGGACTGTTGATAACGTTTCTACAGAAGCTTGCATAACACCTCTGCACTTGTACCAGCTTGATTTCTTCAAGTCCCATGACCAAAATACGAGGTCTCACCCTCAAGTATGCCAGGCACCTGAGAGCGGTGGTGATCACCACCGTATTGTTTCCAGAGTCTCTTTCCCTCCTCTAAGAGCTAAAGGGTGACTCTTGCCTGATGCTTGACTTTGTGTTAGTCTACGGCTCATGGGAGAAACATATCCTTCTGCATGTGGGTAATGCTCGTTCTCTCTCACACAGACTCTCTCCTTTCCTCTCTCACTCGCTCTCTTTCTCTGTGCATAATATGTATATTTCAGAAAGATTATAAAACAGTATTTGTAGCCTTTCCAAACGTTCTTTGTGCTATTTATCCCTCTTCTCCCCTCCGTCTGTCTCTTCCCTCATGGAAGTTTCCATATCCCCATTTCCCCCTTCCTCTCTTTATAGCACCCATGTTCTCCTGTCCTCACTCTAAACAATCTCAGAGCTCCTGAACTTAGGCTGAGGATTTTGTAAAACATCAAATGTCTTCCAGGACCAATTGGATCTCTGTGGGATGCTTATCATTCCCCTGAGATATCCTAGAACTATGTGTAGCCCACTCCTCCCTCTTCCTTTGACTTGCAGGCCTTGTTTGTGAAGTGTCTATATAGCTATTGATGAAATCCGCTGTTATATTTTATCTCAACAGTCATAAATAAAGTATGCCACCAGTGTCCAGGACCATAGCTGTATTAGTCTTGCTGGGTTAATTTTGCATGTTAAAACAAATTATGAAGTTCTCTTTCTTGTAATCATTTCCCTAAGATAATGCAAGACAACTGTACATGCTGTGCTCTCGAGGAAGCAGACACTGAGATGGGAGAGGCATGAAGTAATTATTGGGGGATATTACCTTTTAGGAGGAGAGAGCACTGGAAGACACTAGTCCCTGTTACAGGCAAATGAAGTCTTTGCCAGGACAATGGGAGCTCTAGAGGAGAGAATACTCATTGAAAGATCCACTAGTTACACAGTAATCTATATATTATTTACTCCATCTGCTTTAGCCACTGATTGAGGACACTGCAAGAATGAGATCTTAGCTTTCATTCTCTTACATGGCTACTGACTAAAGACTTAAGGAGAAACCAAGCTCACTCTCATAAATGAGAGAGACCCTGGACAGAGGGAGACTACTAACTGCTCCACCATTTGCAACTGGAAATCAGGTCCTTTTTGAAGTGAGATATAAGCAGCACAGTCCAGTTTCTGCCACAACGATTTCTTCTTACCAAGTCACTTATCAGTCAATGTCTCCCCCACTATCAATTTCCATGTAACAACATATCACTTAATTGTTTAAAAATTATTACATTCGATTTTGTGGGCCAGGAATCTGAAAACCTGACTGGTTGGCTATTTACACTTTTTTTTTTAGTGTGATTACAGATAGAAACCAGTGGTGGTTCAGTTATTGGAAAACTCTACAAGCCTAAGTAAGCGTTCAGGATGTTTTGTTTCTTAGTGGAGATTGAAGCTGACTGTCAATCAGGCATTTGCTGGCACTAACAGATCATCCACCTGCACCTCTTTATATTCCTTAGAGTCCCCCAGCACTGTGGCTGGGCTTGAAATTGAGGTACCCCAAGAAGAGACATTCCAAGAGACCAAGGCAGGAGCTGGACTGTATCTACCAACATGGTCCTGGAAGTCTTGCATTGTGCTTTTTGCCCCATGACCTTGGACAAACAGGAGATTTTTAATCAAACTCCACATCTAAATGGGAGAAGAGCCAAATGAACCTATCTTCTCTAATATATCATCAGTGTATGTTGTTAAACTTACATGCAGTGTTATTGGAACAGATACTATTGATTTTCTTTTTAATTCAAGGTGCCTTATGTAATTAAGGCACCTACCTATTTAATCATTGTTCCTTTGGCATGATGTTAGCTTCCTTGCTATTCTTCTTTTAGTGCTTTTCACTTTGTAGCTACAGGACCTTACTCTCTGGGCAGCATTCCATCAGAACAAACACTCTCATCACTGTTCTAGAACTGTTGCTAGAGCCATGGGAGCCCATGCTTCTGCAGAAGAGACTCTGAGGTAGGGATGCACCTTGATCGAGTCCATAAACCTTGATCAAATGTTCACTGCACGTGGTGGGATTCCCAAGATACATGGAACTTGCTCACACTCCTTGAGGTACTACTCACAGTTCAGTGGTAATGACTCTCATGCTAGAAGCAGTAGATGAGGATCTAAAGGAATGCCATCTAGAGAAAACAAGCTGTCAAGTGTAGCCACTGAGGCTTGTGCCAAGCCCCACAATTTTGACAACAAGATGTAAGAGAATATGAAGACACTGTTGGAATAGTCTGACATACTAAGTTCCTGAACCTCTGAGGGTCAGGCTGTTATGGAACATCAAAGGCTGAAGCAGTGGGGCTTGGGATGGAGCTCAGCCGCAGAGGGCTCAGCCAGCATGTACAAAGCTCTCCTGCTTCAAAAGAGGTGAGCCCTATGACATGAACATTATCAGTTATCTGAGAATGCACGTGACATCGTGAACCTCCTCGGCATGGCATGCTTGGCCTAAGTTCGACTCTGTAAATGTGTCTTCTAAAGTAATTTCCCATTTCACTGAATAAATTTCCGTGGACAAAGCACACATCCTATCAGAATGACAGAATGTTTAGAGTGCCAAGTCAAACAGATTATGCATTGGGCCATGCTTAGAAAGTTTCAGAGTGGAACAATCATTTTGAAAAGAAACATACACTAGTCCTCAAGGATAACAGGGATGAAGCTGGGAGCACTTTTCATGCCCTCCAGTTGAGCATGGCTGTCCTCAGAGTGACAGTTTTTCATAAGAATAGGGAGATTATGGGCTCTGGCTCAGAGAGCTTTTCCCTATCCTGTGTATTAGGATAATTGTTCTTCTAATTCAGACCTCTAAGCAGCTAATGCCTGTTTTCGTCCTATTTCAACTTAAAAAGAACATTAAGAAAATGTCGTATGTGCCCAGAGAATGCTAAACCACGCAAGTGATGCCAAGCTCTGAGCTCCTGTGGTGGATCTGGCATTCCTTCAAAACACAAGTGGAGAGGGCTTCTCTCAGGTGAAATCTTAATCTGAAAAGTGGTTTTAAGGCATATTGGGTAGGCATAATGTCTTCCTAACCATGTGCTTTTGGGACAATATAACCTAATTAAAGTTAATTGAAAAACCTTTGCTTCATCCAATGCTTCCAACTTGGTAAAGTAAACATGAGTGCACCAAATTTCACAATACAGCAATGCTGTTAACTTGAGATTTGGAGAGGTACTTGTGGCAAGAAATGGTCATTTCTACTCAAGTTGTCTGGCTATGTCAAAAACAGAGTATTCATTGGTATGCATGTGTCTGACAGTGTGCTATGCTAGCTTGCCCTTGAGTGTCTCTCCACTGCAGAAGATACTGGAAGCCAGAGATTTCTTGTTTGGGGAGTTTGAGGTACTTTAGTGAGTGCATGAATGATTCGGGAATTATGTAAAAACTACATAATATTCTATCTCATATCTTTTTAAAATTTATTTTTTAAAACAAGCTTTTCTCATTTTACATGCCAATCCCAGTTTTCTCTCCCTCCCACCACCAGATCCCCCAATCTTCCCCACATCTGCTCCTCAGAGAGAGGGTAAGTCTTCCCATGGGGAGTCAACAAAGTATGGCACATCACTTTGAGGCAAGACCAAGGCCCTCTCCTTATATCTAGGCTGAGCAAGGCATCCCTCCAAAGAGAATGGGCTCTGAAAAGCTAATTCAAGCACTAAAGATTAATCCTGATTCCACTGTTAGTGGCCACGCAGACTACTCCCAGGCACAACCACATTCAGAGGGCCTAGTTTGGGCTTCTGGCCTTCCCCTGTAATCAGATTGGTGACTACCTTAATTGTCATCATAGAAATGTCATCCAGCAACTGATGGATGCAGATTCACAGATCCACAGCTAGCCCTGGGCTGAACTCCCTGAGTTCAGTAAAAGAGAGAGAGGAATGATAATATGAGCAAAGGGCAAAGGGGTCAAGGCCATGAAGGGGATACCCACAGAAACAGCTGACCTGAGCTAGTGGGAGCTCACTTCAGACTATCTCACATCTGAATATGTTTTTATATATGGAGTGTGGTGTGTGTATGTGTCTTCAGGGGCAGACAACTGTAATCAACTGGTAATGATTGTAGTAGCAGAAAATGACCAACAGAAAGAACCCAGAGAAGGGTCTGTATGTTTGTTGGAATTATGGATAGAGGGTGGTGTCATACATAACATGCTCTATCATAGTTACTTCTCTTGACTCCAAACTACTGTTATTTTTCACTAAGGAGAATTTCAAAACTTGGGTTTTATATTAAGCTTCTCCTCTTCACCTAGCCCTCAGATCTTTTAGTATAGTCTCTCCTGGGTTTAATAGATACCACTGTGTACACTGCTAATTCCATAATTGTTGCTATGTAGTAAATGCTTGAGAAAAACTTAATGATAATTCATTTAATATTTTTTACAATCACAGGAAAAAAACTATACATCCTAAAGCAGGATCTTTTGCTTACATGTGTTTGTATGTGAGAGACTTAAACAGGTTAGTCTGAGCTTACTCGGCATGTGAGAGAGCTCAGATGTATGAGAGCCGAATAAGACCTGTCAGCAACCTCTGCTCCAAATCTGACTTCACTACCCCAAGAGTCTGCTGCAGTCTCTTCCAGGTTTCTAGGAGGCTTTACCTTCTTTGGTGACACAGCTCATCAATCCATTTCCCCCGCTCAAAATCCTTTGGTGGTTTCTTTTGAAATATAGATTAAAATTTGACCTTCTCTTGTCGGGGGCCAGCCTTGACAAGATTACCTTTCTTTCAGAGTGGAGGCATGGGAATCTAGATAAGCAGTAAAGAGTACAAGGACGCAAACAAAAATAATAAAACGCAGAAACACATAGGATAGCATCAGGAGGGAATTTCAGTGAGTACTGAAAATTCGTCTGTGTTTAATTTTCAACAGCCTTATATACCCCTGATTTCAAAAGGTAGGAGTAGAACAAAAATGACTGCATTAACATACAAATTGAAAGTCATGGGTACATTCATAGTTCACGCCCTCGACTCATGCCCTATACCAAACACTCTGTAGGCAAACCACTCCCTGGGTGGAATCCCAAGTTATTTCCATAAAGGGAAAAAGAACCTAGTTGGTTCCTTAGACTTTTCTTTTTAGGTACGAACCAACTACTTCCCTATTTCAGGAGCAACTAGCCACACCTGTTGACAACAGCCTTGAGAGAGCAGAACTCTGATTTATAACTAGGTGGGAACTTTGAGTTAGAAGCACAATAACTAAAAACAAGTCCCAAAACTCTCTGACCTTTGGCCTCTTTGGGCCTCCACATCCTCTGTCATGCAAAACTCTCCTCATTTGAGTTGCCATTGACTTCTCATCATTTATCCTAAATCAAAGACCTAATCCATGCAACACAGTGACCCTATGGGTGAGTCTGGCCCTAAGCACATCCCCATATAGATCAGGACTCTGTAGCTAGAAAGGACAAACGTGAGTCTGGGTAGACAGAAGGCAAAGAGAAACACATGTCTATAGCTATAAACAGCTCAGTGTACCTACACTGAAAGATAGTCACATTGTATTATTAAGAGAAAACCAATCTGTAGAACTGCTTGGGTTTGTGTGGATCCAATGTGTACATGCAAACATATTTAATTTGGCATAAGTTGCACATATTATATGCATAGGGAAAATAGAAAGTCTGGAAAAATAAATATGCTGAGCAAATAATAATTTTTGGTCACTGGATGAAATTCTGATTGTTTACTTTTAAATGTATGCACTAGGATATCTTCTAATTTAAAAATGCTCAATTATGTGCTTGGTTCATGGTACCACTCTGCTAATACAAGGCCATCATATTTTGTCCTAGCTTCCATGTGCTTATGAAGGTTTAAATAAATTAAGATGAAATGTGGCTATCACACATCTGTGGAATGAAATTTTTATTCCAAGTCTCCACTTAATTGCTTTCCATGGGATAATTGGCTTCATTTAGATGCAACCTGAAGGAAGCAGGTGCAGACTAGCACCTGTAATCTGCCAGCTAGCCCCAGCAACATGAGGGTCTCATCTATGCAGGATCCTCCGTCCCCCTGTGTTTAGATGTGACACTCCCTAAGACACAACCTACCGACTAATTTCAAATGGAAATAGAAATCTCCTTGCCTACCCATGTTAACAGAAATTGGGAACAGCTAAGCCCGTCTGAAATGTGGAGATTTACCTGTTTTAATTAGAAAGAATAACAAACTGGTTGATTTGGGGAGAAGAGATTTTCCTTCTCTTCTCCTTTGCCTGATTTCAAATGTGGAAGCAATGAATGCATGGGGAGAGAAAAGAACCCTGCTGCTTTCTGCAGGGAAATTAAACCGGAGCAGCGCTTCTGTTCAAAACCGAAAACGAACATGGGAAGATGTGTGTCCTTAATGGTCTTTTTCCAGTCGTCATCTTGAACATTTGGCTCCACATGGCGTGCCAGCCATTGAGAGTTAGATTTGTTCTCTCTGAAAAGTGGAAATCACTTCTCAGAGCAATATTTTCTAAATAGGTCTCATCTCAGACTTAAAGCTCATGATGAGAAAAGAGTTATTATGAATAACAAGCAAGAATTCTTGTAAAAGTTTGATTGAAGGAACAAGTGAGATTTTTAATTTTTGGTTTGTTTTGAACTGAGGTTCACTGTGTATCATCCCATTTTCCAAGTATTTCTATAAATATTCTAGAATTTAATAATAATTGCTCCGGTGAATGAATACGTAATTGTAAAAGACTGTATGCTAAAATATACTTCTGGAAATTTCCCAATGTCAGTAAGCCCTGAAAATATTTCAGTAGCAAAACCTGCCAAATTTAAACCTTAGAATAAGGAGTTCAATCCACATTTTAATTCTTTAGTAAGTTATCTTTCTTTGCAATATCCCACATTAAATTTTTAATATAGATATTTATTATTGCAACATGAGCTGGCCATAAGAAGTAATAACACAATTACCACTTGATTTGTTGGGACGAGTGAGAGGCCAGAAGTCTACACATGAGGCCAGAATTCTACTGTTCCTCCCAAAGCCAATTAAGAACTCAGAAAGCAAATGCTGCATGGGTGATCCAATAGTAGGCTATGCAGCCGCTGTGAAGTCAGGTTTTGCTGTGCCCTGGCTGTGCCTGCTGATTAAACCCATATCTCTCTTACTGAAAATCTCTTTCAATTATGAATGAGGGAAAGTTTTAAGATGGTAAGAAAATTACATTTCTTTTAGAAATTGTATGTGTGGTGTCTTCAACGGGTTCTTTAAAAATTGAGACGGCCTCATCTGCATGGATTAATGAGGCTTCTCCTCTATGCTTGCTCAAACCCCTTCAACTACGCATTCGCTTTAAAAATCTGCTACCAGAGATGGCATGGATCTTTTGTCCTTTGAATGGGGATTAGTTTTCTGAATAATTAGACCCTACTAATTTTTAAGTTCATTGTTATTTTCAGTGTTTTTGGCTGGAGTTGATGATATATTAAAGGCTTTCCCGTCCCTTCTTGAGAATAGTGTCACCTGCGCCATTAGCATCTGAAGGCTAACAACAAAGCGTCCCTGTAGTCCATCTGTTGTCCTTGTAGCTTACCAGCTGGTTCTCCTTCCCACAAGGAAGTAAGGCCCTGGGAGTCAAAGCCTGAGAATATATGTGGATTCATAGCAGAGCCCTCTACTCCTAGATCCTCCAAATCAAGCTGAAGCTCATTTGGAAGCCTCCTCCCAGAGGAGTGGCTCTCACAGTCGAAGAAGATGCTATGTGAGCTGCCAAGGTGGAGGAGCACTTGGTAGTCCTGCTCAGCGGTAAAGTCTGTGGACATTAACAGTGACGCGACCGGCAAGATATCCACAACTGTATAACCGACAGCTGTCTAATTGGATTTATGACTTGCTCAAAAGGATGGAATTCATGCCTGATTCTGTAAACCCAGCCAAAAAAAAAAAATTAAGAGCAAATATAACTCCTATAAAATCTGAGGAGTATGGCTAGGCCTCACCATAAATTACAGCAAGTAAATTAATAACCATTAGAATCACAATTATGCTTTCTTTCGAGGCACTGTGATCTTTCACTCTGCATGCTTGCTTCCTTCTTCTCTCAGCTTAATCTACTGCCTTTCACAGAGTTCCCAGGTTCAGACGGCTACACGGGCAGCCCTATAGTCCTGGGCTTCTTATGTCTTGAATTCAAATGGTTTATTAAGATATATGGTCTGTGAATCTTGCTTCAAAGTTTTGGAAGAATTTTATGTACCAAGGTTGGTTCAGGCATTGAGACAGCTACGGGTCGGGGAGACAGTTTTGCAAGAGAACATGTGACTCTGAGTTTCAATATGCAATTCTCAAATATATAAAATCATGATCTGGATAGAAGACCTTAAATCATATTAGCTACTAGACTGGTAGAACTCCCCCTGTCTTTCAAAAAGCTTACAAAGTGAAATGTACAGTCATAGCAGGCCTACAAGGAATAGGGCTCGTTGAATGAACTTAGATGATTGGACTACAAAACCTAGGGATTCACCTGTCTGAGTCCCCTCAGTACTGGATTTACAAACTCATACAAGTATGCCATACATTTATTTCTTTATCTTTAATTTTATGTCTATGAATATTTTACCTACATGTATATATGTGCACTACGTAAGACCAGTACTTGTCAAAGCCAGAGAAGGCACTGGATTTCCTGGAACTGGAATTATAAATGGTTGTGGTGCTGGGACTCAAACCCAGGTCCTATGCAGGAGCAGTAAGAGATCTTAATGGTTGAGTCATATCTCCAGTCCCATACTTAGTATCTTTACGTGGGCTTTTGGATTTGAGCTCAAGTCCTCATGCTTCATGGAAAGTTTGTTACCAATTGTGCTATCTCCTCGCCCCAAGTCAAATTTCTTTCATTTAGGGTAAAAGAATCATCATTCATTAGTATTGTTCTTAATTAATTAAGTAACTAATTGTTACTGCTTATCTTACAGCAGTCAGAACCTCTGCCATTATAACTAATTGTAAAATCAAAAACAGAAATAAAGATGATTTCCAACTAAATCCATGCTGCTTGTTAAGAAAGCAATAGATGCTGTGTGATAAGAGGAGATCTTCTGCAGAAGGCAAACCCAAAACCTGCTACATGGAAAGAGTCAATGAGATAATAAAATCTGGCATTTTTCTGCCCACCGGAGGAGCTCTACTGGACTGACCTGTTCATCAACACCCTGTACAGCAACAGACAAAGAGATGCTGGGCCTGGTGTGTCGAGGCCTCAAAGCATGCTCTCGGTGATACATCTCCAAGGTCCTAATCTTTTCCAATCGATCAATTGGTAACTAAGCATTAAAATATATGAGCCTATGGATGTCATATCGTTTAAACCACCATGTCCCTGTTTAATATATATGTAAAATGAACATTCATCATCTAGGATTGTCTTTTCCCAGACCTCTCTTCCTGCCACTTCTCATTGCTTCCACTTTCTCAAGCATGGAATGCATGCTGAGCTCTGCCCCTTTTAAGGTCTGAGGCTGTTCATAGAGTACTGATGGTCCCTTAGCATCTCAGACCATAACCTGCTCAAGCCCTGAGTTGTTAACTGTTGGGTCCTTGCTGTTGGACCTTACTTCTACCTAGGATGAGTATTCACAAATGTCAGCATCCTTTTGAATTTCCATTCTTATTCCTTAGATGAAAGTTATGCTACCAGTTTTGTATCACTATACATTTAACATCCTTCCTATGTATCCATACATGTGATCAAATAATGAAATCATGGTGTGGGAGGTCCTTCTGTCTCTATGTTGCTCCTATTGGTTATGAATAAAGAAACTGCTTTGGATCTAGTAGCAAGGCATAACTTAGGTAGGCAGGGAAAGCTAGGCTGAATGCTGGGAGAAAGAAGGGCGGAGTCAGAGATAAGCCATGGAGCCACTGCCAGAGTCAGACATGCCAAAACTTTGCCAGTAAGCCACTGCCATGTGGAAATACACAGATTCATAGAAATGAGTTAAATTAAGATGTAAGAATTAGCCAATAAGAAGCTAGTACTAATGGGTCAAGCAGTGATTTAATTAAAACAGTTTCTGTGTGATTATTTTGGGTCTAAGCTAGCCAAGCAGCTGAAACCAACAAGTGGCTCACTCCCCTCAACAAAAACAAAATTCCAGTAGCAGAATACCAAGAGAAAAGTTTGTGACCCAGTTTATTTTAACTTCTACCCAGTATTTATCCCTTCCAGGATATAACTGTATATCTCCCAATTAAACTCTTCATTTCTCTATGTAATCCACAGTAAACAACCAATATGATGTACTAGGAACAAAAGGTCTAGCTGACTAAACACACATAGGTGGTCTTTGCATTTGGTCTATTTAAAACAGCTATTGTTTTGTAATCCTGTGTCTCTGTGTCTGTGTAAATATATGCTCACATGTGTGCACAAACAACCAGAGAAGTGTGTCACTTGATGTGGGTGCTGGGAACTGACCACAGGTCCTATGGAAGAGTGGTTTTAACCACTGAGCCATATCTCCAGCCCTGCATTTGTTATTTAAGGGATGTGTTCATGCGGGAAAGTAAAGGATCTTGGATTGAGACACACACTATATACATTCCACCAATGAACTGATGACTCATGGCACTTGCTAGCCTACTCTCTACCTCTGTTGGGGGCTGGGGGGATTCTTGTTCTCTAAACATAGGTGAAGGACAAGACCTAGTGTATTTGTTGCAGGGAAAATGCTTATTTTATCTAAATATCCATGTATTAGCTCATATTGCACAACAAATTGCTATATGAAAGGTAACTTCAGCAGCAACCATTTCTTTGTCCAGGTTCTGAAAGCTGGAAAATCTAAGATCAAAAGTCCATTGTCCTGAGTGGTTTGTAAGCAGTTACTTCTTATATGTTTACGTGGGTGATGGGTAAAAATGAATTAAGCTATATGTCTCTTTTTATAAATATGCTGATCCAGTGGAGCATTAAATTCCTGCCAATGACCACATCCTCAAAAAGGATGATTCTTCCTCTCTCAGCAGCTACAAACTACCCCTAGCTCCACATTGATGTCTGTCCTCCACCAGCTGGGAGGAAATTGTCCAGTTAGTTAGAGATCCATTTCTCTATGTCCCAGAGCCAAAACGTGAGATATCTTTGACGATATGGTCTAAACACATAGTTTTGGTGACTAATCAATAGCAATGGCAATATTCTATGTTGCTTTGCAGACCATGGTCCTTCCCTGACCCCTACTCAAAAGGAAATAGCCCATGCCTGCACAGACCTGGAATGCCCAGCTCATTCGTTCCATTTCACAATATCACTTTTGGGAGCTTTCCTTCTATTAACCTTAACATATATTTTGTCCTTGGCATTTCTTTTCTGGATGTTTAACATGCTTCCTAATACTGAGCTATGTGCTTAGTCCATATCAAGACTATGGAGACCTGATATGACATCTCACTTAAAGAATAGCATCAAACAGTTGCTATTTCCCACATCACTCTCCCACATCACTCCCTTTATAAGAATCCAAAAGAAGAACTCCTGCCTGGTCACTAATCAGAAAATTTCCACCTGACTTTAACCATTGCTTTGTTTTCACCGTGTACTGGGAAAGCCAGGATTTTCTTGTGACATTGACTGCTAGACAATTTATATGTACAGGTGAAAGCCCTGTCTCTATTTTATTGTCACTGTGATGATTTCCTTTCTTCTTTTCTAACTTCTTATGCTGCTGGTTTACCTTACTTCATGAAAGTTGAGACCCTTCCTTTGTGAAACAAAATGGGAATACATAAACATGCTTCATTCCACACTCATAAAATAGTTATTAACTTTTGTATACCTAAGGAAAATGACCCCTGAACACATTTAAATAAAGTAAACACACATGTCCCACATAGCTTATCACATATATAGTATATGTTTGGAGTCTGATTTTCTCCAGGTTACATAAATTTCTATGTAAAGGTCATTAAATACCATCCCAGGCTCACCATGTGATTTTTGTGACTTCATACAATTCACCTAATGTCTCTGTATCTGCTTCCTAATCCTTAAAATGGAGATGATAATATGCCTTCCATACAGGTGGACAAAACAGATGTAAAGTTTTGAGCTGATGGAGTGTTGTATGCCTGTGGTACCGCTACTCAGCAGGCTGAGGCAGGAGAATCACTACAGCCTATGTTTTCAAGGACAACCAGAGTAAAATTGTAAGACTTTCTCAAAACAAAAGAATTAGTTTATGTAAAGTTCTTCATTTCCAGGATTCATGTATAGGATACGATTACCATCTACTCCTCCCTTTCTTTTTCTCTTTCTCTCCTCCTTAGCTTTTTACCGCTAATGTTCTATCCTCCAGACCTCCTAAAGGGACCACACTTACCCTAAGATCTCCAGAAAGATCTCCCTGAAGCCTGAGGTCACTGATTTTATGTATTCCTCTTTCAGGCTACTGCACTGGTTTTCACTTCTGATAATGCCATTTGCTGGTTCCCCCTATGCAGCCATGGATACTTCTTCCCTATTGAGAAGTAGGCAGCTGTTTGAGCTATATGTAATTGCCTGGAATTCTCACTATAACCTTGCTTTCATATCAGAACTATGTGAGTTCTTACTGCCCAAGCACTGGTGCCATGTTTATTTTACCCCCAAGTCTCCTTTGTCTCCTCACCCTGTGAGATGTAGTATATATTCACTGGGCTGGACCACAATTTCCTACACAGATAGTGTGCTGTCTTCTCCATCCTTTTTGTAACTGCCTTTCCCCCAGCCAGCAATCCCCTCCCTGCTCTTCCATTACCCCCTTCCCTACCAGTTCATTGGCCACAAGCATGAATCCTACTTGGGATCAGGTGACCCCTTGTGACAGGTCACATGCTATGTAACCAGTGCTGGTAAGTGCTGCCATATTTGTATGGAAAATCACTTGGAGAACACATGTGAGACCTAGTTCAGAGGCAGTTCTCCGGAAGAATTGTCAGTGTGTTATCCTTAGTAGTCTGTGGCCAAATTAAAACAAGACAAACAAACAAAAACCAGCTCATTAGAAAAGAAAGTATCTGTCATCTCAAGTAGGGTTGCAATGGAAGTCTGTGCTCCAGGATCCCCAAAATTGGGAAGGTGGGCAGAGAGCTCTAAGATTTCCTTTGTGAAGTGTACTCTCTCACACTTGACTCCAGATACCAGTCTTCTCATTTTAACCTTATTTCTTACTTCTATACACACACCAGGACCGTGATGTATCACGTGTGTAAATCGGCGCTCTATGATTGCTCTAAACTTTTATATTTACTTGTTCGGCTTGGTGACTCTCTTGCTATAATTTGTTGTGACACTCACTTTTATCAGCAGAAATCTAGGTAGAAATGTTGCACTCTCAACCATTAGGGACTGGGTTTCTGTTTCTGCTGGCATCTGCTTTTCAAATCCTTGTGGTATGATTATCATGCTATGTACTTTCTTGTATTAGACTGTTATTCTGAGGGAAGGGGCCCTGAGAGAAGGCCCTGGCATGTGAACTCCCTATACTTTTTATCATCCCTCATCCATAATTGCCTCTGCCACACTGACATCTTCACCTCTTCCACCAGTGCTCAGTCTGGCACAGTCTCACCATCTGTTTGTGTGACAACAACATTATGGGCTCCCTCCATGCATCCCTAAATGGGCACGGGAAGGAGTCAGAGATGGCAAGAGTGCCAGCTGGCACTGGTTGCTCAACCCTAGACAGTGATGAATCGTGACCCAGGACAGGGAGGATGGGTAATTGTAGATCGCCACCAGTGCAATGGGGCCGGCCTCCCTGTTCACAGACCCGGTTCATCCTCTGTTCTTTTTGTTCCTGGAACAACAGAATCAGCTTTCTTTTATGATGTTGTCACAAAAGACTGTTCAGTGCGGAAGAACAGTAGAAATTGAGTTCCGAATTGTTCTACTTTCCGCTTTTTATCTCTAAAAGAGCAGTATTGAGAATGTTCCAAGGAGTTCGAGAATTGCTTGAAAACGACAGGAGTGGGTTTCTAGCTGTGCATCAGGAAAAGGGCTAAGGCAAACTGCCTCGTTCTCATGGACCAGTCTATGAGCAAGCTGCTGGAGTCCTGCCTACACCCACCCATCAAGTCTCAAATATTTGCTGTTCTTTGTGTCTTGTAAATAATCTTGTAAATAATTGATTAACTGATTCATTCGTTTATTCATTTCTCTCTGAATACTATTCACAGGATTATATCAATGAGACAAGATTCATGATTTATTTCAGATTATATCAATCAGTTCAAGATTTATGCTGTAGATTAAATTTAGGTACATCATGTTACAGTGGTTTGTTAATGTTAGTTGATTTTGATGTATTTACTGTTAAGAAACTTCTATTCTTTGTTTCTATTTGGTGCCTTTGTACTGAGTCCTCCTCCTGGGTGTGTGGTATATATGTGTGCATGCATCCATGTGTGTGCGTGGTGTGGTGTGCGCCCATGTGTGCGTGCATATGTGTGTGTGTGTGTGTGTGTGTGTGTGTGTGTGTGCGTTTACTTCACTTTCAGTTCTCTCAAAAGGAACTGGGAGCTCAAACTTCCCTACTAAAATAGAATGCTCTTTTTCAGTGGAGGAATTTACATGCCACTTTCACTTCCATCTGTCTGAAATGCCTCCCACAGACCCACAGATAATCTCTTAAGAGGTGATAAAGCTAAGACATAGAGAAATGTGCTTCTAGCAATGTGGAGGAAATATTCAAGATATGCCCTGTGCATATTTGGAATTTAGGAGGTAGCTGTAGACAAGGGCTCCATCCGACAGGGGCTGCTTTGGATCGCCTGTCTCTTAATCTTATAGGAAATACACTTACTCAAGATTCTTCCCTGTTGATACAAGGAAAAGAACCAAAATATTTGAATCAACAGAAAAGGCTGAGAGAAAGGCTGGTGATTTGCCAATGGTACCAATCAACAACATGGGGAGACACAGAAGATGGTGTGGAGATGATTGGACCGTCAGCGCTGTGATAGCAAGCCACTGGCTAGAGAATGTTAGACTGCATTTTTGAGAGCCAGAAACTAGTCATGCACAGGTGACAGGGAATGGAGTCTGATGTGGCCTTCTTGAGTGAGAAGAAAGTGTGACTGATGTGACCATAAGAAAGACATACGTGTCAGATGATGGGTGATTTTGTACTTGGGCCACACCACAGCTGGGAGAAAGGCTTCTGGGTCAGAGAGGAAAGACATGGAAAAGAAGTGAAATGAGAAATGCTGTATCCCTAATCCAAGAATCCTAAGAAAATGGTCCTTTCTGTTATGGTAAGGTGGAGCCAAGGAGTGAGTTCTCAGGAGAAGTCGTGATAGCTACAAGAAGGGTTAGAACAGGCAGGTGTGAGTCTGTTTGGATGCTGAGGATAAAGAATCATAAAGGAATATGAATAGCAAACAGTGCCTGTCTCTGCCAGGACTGGCATTGACCTACCTACCTACCTCTCTCTCTCTCTGCCAGGACTGGCATACCTCTCTCTCTCTCTCTCTCTGCCAGGACTGACATACCTCTCTCTCTTTTTCTCTCTCTCTCTCAACTGATCTACACTCCCCACTTTCTCTCTACCAGGACTGATGGACTGATTCTCTCTCTCTCCCAGCACTGACTTGCCTGTCTTTACCGGAACTGACATACTCTGCTCTCTCAGGACTGGCCTACCTCTCTTGTACCCAGACTGACCTCTCTCACTCTACCAGAGCTGATCTTTGTTGCTCCCTTATCTCCCTACCCTACTGTACAGGATGCAGTTTTAATGTTGCATTTTGGTTTGAGTTTTTGTTTTGTTTTGTTTTGTTTTGTTTTGCTGGGAGGAGAGATTGTTGTTGTTTATCTTGAGATGATAATACGTAGGTAGTCTAGTACTAGTTTTAACACGAATCCATTGTGCGACTCTGGATTAGTCATTCTAGAAATGGATGAGAGATTCAGGGGTGTGGTTTATTTGGTAGAACTCCTGATTAGCATGCACAAAGCCCTGGCTTCTTGGATTCAGTACTTAGCACTGCATAAATTGATTATGGCAGCATTTGCCTGTAATCCCAGCACTCAATAAATACAGACAGGAGTATTAGCAGTTCAAGGTCATCCTTGACTTTATAGTGTGTTCAAAGTCAGCCTGGTCTACATGAGACTCTGTCTCAACAAAAGAGCAGTGTTCCTAACCCCTTGAAACATTCCCTTTCATTGCCTGACACATAGTTGTGAGCAAAAGCAATTTTACATTGAAGTTGTCTTAAGACATCTCACTCTATTGTTTTTTTATAATGACTA
>JAQHUG010000048.1:9704338-9716475 GCA_028555095.1 Dicrostonyx torquatus
TTTTCTAGTAGGAAGCATATTGGAAAAGATTAAAAGCCATCCCTGATGTAGAACACCTGCCAGTAATATAGGGCATGGTTCTGAAAAAGCCTCTCTCTCTCTCTCTCTCTCTCTCTCTCTCTCTCTCTCTCTCTCTCTCTCTCTCTCTCTCTCTCTTTCTCTCTCTCTGCCTCAGTCATTTACTCTTGACTAACATTTAGTACGGTAAGTCTACCTTTAATAATTTATAAAAACTTCTCACTAAGCCTCTGCCGTTCGAACCTCTGACCCGAATGTGAATGTGCATGTCCGCCCCAGTTTCCACAGCTACTCCAAGACCATAGCGGTAGAGCCAGGTCGCTCTACAAGCCTTGCTGTGGTCGGCCTTTCAGATGGGGTCTGCCCTTTATTTGCTGGAAGGTTTCTACAGCAGATGTTAGCAGGCAGACAAGCTAGCACACAACCCCAAAGCCCCAGAGCGTGCTGCGCCAGGCACGCGCACCCTTGCCAATACCAACCCCAGAAGTGCTGCAGGGTGATGGAGGGAGTGTGCTCTGAGGGGCCAGCGCTGCTCCGAAGCTCCGCTAATGTCTCTGTGTGGCCATGCTGTATTTTCAGCTTGTCATCATGGCTGGGACAGTGCTGCTTGCCTACTACTTCGAATGCACTGACACTTTTCAGGTGCATATCCAAGGATTCTTCTGTCAGGATGGAGACTTAATGAAGCCTTACCCAGGGACAGAGGAAGAAAGCTTCATCACCCCTCTGGTGCTCTATTGCGTGCTGGCTGCCACTCCAACTGCTATTGTAAGTACAGAACAAGAGTTCTTTGTTGTTGGGCACCTGAAAGTGTTTCCTGTCTGCCTTTTCTCCTCTTTCCTGTCCTCGTGGGTCTCACCAGCGGGTAGCCTAATCAACGCGTCCCTGCTTCAGCTGGAGAAGACTGAGTAGAAATCTTCATAAAAACAACAACAAAATCAAATTGGTCTTGCCTTTCATAGATGGATTTTTTTTTTATTCTTTTTAGTGTCTGGGTTTTTGAAGCTGTGTTTTTTAAAAGCATGGGTAAATGTCAGAAATCAGCAGACATGGTTAGCTGGCCTCTTAAGAATAGCTACTGTACTCCCCGAAAAAGTAGGCTGAGAGTTGTGTGTATTCAGGAGTTGACTGTTAGCGATGGTATTGCCATAGAGACTCAGATCAGAGCCGAGCAGAACCCTCCAGCTGCTACCTCCTGCTGCTACCGCTGAACCGCAGAGGCCAGAGAGGAGCAAAATTACTTGACCCAAAATGTGTTGTCCCTGCCCCTGTCCAAGTCACATCACAGTGAGCTCAGCTGCAACTTTGCCTTCATTTATTTCACTGTCTCTCCTTTGAGGTCAAAAATTGGACAGACAGCCCTGTAGGGAGACTGCTTCGAGAGCATAAAGCTTGCAGCTTCCTGTTAGGCAGTCGAGTGATTTAACCCTTAGACACTCTCATATGAGAGTGTTAAAATAAACACTCACGTGTCTGAACACATTGCTGTCACCAGGGCAGATTAATCCGGGTGTAATTTCGGTTCCGGCTCTGTCCTTCCCTTCTACTAACGTTCTAATAATCCCCCGCTCTTCCACCCCACCTCTGACATGCCTTCTGCTCTCTTTCAGACCGGGCCTTCATTAAAAATACTAACTGGTTTTCTGAAGAATACGGTGATTGCTCAGACACTCAGTTCAAAAGCTATTCTCGGCGGCAATGCTTCTCTTGACTTATCATGAAAATTGACTGTAATTCTGAGGCTATAGAAAAATTGAATCATCATACTCTAAGTCTATTCAGATCATTTGACCCATCCTCAGCAGAGCTCCGCTTAGCTACTCAGACTTCAGGAGAAATGAGAGTGATATTGGTGAGATGCAACAGGATGCATCCGGGTAGTTAAAAACATTAGGTCCACAGAGCAGTGTATCTGGCTCACATTCTGGCCGGGTGACTCATCTCACTGATTCCTTGGGGTTAGAAATGACTTCCTAAAGTTCCCAGCATACCCTTAGTGTCCAGGAGTAAAGAACCTGGCAGGGAATTATCCACTGCCTCTTGGACATCACAGGACAAATGTCCTCATCTGAGAATTATGGCATTCCATTGAGAATCCCTGGGAATGGCTTTTTTTTTAAGGGATGGGAACTGGATATAACTTATGTCTCCTTTCCCTTATCCTTATCCTCAGCCCTAGGAAGAAAAAGAAAGTGTAGAGAAAAGATACTTCTATGTGCCTCACAAGGCAGAAAACTCTAATCCCCAGGTAAAGGAACAGGTTAAGCTCTGTCTAGAATGTTCTGGTGGTGGTTCTACCATGAGGCAGTCTGGAATTGGGAAGGTGCCATAAACATATCAAGATATCACTCTTATGTGTTCAGATATGAATTGCTGAGTGACCCATTGAGTTACTAATATATTTTTTCTTTCTTCCTAGTCTCATTATCATTCTCTTAATTTTTCTACAACTATTTTGCATTTATGGAGATTTTGCCCATTAAAAAAAAACTAAGACTAGTAGAAACATTAATAAAGATGAATAGAAAATTAAAATCAAAGAAACAGTATAATGGCCAAATAAAATCAAAAGCAAATTCTTCAAAATGTTAAGTACACATGAAAGTGGAAGAGAGAATATGGGAAACTATTAGGACGGTAACAGGGTCCAGGGGAGGAAAAGCAAGGAAGGATTAATGTGACCAAGGCACGATAACATTTATGTATGAAAATTTCATCATTAGAAACATTATTTTGTATAACTAAAAAACCATTTTATATTGGTATCTACTCTGCAGATACTGCCTAGGTGAGCCTCACAGCATCCCAGTGAGACAGAATAGAGTATTCCAATGAATATAAAAATCATGGCCAACAGCCCCCTTCATCTTTCAGTTGGGAACACCAGGCACAGTTTGGCTAAATGATGCCCTGAAGGTTCCATTTTCCTATAAACAGATGGACATGGATCTGCCCACTGGGTTCCATTGTTGTCTTCCTTCTAAAACTGGGGGCATGGCTGGGAACCAGGGATGCTCACAACTGGTGGGCAAATGGCAGAGAGCAGTACAGTCCTCAACCCTGTTAGTCAGCAGTTATATCCCCTCAAGTCCCCAGTCTGTGAACAGTGGCAGGCCAGATAGCCTCTGAGCTCCGGGAAAAAGCTGTGTTCACATCTGCACAGTGAGATAGGACTCGCCCATGTGTGGGGTCTCAGGATCTCTGAATCCTGGTGCCTCCTCTAGCACACACACCTGCTCAGAGCTCCCAGTGTTCACTGTCTCCCTCAGACTGGGACCCCAGTAACTGTGTGGCTTCTAATTGCTTGTATTCACATGGGTTCAGTTTTCTCTTCTCTACACTTTAACAAGGGATCAGGCTCAATGATTTCCAAGACCTTCTAGTTCTCAGATTTGATGAGAACATAAAAAGGACTATTTTGATGGAAGTTTCTGCATGTTAGATTCCTAACAAGACAGAGCTTCCTTTCTGGATTCACTTTTGTGTGCCTGAGCCTTCACAACTTATCAGTTTCTCCTTAAAAACACTGCCAGTGGGGACCGACTGAGAAGCCAATGGTAATGGCACCGGGACCTAGCTCTTCTGCATGTATTGGCTATTTGGGAACTTAATCTATATGGATGCACATCTTCTTAGACCGAGACGGAGGGGGGAGGGCCTTGGGCTTCCCATAGGGCAGGGTATCCTGCCCCATCTTAAGGAAGCAGGGGGAGGGCGGTGGGGTAGTGGGGGAGCGTGAGGGCCGGGAACAAGGGGAGTAAATGTAAATTTTTCTTTTAACAATAAAAAAAAATTTCCCATGCTCCATGGAGTATAATGAAGGCAGAACCACCTTTCAGTGATGTACAGACTAACTAAAGTTTCAAAAAATTAGCTCTGCCTGGACCTGTAGTGTCCTTGGCTTTTTTCTTATCTTATTTTATTTCGTTGCATCCCCAAGCACAGTGACAGAGGCTGAAGTGAGCACCACACTCCTGTGTCCCCACAGATGGGCATTAACGACCCATTCCCAGTTGCAGATGCACACGGGAGGCCTGAGGGAAAAGACAGGACCATTTGACCTGTAAACTCTCTGTTTTCCCTTTTATGCCTTCCTGTCAGAAAATATCAACCTCATATTGAGACAAGGCCACTTGGGATAAACTGCACGGGGCCAAAGCCATTGCTGTCACATATCTTTAGGAAAAGTTGAAGCTTGGAGAATTTATTGTGTCCAGAACTGTTTAGCTCCCAGTCGTAACCCATACTTCAAAGAACCCTGCATGGTTTGGTCTGACTACCTGGACAGCTTGGCTAACTGACTGCTCCCTTGGGCCTTCTGGATAAACTCCGACTCAGAGGCGAAGGAGCGAGCCAGGGAGCCTGTTGGATAAGAGGATTTACTGGGCAGAGAATCTGATTTACCCTTATTTCATCTCAGTCCCGGTGGCACAAGGCATGAGAAGACAGCTATTAAACCTTTCTCTTGGCCTCACAATGAAGTGACTGGGGAGTATTTAGCATTGAAGCAGCAGAGCATTTGACTCACTGCCCAAGAGAACTGAAATTGCTCACAGTTTGGTATCCAAGTGCGAGCCGCTCGTGCACACAGACTCATGCGCGGGCGACTCAGGAGCAGTTTCCTCAGAAAGGAAAGGCCAAAGGGAGTTAGAAAGAAAGGCACCTCGTAGCTGGACTTGGAAATCTTCATTTGAGCATCTGTGCGAGCTCTTTGCATCCAATGTAAAAGAACATTGCAGGCCACAGAGTGGTCTCTCAGTGCAGAGCCTGCTGGCTGCCTGACAGGACCCCAGCTGCTGAAGAAGCAAAGGAGACATTGTCTGCCTTGCACTCCCTCAGAGTCCACCTCTTCCGGGTTCTGCACAGTCTCCCCCATTGAAACTCTTGGACATTTTCAAAGTTACATCCTATCCCTCTGTATCTCATCACATGACTTCTTCAGACAGAAAGTCCTTTTGCCAAACTCTTATACTCTATCTTTACAATCTACACTTTCTTCTGGGGTGAGCATATGGATGACCCAATTAAATTTATGAATTGGAAAAAATTTAAAAATCAATTTCCACATTTTTGTTCATACTACATATTAGTGAGCTGGATTTCCCTTAGTCGTGTTTGCTCATCGCACTATTTCCAGTTCTTCTAAGCTTAAAGGTATATTACTGTTGTTTGTGAAGGTCTTTTGTTTGTTTGTTTTGTTTCATTTCTTTTTTTGAGACAGTGTTTCTTTGTGTAATAGCCCTGGCTGTTCTGGAACTAGTGGAGAAGACCAGGCTGGCCTCGAACTCACAGAGATCTGCCTGCCTTTGACTCCCAAGTGCTGGAATTAAAGGTGGACACCACCACTGTCAGCAGTTTTTAAAAAAGAATATTATTTTCCTAAAAATAGAGACTGCTTAAATTACTTGAAGATTACAGTTGGGTTTACTTTTTTATTGAGAATGAGATTTTGATAAAATTGTTTTAGGTTTCCTTTTCTCTTGTTCAGCAAAACAAAAAGTGTTAGTGAATTCTGTATTTTTAGGAATATATGGCTCCACCTTTCTTCAAAATCATGCATAGTCTCAACTAAGATAGCTTTCTGAGTGGGTGGAGCTGGCTGTCGGATGAGACCCGAAGGCAATCTCTAGTGTTCTCACAGGCACAAGATGGTTTTCAAAACACGGACTTTCCTATTTATGCTGTTAAAGGACACTGGGAGTGTCCAGTGGTGGCTTCTATTATTTATATTTATGTATGATAAAGCAAAAGTCAACAATTCTTGAGATAACTAGAGTTCTGCAAGTAGAGGAAGCAGAGCCTCTCGGCAGAACTAGAGCTCTTTGATAGCACTCATCATGAAAGATAAAAGCCCAGAATAAAGGAGGATCTCATAGTGCAGGCAACAGAATCCATTTTTTTTTCTCATTTCTTGGATCACTTTTAAAATCTACAATGGTCTGAATGCTCATGGTTGTGGAAGTCCTGCAGGCAGAATATCAACAATTAGCTCTCCTAGTAACTGAAAGTGCTGTGTGATCTGCACATCTGGGAGATGTGGGAGAACAGACATCTGTAGTTGTCACACCCAGGTGTAAAGCCTACGAACCACAACAATAAGCAGCATAGAAAGGTGTACTCAAGTGGCACTCACTTCTAGCAGATAACCAACAGCCATCTAATCTAATTGGACGTAAGGCCACTCTATAGAGCAAATCATGCCTAATATGTAAACTTAGCAAACCTACCTTAGCTGATAAGGCCATAGAGCCTAAGAGAGACCATTTCTGCCAGTCTTCTAAACCAGTATAATCTCTAATTACATTCTAAATAAGTATCTTCATACCCACAGACAAATGTAGTTCTCACCCCTCATCAAAAGAGCTTCTTTTGGTAGCAGATAGAAACCCTCCCAGAAATCCAACACTGGTCAAAGGCAGTGAACAGCTAACTGCGGGGTGCTCAGACCCAGCTGATGGAACTGTAACATTGACTGTCCATCTAAAGCACCCAGACCCAGCTGATGGAACTGTCACACTGACTGTCCATCTAAAGCACAGAGAACAACACGGAGAAGGAGACAGAGAGATAGTGAGAGCCAGAGGACAGGGATGTTTGCTACCTGGTAGCATTTTCTATACATGAAAGGCAAAGTGCACCCAGGAAATTCCAACAGTGTGACTGCCTACACAAGACCTGAATAATGACGGCAACATGCTGGCATGCCTGTGTGAATGGGGGAGATCTCACAAAGTCACATCCCTACATGAAGAGCTACAAGCAACTTGCTGATTGATAGAAGAGGGAGAATTAGTCTTCCTCAGAGAGAAGCCCCCTCATTGGTTATCTAATACTAAGTGTTCAGTCCGAAGTACTTATACCAATAAGCAAAACGAGAAGGACTCAGGAGACCCACGTCACAGGAAGTGCAGTTGTAGCAAGAAGTGAAAGGCAGGGGGAAGATGTCACATGCAAATGAAAACCAAAATGGAACAGATGCACCAGGTAAACATTATATCCCAAACTGGGAGCTTGAGATTATTTTCACACACTTGCTAACAACTGTACATCCCTAATCTAAAATGTTTGAAATCCCCCCCAAAATCTTTTGAGAACCAGTGCTTTTAAAGACTTCAATTTTGGGGGGCATTTCAGTGTTTGAATTTTTGGATACTCAGTCTGTAGCCATATTGAAGCAAAAAACCATAATATGTAAAAAAAGAAAATACAAAGGAGATCCTTATACAATAGCAAAAGGGTTCATTCAGCAAGAGGATATTTACAAATACAAAGCACTGCAGCGCCTAAATACATAAAGCAAATATTAACTGATCTGAAGAGAGAAAGATTTTGATGGTATAAATAGCCAGCAATTTTAGCCCCCCCCACCTCATGTTGTAGACAGATACTATAGAAATAAGGCCAATTAAAAAAAAAATCTGACTTTGATCTAACCTAGACTGACCTAACAGGCCCATAGAGGAGGTTCTATTTTATAGCCACAGAATACACATTCTCTAACATGCATAGAATGTTGTC
Organism: Dicrostonyx torquatus; assembly: GCA_028555095.1. Taxonomy (NCBI): domain Eukaryota; kingdom Metazoa; phylum Chordata; class Mammalia; order Rodentia; family Cricetidae; genus Dicrostonyx; species Dicrostonyx torquatus. The sequence continues at coordinate 9,711,875 of JAQHUG010000048.1, forward strand.
TAGGCCACAAAACAATTCATAGTATTTAAGACTGAAATCATAGCTAGTCATATAAATCTACGTGAGAAAAATCAGAAAATTCACAAGTACATATGAACTAAGCAACATGCTCCAGGACAACAACTTGGTTAATGAAGAAATTAGAGAATATGTTTTTATTTCCTGAGGCCTGGGGGAACTGTTTAGTGGGCAAAATGACAACCTAACTTTGAACCGCTAGCACCTATGTCAAAACTTTGTGTGCACCTATCCATAAGCCGTACTTGGGTGGCAGGCAGAGATGGGGGGGTCACTGGAGGTCACTGGCTAGCCAGTCCAGCCAATCTGTAAGCTCCAGGGTCAGTGAAAAATGCAGTTTAACAAAAAGCAAAAAAAAAAAAAAAAAAAACCAGCCTACAAACCACAATCCCAAAGAATTTAGACAACAATGAGGACACTAAGAGAGACTTACATAGATCTAATCTACATGAGAAGTAGAAAGTAGAAAAAGACAAGATCTCCTGAGTAAATTGGGAGCAGGGGGACCTTGGGGAAGGGTTGGAGGGGAGAGGGGAGAGGCAGGGAGGGGAGCAGAGAAAAATGTAGAGCTCAATAAAAATCAATAAAAAATTTTAAAAAAGAAAAAAAACACTGTTTGAAAAACAAGGTATAACAGAATACACTAGACCATCAACTTAAGAGAGAAAGGGTACATTGGGGTTCCCAGTTCCATACGGATACGGTCCTCCATGGCAGGAAGGACAAAGCAGAAAAGTTTGAAGTAGTTGGCACATTGCACCCACAGTCAGGAAACAGAGTGATAACAGAGAGTAGGGCCAGGATAGAAAGTCTCAAAAGTCTATTGCCAGTGAACAATTTCTTCCAGCAAATTCCGCATATCCAGAAAGTCCCGTGACCTTTTCAAATAACAGCAGCTGGGTCCAAAGATACAAACCTAGGACCCCACGGTGAATATTTCCCATTCAAACCAAAGCATCCCAGCCCTGCTCCCCATTTGCTGATGGAATACAACTAAGGCACTGTTCATTAAAAAAAGGAAATTTTGAAAAGAAAAAAACCCAACTGTATTCTTGTAGATGGTATTTGTAAGCACCCGAGAGGACATAGTGTTAACTTGGTTGCAGTGAGGAAGGAGATATTTGTAGCTTAATGTTGCCCTCTGAGGCATTCAGCTGTGAAATGTGGTAATTATCATTGAAAATGGAAATAATCTCCTTAGAATTGAATGCCCCTGCCTGATGCTATAAAAAACTAAAAGAAAAGAAAAGAGAAATAAGGTAGACAGTGATTGAGGAAAACACAGGAAGGTGAGCTCTGCCATCTGCTTGCTCACATACGTGAAAAAAAAAAAGCCAGAAATGCTGGAAAACAACCTGCCAAAACACATGGAATGAAACCATTGTAATTCTAAGAGTGAATTTTATAGCTATCAGTACCTTACACAGCAGAGAGGAAAGATATCAGATAAAACATTATGTTATGGCTCAAGAAATTAGGAAATTGCATATAAAGGACATAATAAGAAATAAATGAAAGAAACATTACAAAATAATAGAAAAATCAATAAAGCTTAAGATTAGTTTTATATGCAAAGATAAAGAAGATTTACAAGGCTTTAGTTCTTTTTTTAAAAAAGAAAAAAGGGAGAAGACCCCAAAAATCAGAAAATGAGACACACAAAAAAAAATGCTACAATAGAAAGACAATTAAGAGACTATCCTGAACAACTATAAGCCAACAAATTATATAGCCTAAAAGGAATGGCTATATTTGTTAACATATACAACCCTTCAAAATAGAATCATGAAGAAACAGGAAACATAGATAAACAACTAATAAAAAGGAGACTGAATCAAAAAGCCCATCTGCAAACAATAAAGCATTGAGTGACTTTTCTGCTGATTTCTCCGAAATGTTAAAAGAAGAATGAGTGTCAGTTGTTCTTTCAGACTTTCCAAGAAAAAGAACAACATACTTTTTTTTTGCAATCCTTTTTTTTCCCCTGAGGCCAGAATTATCTTAGTGTTAAACCCAACAAACCCAGCACATCAGAAGAGATCTCCAGGCCATTGTTGCTGATTAACAAAGGTGTGAAAATCCTCAACAAGATGTTATCAGCTCAAGTTGAGCTACACATAGCTCCAGATGTTCAGATAACCTGAAGTAACCACAGATGCCAGAAAAGTAAAAGGGACCATGACAGGGGCTAGGATAGGAGAGATAGGAAAAGGGAAATGGGGAAAACTGGGAGCTTTAACTGAATAGTGTGTGTGTGGGGGGGGTAACTGCAGAAGGAGAGGGAGGGAGGGAGGAAGGCAGATAACACTAAATATGTTTGAAAATGTCTTAGGGAATCATATTATCTTATATTTACATAAAACTATATATAATACATAGAAATGTGGCAGTGTGGCGTTTGATATGACAACATTCTTTACCTAAACCATAGGCTCTCTTTAAAAATCCTCAGAACCAAGCATGGGAAACCTCTTTTCAAGTTGTTGGCCAGGGTAGTCCAAGAAACTCCCAACAAAATATAGGCTACTGCTGTTTCCCTTGGTTGCCTCTCAGAGGTTAAAGGTAAAACTCTACTGCTGAAGACTGCACACATTTTGGCTAAGAGTTGAAAGATTCAAGCTTGGTAGAACATGAAAGTCTCCTTCCTGAGGTCTTGTTTTCAAAGTACGAGAAGACACTGTGCAAGCTGCCAAGGGAGGGGAGCAGTCAGTAACCCTGCTAGCTGTGGCACCTAAGAACCACAGCAATAACCAAGACATCCCTAAAGGTGCAATAGTGGCGTTTACATCTTGGCAATAACCACAGGTGTCTAATTGGACTTAAGTACAACTCTACACAAGGAAAATCGTACCTGGTACTAAAAACGTAGACAACTACCTGGAGCTAGTGAGGTTGTAGATCTTAGGGAAGAACCTACTACCACCACTTTACAGCATAATTCCTAACTGCATTTTAAAACTTATCCTTATCCCCACATAAGTGTGGCTTTCAATTCCCATCCAATAGTTTCTCTTCGCTGTACACAGAGACCACTAGAGGAACTCACAACTGATCGAAATTCAGAGATCAACTGGTTTGGGGGAATACCCAGCTCTATTGAATACATCTAAACACAACTCCTGCAGTTAATTCTCAGGGGATATCATGGAAGTGGGGACAGAAAGATTGTAAGAGTCAAAGAACTAGAATGTCTGCTGTGAGATTGTATTTGTTGCATTAGATTTCCTCTAGAAAAGACAAGGACGCTTACCCCCAGATATCTCTACTATATGGCAGAGATATATGTGGTAGCCTAGACATGCTACCACAGAAAGGGAAGTTTCAGACCACAGCAAACTTCACCTATAAATAAAGAACTAATGAGAGACATATATGTAATAATAATCAAAGAAAAATGGGTCATGAATTTGAGAGGGAATAAGGATGTGAGGACATAATAGGGACTGGAGGGAAGAACAGGAATGGAGAAATGACGTAATTACATTTTATTTAATTATTCTAGATTTGAAATGGTCACCCTTGTGATAAAGTAAAATTCATCCCAAGAATATCAGGATGGTCCAATATATGCAAATCAGTAAATATAGTACAACACATTAATAGAATGAAAGATAAAATTCACAATTGTTTTAAGAGATATAAAGTGTTTAACAATATTTAGTATTCTTTCTTTATAAAATGCCCAGTGAGTTGCCTGAATATTGTAAAAATAATATATAACACATTCTTGCTGAACAGGAAAAGACAGACAGCCTTTACTCCAGAACCAGAAGAGAGAGATGCTCAGTTTCTGACTTCTGCTCAGCATAGTTCTAACTAGTGTTATTATGTAACAAAAAGAATTAAAAGGTGTCCAAACTAGAAATAAAGAAATTATATTATGCCTCTTTGCTGACCATAAGCTCTTCTATTCCAAAGACCCACATGATGCCACCCAAAATTGTAACATTAGACCAATTCAGTAAAGCAAAGGTATGTAAATTTATCATGTGGAAGCCAGTGACATTTCTATACACTGACTGAAAGCTCTCTGAAAAATGAATCAGGAAAGCTATGTACAATAGTTGCAGAATTTTAAAATAATAATAAAAGTAAGGTCAGAACAGTGTTTTCTGGCCATTATCACTAAATGTTCATGAACTCACAGAGTTTTGGTTTCCTGCACAAGATCACACCAGTCAACAGTCCAGGATGAATGGGAGAGAACTCCACAAGGCCCCACGCCTAGCTGAGGAGCTATAGGAGTTGATAACTGCTGGGAGAATAAAAGTCAGTTCTTCAAATATTACAAGAAATTGAAGAAGGCAAAATACTTGTGAGAGTTTTCCGAGACTGACCATGCTCAAGTACATGATGCCACACCCATACACACATGGACATCACTGATGGGATTCAGTGGGTTATTTCAAAAAGTAAAAGGAAGATTGAAGAGATGGCTTAAAAGTTAAGGGCAGTTTTGATTCCCAGCACCCACATAATGTCTCACAATTATCTGTAACTCCAGTTCCAGAATATGACAGCCGTTCTGAGCTCCAGAGACTCTACATGCACACAGTGCATAGACATACAGACAGGCAAATGGT
>JAQHUG010000048.1:9719671-9765644 GCA_028555095.1 Dicrostonyx torquatus
GAAATAGGACTCTAAGCTCATACTTTATAGAATAATAAACACAGAAAATATTAAAGACTTAATACAAAACCCTATAATTATGAAACTACTAGAAGAAAAAATCTTGATGAGAAAGGTCTTGTTGATGGTTTCTTAGGTATGATCACAAAAGCACAGTCAATGAAAGAAATGCAGAGAAATAGAACTACAAACTAAAATGCTTGTGCCTACCAAAGGAAATAATTGTCATAGAAAGAAATGTTCATACACAAAGTGGAAGAAAATATATAGATTTGGTACGCAATTCATACTAAAATAGATAATGAACTTAATAGTTCTTTGATTAGAAGTCATCAAATGACCTGAATGGATCACATGCAAAGTTTTCAACATCATCACTCATCATTAAGTACCAGTTACAATATGAAATATTGCCTCACCCCTATTAGGATGAAATTCATGAGAAAAAAAAAGATGTGAAGATGTAGTAAACAGGGACCTTATAACAAAGTGAATTAGTAAAGTCATATTAAGTGGTCCATCGGTCCCGAAGGAAATGAAGTCAGTATATTAAAGAAATCTGTACTGTCATGCCTATTACAGCCTAGAGCATGGTACAACATGACAATCAACATGTTGTGATCTTGAGACATGGTGACTATGTTTGGTAAGATATATGTTAATTACATGTTGCACAGTATAAATGGAGCTTCGTGTTGAACATGATAAATACTTAAAATTTTATCTGTCAAAAGTAGTTTCAGTCTGTTAAATAATGCATCAAGAAAGATAAAACACAAAAAATGATCACCATATTTCAATACGGTTTACATATATGCAGTTGAGTTTTGTATGTGGAAGATGACTAATCATGTATTGTTGCTGCCCTTGAGACTTAAAGTATGCTTACTACTGTGTCAAAGGTCATGAGTCACTTCAGATTGTGGCTAGCCTAGCTAGGAGATGAAAATTCACTAATGGAATTTATCTACACTTCATTCTTGCCAGAGCCAGTTTGGCCTTGACCACTTCTCACTGGAGGACACTCTGATTTGCCATGATTGATGTGTATTTTGTTAGCCAACAGTCAGAGAGGTCTAAATAAGTAAGACAGCCAACACTGAACACATGGAAACTCCCACGTGCTCCAGATGCTCTTTGTAGAGATGATGGATTGAGACAGAGTGGTCCAGCAGAAGTACAGATGGAAGGGCCAATGCACTGCCAAAGCCAGAGCTGCAAATCTGCCATTCTGAGCAAATGGCATCAACTGTGGGCTGCAAGCTTGGCAGAAAGCAGAGCCATCATTTACCTTCACAGCCCTGCATCCTCCAAGCAGACTCACCCGCCCTCCACAAATACCACAAGAATAGAAGGGCCAGTGAATGGAAAAATAGTAAAAGGCACGTGTGGTTATGGAGATGACTGTCCATAAAGTCCATTCATTGTAGAAGGAACTGGATTGCTCATCAACAACTTGATGCCATCAAAGTTTTACAAAAAGTCAGGTGTACGTCACTCCATTTTGACAATAAAATGACCCCTTGGCCCTTTCTTCTCTCCTTTAGTACTTAGGCATGAACTTAGTTTATTCCAGGAATTGCCAGTATCTGGATATAAATATCCAATTTGCATTTCCTCTGTTTATTGATTTTTATTGAGCATACAAGATAATGGGCTTCATTATCAATATAGAGATAAAATATACCCTTGTTTCATTTTTTTTCTTTTGTGTTCCATACCTCCTTTGTGATTTGAATGTTAGTAGCAATTTTATTTTTGTATCAGTTTTACATTCCTCAAGTTTTCAATTACATTTATTTAGTATGCATATGTGTAGATTTGCAAGAACACATGCACATGCCACAATACATGTATGATAAAGCTGGAAGACAATGTGTGAGAATAAATTCTTTCCTTCCATCATGTAGGTCCCAGATCATGATAACTCAACTCAGGTCATTAGACTTGAGGGATGCAAGTAGTGATAATTATTTTAAGCAAAATAAGTCAGACTCAGAAATATATAGTTTTACTCTCATTTGTGGGTTTAAGATTGTACATAAATATATACATTTGATATATATATATATATATTTCACTTATGTATTAATAATTGATGTAGCTATATCAGAATTAGGAGAGTCTCTTAGAAGACTGGCTGGCTCAAACCTGGGTTTTCAAGACGAGGGAAGTCCTTTCTTCCATCTTGGGTTCTCCATTTCTTAGTACTTTCCCAGTAGACTATGCTTATCCTGGAATCTGCTTTGCCAGTGACTTAGTTAAGTGCTTTATTGTAATAGTGTAATTATAGCAATGGTGACTACAGTGCAGATGCTATCTGTTATCAAATGGTAGCTTTTGATAACAACTTCACTTATTTCTGTGGTGCATATAGAGATTCATATAGTGTTTTAAACAATTCATATAAGTATATACACATGAATACATACACAATATCTATCTACATATTTATGTAATTATAGTAATAATGACTACAGTGGAGATGCTATCTAACTTATCACGCAACAATGATAACTTACTTATTTCTATGGTGCATATAAAGATTCAGAAAATGTAGTGAACAATTTATGTATGTATGCACACCTATACACAGTGTCTATGTATTTATGAAAATACAGTAAGGATGACTACAGAGGAAATGCTATCTGTTATCAAACAACAATAACAACTTTACTTCTATGGTGCAGATAAAGATTCAAACTGTTCTAAACAATATACATACATGCACACACACACACACACACACATATATATATATATACATATACACCAATATACATATATACATCTACAGTGTACATCTATGCGTTCATATGTGCATGCACACACATACAAGTCAATAATTCTGCTATTCTGATTATACAAATAAAATAAATAAAAAAATTTAAAGGTTAAATAGTATGCCTAAGGTTATAAGGGCCGGCTTTAAAACTAAGAAAAGTTGGCTCGAGAGTTCCACCTCTTAAATGTTACACTTGCACAGAATAGCAAAGATTTTAATTTGTAACTAATACTGAAAACGCCAGTAGGTAAACAGGTTAAGTGTAGGATTTTAGCTATTGAGAGGTCCTTGTGATGTTACAGTATGGATTTCTAGGGGTAGTGAAAATAGAATCATATGCCACTTTCTAGAACTGCTCCGACACAATCTGGTTGTGTGTGTCGAAGTCTCCGACATGATCTGTAACCTCACCACCAAACAGAAGGAACAAACACATAGATGATCTTGGTTTTGAACTTTTAGATTTTAATTTCTTAAGTATATCCTTTGATGTTATTTTTATGTAGATGCGCTATAATGACAGGTATATAATAGATGGGATGCTGGAGAGAATGCTCAGAGGTTTAGAGTGCTTGCTCTTGCAGAGTACCTGGATTTGATTACCAACACTCGCACCGTGCCTCACAACTATCCCAGACTCCAGTTCCAGGGGATCTGATGCCCTCTTCTGACCTCCACAGGCACTAGGCAAGCATGTGGTACACATACATATGCAGGCAAAACATTTATATACATAAATATATTTAAAAATTAATATAAAATATGGAGATTCTTAAAACACTGATAAAAGTTTTTTTCCAGGCTTGCAGGTTATATGAAGGCAAAGACAAGCATCTTTAAAGCATTATCTTCTGACTATTAATTGGAAAAGAATTATAAAAGTCACAACGCTGTACAGTCCATTGGTTGGTTTAGGGTTTGAGTCTAGTTGACTTGGATTCAGTGCCCACATATGCCACTTGTAAGCTTTAAAGAACCTCCACGGCTCTCCAGAGAGAAAAGTGTATTTATATCTAGGCTAGGGAGCTTCTGAGCACGTTCACACGCTGAAGTGCCCTGTGCCTAGTATTTAATGGATGGTGGCGAGTGTAAACTTTTACTCTTTGTTGTTAACTTCCTTTTTCAGTTTAGCTGTGCCAGGGTTTATTAAGTTTTCCCATACTTGTTCTATATTTTATATGTCAATCTATTGTGCTTTGTGCTAGCAGGATAATTTTTAAATATCAGTATAGAGACTGATATCAAATAACTTACAACCCTCGTGTTCTAGTTAGGGTTTCTATTGCTGTGAAGAGATGCCACGATCATGGCAACTCTTATAAAAGGAAACATTTAATTGGGGTGGCTTACATTTCAGAGGTTTAGTTCATTAGCATCATGGTGGGACATGGTGGCAGAAAAAGAAGCTGAAAGTTCTACATCTTGGTCCGCAGACAACAGGAGGTATACTGAGATACTGAGCATAATGTGAGCATAGGAGACCTCATAGCCCATCCCCACAGTGACACACTTCCTCCTACAAGGCCATATCTATTCCAACAAGGCAAACCTACTAACAGTGCCATTCCCTATGAGCTTACGGGGGCTAGTTATATTCAAACTACCACACAATGTAAGGTCATAAGGATTTAAAAGGCTTTAGTTCAAGAAGCAAGAGAGGGATTTAGTAATAAAAAAGTAACAGTCAAACTACTTCAGTGTAGTAGAAACACACCTTAGGCAAAGACTATCAAATAAGTATTTATAAGGCAAATAATAATGAATTGTGAGATGTAAAATTATGCTTTCTTGAATCATTAGCTATCTGAATCATTCTTCATTGTTGCAGCTTCCAAAGTCAGTTAAAAATTTAATTCTGCCACAAGCTTTATCATAAATTTTACTACACACTATTAATTCAGTTTATTATATTTCATATTTCCTTAGAGTTTAATATTTTTCCCAGAGTTGTATCTTAAATGGTCAAATATTGGTTTCTCCATTTCTTTTTAAGAATTAAATGCAGCCATCTGTGTTGGTGCATGCCTTTAATCCCAGCAGTTGGGAGGCAGAGGCAAGCCGATCTCTAAGTTTGAGATCATCCAGGTCTACAAGAGCTAGTTCCAGGACAGCTAGGTCTGTTACACAGAGAAACCCTGTCTCAAAAATCTAAAAAGAGTTAAATGCAAGATAGTATCTATCTCTCCATCCCCCAATTGACATGGTATCTTTTAAAAGGAAAGCAATTTCCTTGGGAGTTATTTTATGGACCCTGTTCTATCTTTAAGCAAGCAATTCTCCTGCTTGACATTTCTTTAACATTCTTTCCCCAGATATTTATTGGTGAAATATCCATGTATTTCATAAAGTCAACAAGGGAATCCCTGATTGCTGAGGAGAAAACAATTCTTACAGGGGAATGCTGTTATCTGAACCCCTTACTCCGAAGGATCATCAGATTCATAGGTAAGTGCCATAGCCCTGTGAACCAAGCTCCGATGGTAAAATGTCCTGAATTTGGTGAATATGCTTGGTCAAATAAGCTAAGATACAGCAATACCAGAATTCAAAACAAGGGCTCCTTGGGGATTTTCCGTGAAGGGTAAAGCTAAGCCTAATCTTGGTGCCATGTCAAATATTTGATCCTTGAAGTAAGATGTTGTTTATTAAATTGTTGTAAAGATTCAAATATTTGATCCTTGAAATGAGGTGCTGTTTATTAAATTCTTATAGAGAAGTGTTTCAAGTAATTTCCCCCAACTTAGCATTTTCTTGAGATTCTCCCTGAATGTGGGTTTTACAATTGATTAGGCACAGACATACACCAAAGGGTAAGAGTCAGGTAAGGGTTGGAGGTAAATGGAAACATCAACCAAATGAAATAGCTAATTTTTTTTGCAAAGTTTTCCTGGCCTGTAGATCTGTCCATTCAGGAAATTTAACGAAATATGGGACATCTAATCCATCAGGTTCTTGATAAATAAATGCCTTTCCCAACTTGGAAAAGAAATGCTTTCTTTAGTGTTCTTGAAAAGGAATAACGAAGGTATGTTCTAAGTCCTTCCTAAAAATACCCAGAGTGCTGTAGATGATGATGATTGTATGAGAATGTGTGCATTGATGCAGATAAAAACATAAATCTTTCAGAATTTGTTCATTATAAGCATTTGATAGATGATCATTACATCAGTAGTGTAACAAGGCCTTGCAAAGGTCTGCTGACAAGATCTTCGTAGGAACCCCAGTAAAATTCTGACTGCGAACATGGCTGTTACTAAAACAAGCTATGGCACTATCTAGATGGCAGAGAACTAGCTACATCATGTTCTTATTTCTTTTGATAAATAACTAATACTTTTTTCCTATTATAGTAAAGAGTTCAAGTTATGAACAAATGACCTTATCAAAGTCTAATGCAATAACGTTTCTAGTTGATTGGGAATGAAAAATATACTAGAGCAGGAAGTCTAAGAAAAACTTTTGTAAATATAGCAAATTGAAACTTAATATTTAAATACTGTTAATATCATGAATGTCTGCAGAATTAAAGTTTTTGTTAATTGCAGGAGACTGTGGTTGGCTCATGTGGGTATAGCCTGATCCATATGATGTTACTACTGTCCAGTTCAACTGTTCTGAACAATGATTCTTTTCAAACATGTCTAGAGTTAGACCAGTTACCACCAGAGTGACTGGCTACCAAGTCTTGGGAAAAGAGGCAATAAGAGAATATTTATCACACTGACCACTGAACTAGATAGTTTATTTCATTACTTCATTTAATCCACCCACCATTACATAAAGTGTTTTATTGTTTGAAATATACAGATGAAGACTCTAATAGAAGACAGAATAGAGATATAATTTGATTCAAGATTGTATGGCCCCTCCATTTGCTCCACTTCCTGTGCATATAATTAAACAAGTTATTCAATAAAAAACATTATAGTACAATTAACTGTTAAACATCTTCAAAAGTCACTGGTACTGTCCCTTTGCAGAGAGAAGCCATATCTATCTGTGGCTCACCCTACCTGGGGCAAGGCCGAAGAATAAGGGATTAACTGGTGTTTATCCCTTATGTAGTGCTCTGTGGCTTAGATAAATGCTTATGGAGAGAGCCAGGAAATCCCCAACTCCCAGCAACATCCTCAACATGATGTGGGCCACGGAATTGCCACTTGAGACACAACACTGGGCTACGGCATGGTTTCAAGATCAATGGAGTATCGATCATTAGGATCCCACTAAGAAGTGATGACACATTTGCCATTTGGACAAATCTATAATAAGTATTTGTGATACTAAGGGAGCTTGGAGGCCAGCATGGCCTTTGATATGCAACCACAGGTATAGAAATTGGAGACCAATATGTCCCTTCTCCCAAAAGTAAAGAAAATGACTCCTTTTGGCAGATAGGAACTGCTTTCACAAGTTCCTGATAAATGTTGGCTTTTGTCTAACCACCGGAAATCCTCCTATAGTACAGGTTGAGTCCATTTCTGGATATTTGGACTGCGTTTTGGAGTTTGGGGAAGCGAAGTTTACTTTGGACCTGACAGGTTTATCATAAGCTAGTAGAGATCTGGATATTGAAAGCATAAAGCAGAGATGTTCAAATAAATCAGCTTGAGTCCAACGTCATATAGTCAGCGGGTAACATGCAAAGCTTGAGAAATTAATAGAAGCAGCAATAAAAGCCAGAGGATTAGAGGGTCAAAGGAGGATTTCCTTCATATGCTCCTTGTTTTACGATATAAGGATCCATTCAGTTGCTCAAGTTGAAAACCTGGGAGACTCTAACCATCTGAGAACTTGCTAGCTAGCAGTGCCGAACTGTGAAACACATCCCATACCTACTCATTCAGAACCACTAAGGACTTAGCTTGAGGATCAGTGTCAAAATTTGAAGACCTCTGACTTTGGCAATTAAAATTCTTTTGCCCCTTTAAGGGATTTCCCCAGATGTTGCCTCAGAATTCATCCTCCCAACTCGACAAAGATACCATCTATTTATCTATTTATCATTTTGCAGCCACTGATGCATATGTGTGCATGCATGTGTGCTTGTGTGTGTGCATGTGCATGTGTTTGGTATACCTACACATCCATGTGTGTGCCCATACACATGCACACTTATGGATACTGCATAAGGATGTAGGGTGTCCCACCCTATAATTCTCCACCTTATTCCCTGTGACTGATTTCTTCGAACCTAGAGCTAGACTGATAGCCTGAAAACCCCAGGGATCCTCCTGTCTCCACACCCTACAGCACTGGGGTTACAGGCACATGTGGCCATAACCAGTTTTGTATGTGGATGCTGGGGGATCAGACTCAAGTGCTCATGCTTACAATATAAGCACTCCTAGTCATTGAGCTGCCACTCTAAACATTTGCTCATGTTCTTTGTGTGTTCTACAGAGCCCTTCATGATCTGAGACCCTCTTCTGTCTCCAGTCCCATGACTCACTATTCTAAATTGCTGTATTGGCCGACAGAAAAACTACAGAATTCTTGTCTTGGTTTCTGTTCGTGCTGTGTTCCTACTATCTAGAGTAACCCTTTACTATAGCATTTAGATGTACTTTCCAGGTTCCTGAGTATACCCAACCAACCAGATACCCTGTCTTCCAGACCCCCACACTGGGCCTTGTACTTTTATCTTTTCTGGGCATTTAACATACTGGTACAGTTGCTTAAGTCTGTTGCTTCTAATAATTTCTTATCCTAGGAGAGTGGGAACATTATGTGAATTTATGGGGACTTTATATTGCAGGCAATATGCCTCAGACATAGACTTTGAATGAATGTAGAGTTTGGGAGATCTTTTTAAATTTTATTTGTTTGTTGTGATAAAGCAAAGATAAAATTTGTTAAGTAATACATTTTTCTAAAACTCACATCACAAAGGCTGATTTTTACATCTTCATTTGCCTATTCTTTGGTGAGCATGCTATCCAGTTCAGCTTGGTTCTAGAGCTTTCTGTGTATACACAAGGTGATTTGTAAGAGAGCATGAAAAGTCCAGTCTGACGTAGAGCAGTGTTGGACAAGGAGAGTGCCCAAGTCTAATTATCCAGGAAAAGTTAATTTCTGAGTATCTAGGTTATTTTATTTATAAAAGAGAGAAAATATATTCATTGAAATAAAACCCTTTAAATGGAAATATTTCCATTGACAAAGATTAAAGTAAAATAAGGTAGTTACCAAACTCTATTAAGAAATGGTACTGTAAGGAGCTTAATAGCCTTCTTTCTAAGCCAGTAGTCACCAAAATACATACTCTGCAATTGGCATTGGGAAATGACAACTGTTTTAAATGACTGTTCTAATTAAGCCTAAATGGCACGATTTCCCCTTGCAGCTTATGTAATTGTTTTCAAAGCCATTATAAATAGTATTTCCTAGCAAACACAATCAGCTTTGTGTTGCCAAAAATAACTAAATAAATAAAAGGCCAATAGATTACCAAATTGTTTTAAGGAAATGTGCTTCATACAAAGAGGATCAGAAAAGCAGTGTCTGGTAGAAGTAAGTGAATGTGTGCTTTCTGTATTACAATTGTATGGTGTATGGCAAAAGTCTTCAAAATAAATGTCCTTTTAAATCCCTTATTCCATGTTGAATCATGTTTTTAAAAAAGCAGAAATGTAGATGGGCTTTATGAACTAAACTAATTTTCCATAATATAAATTAAAATGCCAAAGCTATATATAACAATGGGACTGGAAAAATGGCTCAACAACTAAGAACACATACTACTCTTGCAGAGGACCAATCAGGTGGCTCTTGACAGCCTCTAACTTCAGTCTAGGGATCCAACACCTCTGGCTTTCACAAGCATCTGGACTCACATTCACACCCCCATACACATACACATAATTAAAACTAAATATTTCTTAAAAATATAATAGTGCTATAACCTCCATTATAACATCAAAAATGGAGGAACCTATTCATGACATAATGCTGTGCAAAATAGTAAAAATATTATCTAATTCTAAATGTAGAACTGGGTCTATGCATGGTAAGAGAACAAACACTTGAAATTCTAGTACTGAGGCATGTGGAAGAGTAAGAGGTGGGAAGTTTGAAAATTCAAATCCAGCCTGGGCTACCTCGTCAGACCCTGTCTCAAATAAAAAAGATACATTATGAAAGTATGCGTTACACTCATGTGCTCCTCAAAATGAGAAAAAAAATAGAGACCATGAATTTGAAAGAGAGCAAAAAGGACATAGGTGACGTAGGACATAGGGGAGGGTTTGGAGTGCAGAAAGGGAAGAGAGAAATGGTTGGTGCAAATACATTAAAAGAAGAAGAGAATAGATTAAAATGAAAGTTGACTATTGTCACCTCTAAATGTATGATAAGTGAATTATTTTGTTGTCCACTGCTCTGTAATTGCAACTCATTGAATTATGGGTAAGTGTGATTTTAAAATCAAAAATAACTAAATATTTAAAATAGCATAGATAAAAGGATATGTGGCTTCTCTCTTTTTCCCTCTCACTCCACTATATTACAGGCATGATAACCCACAGCCTTAGGTTCCTAAGAAAGATGAGACACGGGCCTTCTTTTCAGCAGCGAAGACTTAAGTAAGGAAGCCACACATTCCTCCAAAATATATGGAGATAAACATACTTTAGAATAAAACTATTCTTGTAAACATAAGTTCTTAAATGATTACTTTTTGGCCCAACACTGATGAGTAGAAACTAGAAGACTTAACAAGGTTTGGGGCTTCCATATAGAAAGAAGAATAAATTAACTTTCTCTTCCTGGATGGCTACTTTCTGTAGCTTTGATGGAAAAACACCACACACATGCCAACAGTAGACTCTCTGTTAGCACCTAAAACAGCCTGCCATTCAGAAACTATTTATTATGGGCCTTTCATTGGTGATCACATAGCTGTTCTATTATTACTTCTAATCAAAATGTAATTAAATACTAAGCAAGTATTTTGCAATTTAGGTCAAGTCCAAGGATTAGAAACAGAGGACAGAATAGAAAATGCCATGGTAAACTGTTAATGAATGTAACACTAATTAATTGACATAAATTGTGATCTGAATGCAGCATGAATATTTTAAATGCACTTTCAAAGGTCATTGTGTTTTATGGTTGTAATTATTGATATTCAAAGAGAAGCTTAATGTCAGCCTTTTGAGAACTAGAAATTTGTCTCCATTCTGAAAGTCATTTAAATGTACTTATTCTTGAATTCATTTAATCATTTGATTTTTACTTAATTATTTATAATTTAGATATGGGGGACAGTTATATTCACTCAACTTTCAACTATTAAATTATTGAGAACCGATTTTGTGCTAGGTTCTAATAGTGTTGAGGGGGACATTTTTATCCACAAAATTGAGTAAAATATGCTCTGGTTGATTTTCTGTTCTAATTTTGAAAGTCAGGTGTTTAACAACATAAATAAATAAATTACATTTTTTAGAAGATATATGTTACAGAGAACACTTGATGGGGAAAATTAAATAGGGTGTTTGTGCCAACAGATACGCAAATTTCTACAGAAAGAGGAGGCAGTCACTCAATAAGGATTGTCTAGATTTGCTATTGATTTGATAGAAAGACGAAACAATCAATACAAGGACAATCCCAGTAAACAGGGTGCCAGGAATCGAGGCTAACTTTGTGTGCTGGCTGCTTAAAACTAACTTGTCCAAGAAGCCTAAAACTAATGTGTGGCACCTGGGCATCCAGCTTTGTTTGTGAGCCACGAATCTACACCATAAAAGAAAAATATCAGTAACAAGGCTTATAAACAGATGGGGATTTTTCTAGAACTCAGGGATAGGAAACTTGAAGCAATAAGAAAGAGAGAATCAGGGAGGATATTAGAGGTTTTAAAGGAAATGGAAGCTCAAATTCTTGATCCCATGATGCTAAAATGTTTGGAACTCCCTGCTAGAGAAGTGTGCTGTTTCTGGTTCCAGAATGCAGGAGAAGAATGATTTCCAAACTGGGAGCTCTGGCTGGTCTGAAAGGCCCTATGCAATCCCTGCTCAAATCTCAAAACATCACGGGGGTGGGGAATAGATTTTAGTTGCTTTGCTCTGTGCATGAATATTCTCCTTTGAATGTCGTCCTGAGTGATCTAGACTGTTATGGACCTGACCAGACTCCTAACCCTGAATTCTATAGGCTTCCCCAGGTGTTGGAAGGAAAAATATAAAGTCATATAAAGATAAAAGAGACTCCTTTTCTGAGGACTCTACCCAATAGTAGCGTATACTGGTTGGAGTCAAATAAGAAGACTAGTTGAGCAGAGACGTGCTGTCTCCAGCACTTTGCAGGTTATGCAGTGTAAAACCACAACACTTCAGCAAGCTCAGCTGTTACAAAGCAATGTTTCACACCCTCAGCATGGTTGACTTGTTAGGTCAGTGTCCTAGTAGTACAACTGGTATGATTTAGTTTCATTTCTGTTATTGTTACACAATACCTTGACTAAAAGCACTGTAGAAGAGCTCACACTTCCAGGTTCTTGTCTTTTATTGTAAGAAAATCAAGGCGACAAGGACTTGAAGCAGATTCATCGCATCACATCCGCAGTCAAAAATGGAGAGAAATGAGTGCATGCATGCTTTAGTGCTCAGCTATATTTCTCTACTCTTCTACAGTCTGCGACACCAAACCAAGAATGGTACCACCCACTTTCAGGCTGTGTTTTCATGTATCAGTGAAGACAATCAAGGCAGTCCCTTTTAAAGAGGTACACAGTCCAACCTGATTGAGACAATTCCTCATGGAGAATCTCATCCCGTGTCTGTAGGTTGTATCAAGTTGACAATTAAAATTATTCATTGCAACCAGATAGTTCTTTTTTGTATAGGAAAAGAGCAGGATGCTCTACTTACTGTAGGATGTTTAGCATCATCCTTGGCCTCCACAACCGATATCTGCTGTGCCATCCCCTCTTGTATCAGTATCTTTCAAAAATGCCTTCCAAAACAACATAACCTCTGGGAATAAAGATCACACTTAGCTGCAAACTACTTCTGTAGTGTTTTAGAAACAAGCATGTTTTACTAGCTGTTCTGAAAAGTAATGGCTACTTTTGCTTTGTAAGATATTTCATAACAATAAAATAAATGGAGAGTCATAGAGAGCCATAAAGGTACAATTTAAACATATGTATTTGTTCCCAGCGTTTAACAGAGAGTTTTCTATTAGAATAATAGCAAGCGTGTTCAGGGCACTGCTTGTTTATAGCACACAGTAAACTGCTTAGGAAATACATCATGCAGGGACAGGAGTGTCAGTCCTTTGCCTGTCCATCACCACGGACCAGCCTGCCCAGCCTGCATGATGCTGATCTGGAGCTGGAATGGGAAGTAGTCACCAACTACAGATTTTAAAAACTGTCATCAGAATCCCAGGAGGCAGATTTGAGGAACTGTGGAAGCACACTAAATTCCTTAGGCTTCGGCATCTCTGTTTTCAGATTCCATGGTAGACATGTTACTCTCTCTGCACCAGTTCATTTCTGGGCATAGTTCCTGGATTTGTCTGCATCCACATTCTCTATGTATTTTATTTAAAATCGTCACTGCCTCTGGCTAACGTTTGGGATTCTTTTCCCTTTTCTGATCAGCACATGGATCCATACTGTCTAACAGCTCTAAGAAGCAGCTACTTACAGGCTTGCAGGGTGGAAAAGGAGGAGGTGACATCAGGGTGAAAGAAGGGAACAAGACCTGCGAGAGGAAGCATTTGGGATCTGTCCTACAAGAAAGGAGTGAAAAGGATATTCTCGCTGAAATAAAACAGTCTGTTCCAAGTTCACGCTAGTGGATGTCTCGTGGGAGGGAGATGTGTATATGTTAGTTTGGCCTGCCTCATTTCTGAAAATATTGTTTTTACTTAAGTTGATAGGCTATCATGTTTTTAGGTCATCACTTATCATGTTTAAAAGCTGCAACAATGTCAAATACAAGTGTTGTTTTTTAAAAGGATCAGAGCATTATATCATGGAACTGTCGTTTTGAAACAGACAATGAATAACACATGGCACTGGATATTGGTCTTAGATTTTCAGAATCACATATTTATTATCTCATCAGTCTTTAGAAAGACTTTAATAACTTAGAGATATTTATTTCATTTACAGTAATGATATCATTTTAGAACTCATAATTTCTATAATATTTTTATAATCTTTTTGTGATTTGAATGACAGCCTGTGGTTAGGGGACTATTTAAAGCATATTTTCAACGAAAGCACATGGTGACAGGTACATAGCTACACTGTAAGACGAGAGACCCCAGAAAACTGGAGATCAGTGAGAGGAATTTGAATTGTGTACAATTCAGAGACAGCATACGGAAAAGAAAATATCCCAGTGTCTGCCACCCAACTCCACAGCCAAGGAAGGTCAGGTATCCACTATCCACTGTAGGAATCTGAGTGACTAAAAAGTTTCATAATCCACACAAACTTTGGGGCTACTTAGATAAACAACCTGAAACCTGAGAGGAAGCCTTGCTTTGGGGGGGGAAAAAAAACCTCACCCTATCTCCACGATACCATACACAGGAACCATCTGAGAAGAAGTAAACTGCTGTCTGATTTGCCCCACATCTTCCCATCCCTGGGATTCTGCAGATATTCCCTCCACTGGTTTGAAGGAAGCTTAACAAATTCAAATTGGCCCAGCAATGTGATTGTGACCCTAAGCTTGCTGTATGGCCACACTGTGGAAGATAGGTATCATGATACAGGGAACAGAGGCCGGTACCCTCGAGGACTCATAATTAGTATGCTTTCCCTCTGATAGCTGTCGAAAGGCAGCTATGTATGACTCTGGTATTCAGACTAAAGGCCATCTATGCTGTTCCCACAGTTTCTCTCTCACTTGGATGCCTGAGGGTGACAGCAGGGAGGAAACACTTCTGCCCATAGGTGATGGTAAGGTGGTAGAAACTTCTATGACTCCAGTTCTCTTCTTCCCCCAAAATGTGTATCAGAAGGAGTGAGTGTAAACTTGTTCACTCTGACTGAGGTAGTGAGGTTGCATGCAGGAAGAGAGCATGGCAGCCTCTGCTGTCATCATAATTACACACTTTCTAGACATGCACACACACACACACACACACACACACACACACACACACACACATGCGCGTTCGCCATTTTGTTTGACCACATACTGTTATAAAGACCTAGGTATGCCACCAAGAGCAACCATGATTTTTACTATGGCTTCTCCCCATGAAGTCTCTAGGCTGTCTTCTTGGTCAGAAGAGAAAAATACAGGCAGTTCACCCACTGCTGGGATACCTTTGCCGTAGCAGCAACAGTGCATGAAGCCATCTACACTATAGCTGCTCCCGTGTGGCCTGCAGAGATAGAAGGTCCATCCAGGTTTAGCATGATTTGTTATGTCCCGCCTCATTAGTCAAAGTCCAAAGAGACCAGAATATGGCTGTATCCAGGTGAGTTCCCAGCTAGAAACAATTAATGTTGGATAACTAAGCAGGCTTGCCTCCAGGCACAGCTATAGGAAAAGGGCCCTGCTAGAGCAGACCGCCCCAAAGCAGGTTGACATTCTTGATCCACCCAATAAGCAAATCTCAACACAGGAAGAGAAGACATGTAGGAAAACAAATTAGCCAGATGCCCCCAACCCAACACAGCAGCTAAATAGTTGGGTTCCAAAAAGATCAAAATGGATGGAGTGCCTGATAATGATTTTAAAAAAAAAATGATTGTAAACAAAAACGTGAATGAGAGCTAAGAGAACACAGATAAAGCAATTAAAAGAAATTCTGGAGATAATTCTAGATGTGAATGAAAATCAGAGCAGAGGGATGAAGATTTTGTAAAAGAGCAAATAAAAATCTCAGAAACAAGCTCTGTAATTCAAAACATACAGTGGAAAACTTCAACAACCATCTAGATCAAGCAGAAGGAATACATAAACTTGAAGGTAGATCTTTTGAAGTATTGCATTCAGACAAAAAAAAAACTGGATTGGGGGAGAAGAGGCCATTGCAGACCCTTGGAAGACCATCAAATGAACAGTGCCTGTGTCTTTGGAGGACCTAGAAACAAGGAAAGAGCTTTTACAGGGTGTTTTATAGCTAACATGTCAAAGTTATAAAGCAAGGAAAGATTTTTAAAATCTCTGAAATAAAATCTCAGAGTCACATTTGAGGACTTTCTAATTAGATACTGTGAACAATTTCTTGGGAGAAACCATGCACACCAGGAGAGAATGATATATTCCGAGTACTGAGAGAAAAGTTGCCAAGCAAAATTATCATACCCAGAGGAGTCTATTTTTCAGAAGCAGGCAGAGAGGCAAATAAAAAACCACATCATAGCAACAGAATTAAAGACAAAAAATGATATCTCACTAAATATGGAAAAGTAGTTTAATAAAACTCATACACCTCCATAATGAAAGCTCTGAACAAAGGAACATGGAAGTTCTGCGC
Source organism: Dicrostonyx torquatus (assembly GCA_028555095.1). NCBI lineage: Eukaryota > Metazoa > Chordata > Mammalia > Rodentia > Cricetidae > Dicrostonyx > Dicrostonyx torquatus. Next base: position 9,735,915 of record JAQHUG010000048.1, read on the forward strand.
CCCAATATAATACAAGCTGTGCACGCCCACTGCCAACATCATACCAAATAGGGACGGTCTTAAAGTATGTCCCTGAGACCAAGAACAAGGCAAGAATCTGCCCTCACCACTCTTATTAAATATAGAACTGGGAATTTTAGCTAAAACAGCTGGTCAAGAGAAAGAAATAAATGCTGCGGATGTAAAATGCCTGCTGGAGCTAGAACCCTGAAGATAGCCATACTGATGTCAGAGTAACCTAAAGCAGTATCTTTCCAAGACTTCATGTGGTATATGAGTGTTCACGTTTTACCTATTCTCCTTTGATGGAATAAAGTATATACACATGCTAAGCATCCAGCAATAGATAGAAGTGGGATTTGCTCATGGCCCTTTTTCTGAGACACAGCTTGTGGGCAGATGGTTGGGTTGCATGGATCTCTGAGCCCTAGGTAGCAGGCTTCCTGTGAGATCCCCTCAGCCACAGTGGCCTGCCATGCTTTCCTACCTTCCCGCCATGCTCTCTCTGTACTCCAGAGATGCATACAGCTCTGCTCCTCTCAGACAGGAGCTGCCATCACCCAGAGCCACTCCCTACATCCCTACCTGGTTGATACCAGTGTGCCTCTAAATACATTTCGAGAGGGCAGGAGTTAGTCTACTGGTGAAATGAAAGAGCTAATCTCTCTGATGATATGAAGGAAGATACAGTTTCTGATCAGTCTAAACATGATCTCAGTCAAGGCAATAAAGGAGAGAGGAAGTATAGCTCTAGATTTTTTTTTCTACTGGCCTCTCACCTTAGAGGAGAACTTGAGTTTTCTATACAGTGAAACTTCATGTGCATGGACAATTAAAAATTGTACACCACACACACACACACACACACACACACACACTCACACTACGTGAAACATAGAAAGAGGGAGCGATACATGAAGGAAAAGGAACAGGAAAAGATTTAACCTACTTTCTGTCTAGGTTATTTGTACTGACTTTCTCTCTCTGGGTTTAGTCTGATACAGTAAATGTCAAAAACCCATGGCTGAAGAGCTTCAACCATGGGGAAAAAATTACTGCTGTTTTCATCATCATTATTATAATTTTCTAAATAACATGTCAGCCAAATTGTCTTTAAATAACTGTGTTTATTCTTTATATTGGTACTGCTGTCATTTTGAGGCATAGAAGCTTCTTTTTAGGATTCAATGGTAACTGTAGAGATGCATAAGTAAGCAAAGTGCTTAGAATAACTGCTGAATTCTCAGCCAAAAACGGGACATCTATACATCCCTCCAAGACTCAGAGACTATCACAGAAGAAGGCACAGAAGAATGCAAGAACTGGAGGGAAGTTGAAGGTGGGAGAATGGGGAAGAATGCTGGCTTCTCCTCATGACTTAGCTGCTGCAGTCCTGAAATCATGGCAGATGTGATTACCCACACACCCACACAGCATGGGGCCCATCAACATCCTGTTATGGGCACTGAAATGGTCTCAGAGTCCCCACCACCACTAAGGATTTGTAAGCAGATAATGGTTGATGAGAAAGGGAAAGACATTTTCTTCAATGGTATAGTTTCTGGTAGCTGGCCGTGGTCCTGTAAAGAAATCTCCTATGCTCTGTAAAAAGCCTTAGTGATAGAGTCAAGGGATCACACACCTAAAGAAAGAGTCAACGAAGTAGAAGGGAGACTAGTGGATAAGAGAGTAGAGTGAGTGGGAGAAGCGGGGCTTCCAGAGACAGTAACGAAAGGTGTATATGATCAGAATACATTTTCTACATGTATGAAAATATATTGAACCCTGTTATTATATATAATTAATATGTGCTAATAGAAAAGTTAAGGAAAACATTTCTATATTCTCAAAACTGTGATCTCGCTTAAATAATTTAGGAATTATGCTATATTGCAGAGACATTTTTAAGCTATCTTCTTAATATCGTGCCTTTCGATAGAAGAGACCATACAGGTTATTTCACCAAATTCTAAGAACAAAACTGTTATTTTTAGCTTCTGAGAATTATAAAAATAATCTCAAGAAGTTCAGGGTTGAGTAATAAAGAGATGGCTAGAGTCTTTTTACAAAACACAGTGTAAGCTGACATTGCCTGTAAGTCATCTCTGTGGATTCTACAGCTCTTCATTGGCATGGCACATGCTAGAGGAAGGTGGCATCCCTCAGGTGGGCATCGCCCTTCAGAACTGAATCAAGCACATCAGAATGAAATGTGAGAAGCGTGGATGCTGTTAAGGCTGCAGGAAAAGCTTATTTAGGCAGAGAAAAATGGGGTAGCAGGGCAAAGCGTGATAGCTGGGCAGCATATGCAGAGCCCATCCTCCCAAAATCACTGTGAGAATAAGTGAAGCTGGCTCTTCAGACATGGACCCTGGGAGCCTAGGAACCCTCCTTTTCCAAAAACCTACTGCTGCCCTTGTTGAAGGCCTGTCTGACAAATAAAATGCCAGAGGAAACTGTTGTCTCTTTTCTATTTTCAAGTCATAAATAAGCCTCGTTTCCTGGAAAAAGATTGTCTAGACAGAGTTATTACCCCTTGAACAAGCCACAGACCTGGCCTTTAAGAACCTTACTTGAAGATGTGAGAAATGTCTAACCACTCAGGCTTTTAGAGCCTGGGGGTGAAAGCTGCCAGGCATGATCAATGGATGCCTGCTTTCCCAGGTCAGAGCCCCTAAGCGTGACTATTAAAGACGGCCAGTTCTCATTGTGATAAAACACGTTCTCAAAAAGCCACGGGAAAGAAAATTATGGTAATCAATACAGATCAAAATGAAACCGTACAGAGCCACAAAAAGACTAAGCCCTATATAAACTCACTCATGTATGGAATCCAAAAATATGACTTCAGCAAGCTGAATGGCAGTGGAGGGTAGGATGGAGAATGTTGTTCAAGGAGTACTACAGATAAAGGTAGCTCTAACAATAGGGTAAGTATCAGCTTTTTAAAGACTGATTTAACTTCTTAGTGTGTCTTACCTGTATAAATGTTAGTGAACTACATCCATGCAGTATTCCATAATCCAGAAGGCATCAGATCCCTCAAAACTAGAGCTGCAGATAATTGTAGGCTACCAAGTGGGTGATGGGAACTGAACCCAGATCCTCTGTAAGAGGAGCCCGTGCTCCTAAGCATTGTGGCGTCTCTCCATCCAATTTACTGTAGATTTAAAAAATGCTAAGAAAATAAATAAATAAATAAATAAAAATGCTAAGAAAAAGGAGTTTGATTAGTTTCAGCATGAATGACAAATGTTTGAAGAAAAACATATAAATGATGTTTTGGTGACTTAAGTCATGATACAGATGGTTCAAATGTTTTACAACATACACATGTGTCAAAATATCACAGGGTACCCCATAAGTATGAGTACTTTTATCATTTTATATGTCAGCTAAAAATTGCTTTTAACAACAACAAAGGGAATCCTGTTTATCATTGGTCAAGCTTGTTGAGGCTAAAACTGTGGAATTTCAACTTCAACTCCATCAAAGACCCCAGAGAGAAGATTAAAAAATTAGAGGTGGCATATGCAACAAGCTTCCCAGCTAAACAATAACCAGATAAACACACACACACACACACACACACACAGAATATATACACATACATATATAGACAGAGACTGTACATTCATTTCCCAGCCACCCAGACCTGAATAATCACACTGATACTCTATTAATTACAACACTGCTTAGCCTATTGGTTCAGGCTTCTTATTAACTAACTCTTTCATCTTAAATTAGCTCATTTCTATTAATCTGTGTATCATCATGAGGCTGTGGCCTACCAGAAAGTTTCCAGGAATCTGTCTCCTTCGGCAGCTACTTGGTGTCTCTTTGACTCCACCTACTCTCTCTTTCGGTATCTCTTCAGCCTGGCTATATTCTGCCCTGCCATAAGCCGAAGTAGCTTCTTTACTGACCAATGGTGATAAAACACATTCACAGCATACAGAGGGGAATCCCACATCATACATACACAAACACATATGCACATCCATGTGCTCACATGTGTATACACACACACACTGACAAACACCCCCCCCCCAAAAAAAATGTCCCTGGAAACAATGAACTTGTTATTTTATGTGAAATGGGGGATCTGAAGGTGTGCTTGCATTAATGATCTCAAGATCAGGAGGTTACCCTGGTTTATTCAGGTGGATTAAATGCAGTCACAAGTGTTTCTATTAGATAGGCAAGAAAGTCAGAGTCTGCGGAGCAATGGAATAAGGTGAGTGCCGGAGAGCAGGCAACTCATAAGTGCCAGAAAAGATAAAGAATGAGTTCTAGCTTGGACTTTCCAAAGAAAGCTTCACCTAGTAAAAACCTCTTTGAACTTTCAGCTTGCATACAGAGGGGATTCCCACATCATACAAGTACTTGCAGAACTTGGTGAAGATACAGATTTGCACTGTTTTAAGCCATGCTGTTTATAGCAGCTTATTGGAGCATCAGAAAGCCATTGACAACACTTGACTTAAATCTCTTCTATTTTTTCATTTACTGTTTTCCACATCAAAGAAAGCAATGCAGTGACATTTTTGAAATAATATTTTTATTTTTTCTTTTTGTGGGGAGCTCTGTAAAATCTTGTTCATTCTCACTGGCTGTGATGTTATAGATAATTACTTCTTTGAATTTCTAAATAAAAATAGAATGGATATGTTTTCTATAGAAAGAGGAATTGCTTAAGATACTCTGAGGCTGGCGATGTAGCTCAGTAGGTAGAGTGCTTGTCTAGTCTTCACAAAGGCCCAGGTTCAGTTCCCAGTGCTGAGTTCACCAGATGGGCCAGTAACTCCCATAATCCCGGTATTTAGGAGGTGGCAGCAGGAATGTCAGGAATTTTGAGATTATCCTAGGCTACATAGGGAGTTCAAAGAATCCATTCTGGGGCTCCATGTGATCCTGTCTCAAAAGCAAAACAAAACCCAGACAGCATGCTGGGTAGTTTGTAGGTATGGCCCTGCCTCTAGTTCTCAGTCAAGAGTGCTGAGGGTCAAAGTGAACTGAGCACCAGAGCTGGAGCCCAGGGCACAAGACTCAAACTTTCAACTCCTCCCTCTAAGGCTATGTTGGGACTAAAGTAGTCACACAAAGTAATAAAACACCAACAGTAGATAATCGGTCAAGATTTGGAAGAAATAGTCATTTAGGAGGCAGGCTTCACGCCCTGAAAAGATAAAGGTGAAGGGACAATTTGACTTTTGAAACCTTTTTGAAGGTGTCATCATGAACCCTCCCAACTGCTTCTTCTCTGGGGCAAAACCCAACTGACAGTGCATGTCACCACTCTGATTTCTTTCGAATCTCCTTGTAGGGGTGTTTGCATTTGGACTTTTTGCTACTGACATTTTTGTAAACGCCGGGCAAGTGGTCACTGGTCACCTCACACCCTACTTCCTGACAGTGTGCCAGCCAAACTATACCAGTACAGACTGCCGGGCACACCACCAGTTCATCAGCAATGGCAACATCTGCACCGGGGACCTGGAAGTGATTGAACAGGCGCGGAGGTCCTTCCCCTCCAAGCACGCTGCTCTGAGCATCTACTCCGCCTTATATGCCACGGTGAGTACGGGGGGGGGAGGGCGTCTTACTGTCTCCCCAAGTTGAGATTTTGCTGGGGTGCGCCTCTCACCCTTCCCAGCACCATCCTGTTGACTCTGTCACATGGTGATCTTTAAAAAGTCATATAAGACATGTCTCTCTCACATCATATCACACTATTGATAAAATCACCTGCCTCCTGAACCACTCCTAATCCTAATGGTCCAGAGAAGGCAGTTAAAAAAGAGATTTGATAATTTCCCACTTACACCCTCCCAGTTTCTAGGTGGGACAACTACAGCCTCATGAGTAAGTAACTCAGAGCTGTGGCCAAGCTCCTGGCAGGGTCTGGGATTCCCCCACCACTGCCACAGTTCTAGCTGGTTCCTCAGCAGCATTCCTTTCTTGTGTCTACCTGTAAGTTTTCCAGTGTGGACTTGGGTGTGTGGTTGGCATCACAGTGCATGAGCCAGGATTAAACATATTTATCCTGCCCTCTTGTAACATACTTTACTGCTTTGTTAGGATCTGGATAATTCTAGAATTTAAGACCCTAAAATTCGCTTCTCACTTCCACCCAGATAACATGACCTTTGATCATCTAGGGTATTATGACCTAACAGGACAAAATTTATTTTTAATTATCAATAATAATAGTAGTAGTTATTATTATTGAATATTATTATAAATAATGTTACTAATTATTACTATTATTAAAATGTTGTGATTAATTAATTACCTCTCATCAAAGGAAAAGTAATGGTGTTTTCTTATTTTTCTATGTTTTAATTAAAGCCCATGTTGGAAATTTCATATTTCATCTTTGTCTGATCTAGCTTCCTTTGAACCCAGAACTCAAAAGCACGACTGTCAGCTTGAACACACACACAAGCCGATTCCACAGATCACTGCTGTGTTTTACCAGCAGAAGTAGTCATTGCTCAGAGAACCCCTTAGTGAGTCCTGGTGGAGCATGGAGAAGGAAGACAGAGCTGTCTCCTTTCAAACCACCCAGATATTCTGAGGTGCCCTCATCTTACTCCCTCAGCCCCATCTGCAGGGGGCAGCATCCATCCTGCCTCTGTGCTGCTGAGTCCAGTCCTGTCATCGCCTGGCCCTCAGCTGCAGATGTGCAGGCAGACTTGAGACAAGCGTGCTGCTCTGGAACCACACTGTACATCCTGACCACCCTGAGGTTCTCTTCCTCGAGGATCGAGACAGGTGGTGCTGCTGAACTCACCTCTGGTGCTCCTGACTATCCTGCCTAGCCCCTGGAAGTTTCCTAGTTAATCCTTTGGGATCTTCTCTGTAATGACTGCATGTCAAAATAAATCCAGCTACCCCCACATTAAGGAAGCACAAATACAGAGAATACAAATCTGCTGTCACCTACTTAAGCTTCTTTTTTTTTTTTCTTTACAAAACAAAGAGGGGAAATAGGTCAGGAATCCTCTGGGGCACTTAGTGTGTTTTCTAATTTTCAGAATATGGATTTGTTCCTAAATGAGCTAGAACATAATTTGTATAAAGCAATGTGCTTCTGCCACCCACTTTCATATTTTTATCAGATTCAAGTCACCACTGTATGAAATTAATCTTGATAATGTCATTATACAAATAAATAGGTAACTTAAATCAGTGTGTCATCTTCAAATGAGACTTTAACACTGGTGGCAGCAGGAAGAACCAAATATGGTGGGGACACATAGCACACAATGCAGGCATCATCCAAAGATTCAGTTATCAACCCATTCAAATCAGGTTTCACACTCAGTTAGATAAACCCAGATACAACATCCCATCTGGGTAAACAATTTCTGTTGTGTGCTAAATTATGCTTTCAGGATTACTCAAGACTGATGGATATGCTCATTTCCAGGGCTTGATCTTTCCATGCTGCATAGAGATACTGAAACCCTACATGGTACACATCAAAAATCTGTTAGAGGAAGCTGCTTGCTGGTTCCTGGCTGCTTAGCCCCGAAATAATCACACAGAAACTGTATTAATTAAATTACTGCTTGGCCCATTAGCTCTAGCTTCTTATTGGCTAACTCTTACATCTTAACTTAACCAATCTCTATTAATCTGTGTATTGACACATGACAGTGGCTTACTGGGTAAAGTTCCCCTGGCTCTGGCGGAGCTACATGGCTTCTCTCTGCCTCCACCTCCTTTCTCCCAGCATTCAGTTTAGTTTTCCCCACCTAGCTCTGTTCCCCTATAGCTCTGCTATAGGCCCAAAGCAGTTCCTTTATTAACCAATGATATTCATAGCATACAGAGGGGATCCCACATCAAATATCTGCAATTGTTATATGCCAAATAGGAAGAAAATGCTAATAAAAACATTATTCTACAGTTGCTTCCTAGGTATCAGTTAATATGGCAAAGGATACCAACCAAGGGTCTGTGTTCTTAATGGTTAATTTTTTACAGGAAAGATCAGTAAAAGACATACCTAGAAAATAATATATTAGCATTAAAAAATTGAGCAAATATATTTGCATTTAGTATTTTAAGTAACAATTCCCACCATGTCAGGATACTACAGATTTTTGTGTGGCTCATGCTACATAGGATAAAGAGTCTCCTTTATTCCACCAGGATTCATGCTAGTATTGAAGCATCTTCCTATAAATTATCTTCCCTTGTAATATTGCCAGATGCATCTATGTCAATATATATGTGCTCAAGATAACCAACAGTCTATAGATTATAATCTTAAATATCAGCCTTTCCTTGTGCAGTTTTAGAGTTCCTGAACTCACCACATTTGATAAGAAATGACGAGACAAGTCTGTAGTCCCTGAACCCACGTGGGAAGCTGAGGCAGAATTGTAGCAAGTTTAAGACCAGACTGGACTATATAGAAGTCCATGCAAAAGGAAAGAGGAGAAATAGTGGGTGACTAGTGTCCTCTGCTGGCGTGTTACAGCAATTACCAAAGTGATGATATCATTTGCTAGAAGCATGTTTCTTAATTCTGGACATCAGGGGTGACAACAGTAGCCCACATTTCAAGTGGCAGTGTGTACAACAGCTTTTATTTGGTTCAGGTCCCTCACTCTTTCATATATTGTGGCACACAGGAGAGTTGAATGTTTTAAAACGCTCTGAAGTAGACAGATAGAGCAGACCACAGTTGTCCCTGACATGAGAACCAACTTCCAGAACAGCAGTGACCTGTTGTCAGGGTTGGGCCGTTCAAATTAGGTCCATCGGTCAGTCGGTGAACAATTTCATAGCATGGTCCCAAAGTTTGTAGACACTACTAGTACTATGGGGAGCAGCAAAAAGTAAGATGTGAAGTCTCTCATCTCACTGATATCCTCTGCCACAAACTCATTCAAAGAAAAGGTTTAACTAATACCCAAGATTTTAAATGGGTTTTTAAACAGCATCACACAATTCTCTGGTTCTTTACATAAAAGCTGTGTGTTCTGAAACCAGCCATTATTCTTTGGCTATTCCTTCTGTCTTTTTTTTTTTAAAATAAAATTTAAAATTACACTTTCTCCCCTTGTCCCAGGCCCTCCCGCTCCCCCACCACCCTTCCTTCCTCCCCCTGCTTCTATTCCGTCAATACAGCTTCTGTTCACACATTCATTACGATGTGAAAGTGACTAACGCCCACAGGTTCATTGTCATTGCGCAACTGTTTTCCGTCTAACTAACTAGCTTCATGAAGTTGTCCAACGAGACGTAGCTGCTAAGGTTCCCTTTGTCAACGCCTGTTTCTGACCTGGCATATGAGTGCTGTCTTATGGATGCAGCAGGACAAGGACTGCCTGAAACTGGTCTCTCTCCCGCTGCAGATGTACATCACAAGCACAATCAAGACCAAGAGCAGTCGGCTGGCCAAGCCAGTGCTGTGTTTGGGGACCCTCTGTACAGCCTTCCTGACGGGCCTCAACCGGGTCTCAGAGTACCGGAACCACTGTTCTGATGTGATCGCCGGCTTCATCCTGGGCACCGCAGTGGCCCTGTTCCTGGTAGGTGGGCTTCCTTCTCTCCCTTTCATCCCTTTTATGTCCTCTGGGTAAAGTCACAGTGCGTTGAATTTCCAAGATTCCAGTTTGAGTCATTGTTCCTCATGTCCCTATCTTCTGAGCTGCAATTGTCCAGAGATTATGCATGCATTTCTGCAAGAATAGAGTCAAAGTTCCTTACTTTGAGAGGTCTGACTGACCATGTGTCTTGAGTCAAGAAGAATACTATCCCCAAGAAAGAGGGCTGTGTTTGTCTTCAAGCTCTCAGCTTGGCCAGGAAGAGAAATAACACGGTACACGCTCAAATGAGTGTTCTAGTATTGACAGTCAGAGTCCAGGGCTCAGGAACTACATGTTTCTAGGTAAAGGACAGAGGGTGAAGGCCACTAGTGGGGGGTCAGGTTCTCTCCTACAGCACTGCAAAAAAAAAAAAAAAAGTGGACGTGGACCCAAGCTGTCTTAGTGTACATGTACCTCCTCTCACAAATATCGAAAGCCTGCAGCTAATTTCTTGCCTGTTAGAGGCCTCTTGGCATCTTATTTCAACTAAGTGGCATTTACATTTGACCTCCCTGAAGAATGTTGGCAAACATAGCTCCTCCGTGTCTTCACAGCCCTAAGGATGTTTTAGTTCTTCAAAGAGATGGACACCTAGCTACATACTCGTCTGGAAAAATCCCTTAATCTGGCTTGGCCTGGAAAAGAAGAATCTGTGCTCATTTTTATCTTGTTTTATCCAGTTTCATTGAAGTGTGGTAGGATATGGTGGTACACACTTTCTGATTTGATGACCTTGGCATTTTTCTTTCCCCTTCACCTCGGGCAACTATTGAGGTTTAATTTGTTTTTCTACTTTTGGATTTCACATAAATAAAATCACATAATATGTATTTTCTGACATTTTGCTTCCATGATAATTTTTATCTGGAGACACATTCATGTTGTAGAATGCAACAATTCATTTCTTTCTATTGCTCTGTAATATTTATTTCCAGGACATACCGGAAGGGTGCAGTTTTGTTCTTGGGTTGGTTGTCTTAACAACAGGTCACCAGGCAGATAAACTTACATATTCTACATAAAATAAAACCACTGTCAACACTAAGACCCTTCCCAAAGAAGAGAGGTCACTAAAATCCCCAAAGACTCTGCCACCCATCCTGTTCTGCCCTTTATAGTTCAAGGCCCTTTAAGACTAGCTTTGCACATACACTCATTTTATACTCATGTATTCCTGTGACTTAACTCTTTTTTTCCTTTCTGCTCTCACTATAAAAGTAATACATGTGGGACTATCCCAACCTCTGTCTCAGCTGACCAGATGTTTTTCCTGAAAATGTCACACGCTTCTTTAGAACATGATCTGTTGTCACTCATCATTCCCTCCATCAGCTCCCAGCTTCATTTTTTTATAATGGGAGAAGAGGAGAGGCTGGAGGGCAAATTCTCTAGGTGAAGTCACAGAGGAAGCACTGGAATGCTCCATGATGCTGGTAGCTCATTAGAGAGACTCCCTGGGAAAGATTTTGAAAGAAAGCAGGAATTATATGTAACTTCGAGAGATCAGCATATTTCCCAAGGGAGTTCGCTGGTACATACACATAGACAGGCTCAGAAGACAAGTCGAACAGTCTTGACATCCAGCATCACTAGAGCATACTAACCCCAACTGAGAAGAAATGGCCGTGTACACTACCCACACAGTTGCATGGAGTCTTTGAGGGATGATGTCCATGAAAGCTTGTGGGCTGTTGGGTGCAGATTCTGCCTTAAGATTAGATTTGCTTTTTCTTTGTAGTTTGCATTTTTTCCTACTCCTCAGTTATTGTTCAGTCTGGTTTTGCTTCCAGTGGTTTGACAATTGTCAGTTTTGCATCCATCCGATGGTTTTTACTTAAAAATCCAGATCTGCCTCTGAATTGCTGTCTGCTCACTTGCATGCATTTATCTACACACACCTCAGAGACTCACATCAAGCTTGGAACAGGAAGGAGAGTGGAGTCAGAGGGAGAGTGGAAGTAACCAGAACAGATATCTGGAGAGGAGACCGAGAGAAGCAAAAACCAAGTATATCAACATAATCTTTGTTCACCTTCCATGCTGCTGTCAGTTTCTGATTCCCATGAGGAACAACACAGGGAAAGAGGAAGGAAAATGTTAGCTAAGCAGTTACTGCATGCCCTATACTATAAATGCCTCAAATTGCGAGTTCCTGGGACACCCAGTAATATTTTATCTTCATTTCATTGTTCAGGAAATTGAGCCTCAAAATATATAAAGCTCTGACACCTTCACCTACCATTTCCTAAGAGGCCGAAGTTTTAAGCATAGCTATAGTGTGAGGTGGAGGTAAGCCAGGTAAAAATGTTTGCGTAAGTGTTCTATATGGTTTGAAAAAATTACAGGAAAGATTTAACATTAGACATATAAACAGAGATGCAGAATAACAAGAGAAATTATAGAAAGATGAAGATTAATTCAACACATGCAGAGAAGACAGTAAAAACTTTATGACTCAGGTAGAAAGTAAGAAAAGTAGACAATCTTTCATAGGAGAGTTTTCAATTGAGAGAGAGACAGAGACAGAGACAGAGAGAGACAGAGAGAAGCAGGCATATAGATTGATAGATAGATATTTTTAGTGGGCTGCTTAAGCCAAGTAAATAATAATGGCGTAATTTAACTATGATCATTTTAGGGAGAAGTTAAACATCAGCCCCTATGGGCTGAGTCCTTGCTGTGTTTGGTACTCAAGAAATAAAATAGTCTAAGTGATGGGATTTTGAGGGATTTAAACTTTGCCTGTCCAGGATGGAGAGACTATAGTAGCAACTCACTTCTTACTGTTGGGAATGGTTGACTGGATAAACAAAAAGTTAGACACAGGTCACACCCAGGTCACTGCCAGACACACAGCAACCCTCGTCCTATGCTTGCTGTGATGATGAAGTGACTTACATTTATCACACTGTCACAAATCTGTATGGTTAAAGTTCCCGGTCCCATTGGGCAGCTGAAGAGATGAGCTCTGTGGAGTGGGCCGGCTGTCCCCAGGCACCTGGTGAATTTGCCTCACCAGGACATGCAGTGTGCTCATCACACACCTCAAACCTCCCTTACTCTTGGTCTCCCATAATTCCAAGGGAATACGTCACCTTCTGTAACAGGAGGAGCAGGCCTGTTTTTCGTCCCGACTGCCCAGCTAGCTTACACCCAAAATAATCACACAGAAATTGTATTAATTAAATCACTGCCTGGCCCATTAGCTCTAGCCTCTTATTGGCTAACTCTCACATCTTGATTAACCCATTTCTATTAAATCTGTGTATCACCACGTGACTGTGGCTTACTGGCAAGATTCTAACCTACTTCCATCTCGGGCAGGAGAACCATGGTGTCTGCATGTCTGTCCTTCCCAGCATTCAGTTCTGTCTACTCCGCCTACCTAATTTCTGTTCTATCAAAAGGCCAAGGCAGTTTCTTTATTAAACCAATGAAAGCAACACATAGACAGAAGGACCTCCTACACCAACCTTCATGATATCAAGGACAGTGGCCTGCCACACTCAGAGATGACAAGACACCGCCTGCTGGAGTCTGACCCTAATCTCTGTCCCCCCTCATCCTGCAGATAATGTGGTGGTTCACAACATCCCACTGGAGTCTGACTCCAATTTCTGTTTTTCCCCATCCTATAGGGAATGTGTGTGGTTCATAACTTTAAAGGAACACAAGGCTCGCCTTCCAAGCCCAAGCCTGAGGATCCCCGTGGCGTGCCCTTGATGGCTTTCCCAAGGATAGAAAGCCCTCTGGAAACCTTAAGTGCACAGGTATAGTAAAGTGACTTTAGCAAGCAAAGCCATGACCTTGGCAGGTTGTCTATTTAATCCTGGGGATTTGCTTAATGTTGTTGAAATTAAACCCAAGCAGCTTTAGGGTACTTTGGCCTCTCGTGTACAATCAACATTCATGAAATTTTAATTATTCATGGGAAGTCAGTTTGATTAAGAACTGAGTTGTTTCTTGTGCAGTTCCATTTCCCTTTGTGACAGAGTATAGGGGTCCAAGTTTTGGGGGAATACAAAAGTTCAGGGTTCACAAATTCCCCTTGTAACATGACATAATGTTTGAATGGAGCTTACACAGGTTTCATATGTGCATTTATCTCACTTCACTTGTGATGCCTATGACAGTACAAACACTAAGTAAACAGCTCTCAAGCAGGACTGTTGAAGGAATGCCGACACAGAAAGAGTGCTGTACATATTCAGTTTCCCAGATACTTCCATCTGTGACTGCACAGATACGTGGTTGCAGGACCCATGGAGAGATGGAAGGGCAACTGTGTTTGGAAGGACAAAGATTTTGTTCCATCTAGTGACTAGTGATTCAAGCTAGAGGTACAGAAGCTGTCCTAACAGCAAGCACAAATTCAGCACAACAGCACTTTTTGGTTAGGTGTTCTCCAGCAAGCCCTTCGTCCATGCGTGAAGTCTAAGCAGTAATTAGACACATGGCCTTAGCTCTCCAGAACTGTGATGACTGGGAAAAGTGGAATAAGGCTGTCATTTAGCTGTGCTAAATGAGGTGCACCATGGGAAAACATATTACAATAAACGCCTACTCTGAGAAGACAAGGGAAGCCATGGAAAGGGCCACTAAAGAGGCCTAGACAGGTAGCACTCAGGGCTTTTGCCATGACAGTTCCCAGGAGCATCCAAAGATATTCTTATGTAAACAACAGTGTACAGAACAGGCATTAGCCAGTGCCCATGTCCTTGATAAGAACTAGAACACTGAAGTCAGCACTGTTAAACTACTTACCCCAGGCTACCCAGCTGGTGGGGTGGGGTGTGACATTGAATAACTATTCTTAAGTGAACAAGAGAACAGTATTTTTAAAAAAGTCTTTGTAAAAGGTTATATTCAAACACCCTTCTTTCCAGGCATCTGGAATCCTGCTAAGCAAAATGTTTTCTGTAATATTCTGATCATCTTTCTGTTAGAATTATTAGCTATTTATTTCTCACTCTGTTTTTTGAGCTTTAATGAAGTCTAATTTCATTAGTAAACCAGAGGGGAAAACAATAAAACTCTTTCTCATTTTGAGAAACTATGTATTTTACCATTAAACCCAGCACCAAGCATATTTGCTTTCTATTTTGTTACCTCCCAATTTTAATACTCTAATTAGAAATTAACATATGGGGAAAATATCTGATGTTCTCTTCAGACCTCTGCAGGTATCAGGCATGTACTTTGTGCACATACAAGCATGCAGACAAAGATTCATACACATAAAAAGTACATTTAAAGACAAATATTTGCCTGGCTGCACAGACGTATCAGTCTGAATGTGCCTAGTGTTTTTTGAATATTCTAGTCTAAGAACAATGCCATCCATCTGCCCATAACAGTCAGGTTGTAGCTTCTGTCTGTGGCTTCTCTCTTTTCCCTCACGACTATTTGTAGTTGATTAGGATGACAAACTCTTAGGAGTATTAAGGTTTCACCCTTCCAGATATGACTCTTCTCCATAGAAATAAAAGATACCTTAGTATCTACACCAAGAATAGCAGTAAGATTATAAATAAATTCATTGTCCCTTACAGGTTGGAGCAGAACTTCCCCCAAGCCTGACTCTATGTGTTTATGTATGTGCATCCTTGTCTAGATAGGATCTGAGGCCTCATGAATAACAAGCTTGGGGAGAAGGTTCTGGGTCCGTAACATGATTGCTCCTTACAGTCAGACAGTGCTCCCCCATGTGTGTGTGCCTTGTGGAATTGGGAACCTGTAAGGCTCTGGATTCTATGACCCATGTCTTATGTGCCCTGTTTCCTGACATTTACTAAGTACAATACAAATGCTGGCTGGATGGAAGCAAGCCAGAACCAAAACTTCAACTAAATCCCTCAGCCAAACAACCAACAGCCTCAAGTCAGACCAGAGTCACTAGCTCTGCGATTGTTATTTCCATGACAAATACAGATGGGAGCGAAGCAATGAGCAGAACTTCTGCAGGTGAATTACAATTACGCTACAGGAAACTGTCGGAGATGCTGGACATGCGGCATAGTCCATGCCAAGGCTGGGAAATTGGAGAAGGCAAGCATTGCTTTTACTAGAAAATATTTCCACAGAGATGGGAAGATAATACCCGTTAGTTGTTCAAGAAAGAGAAGTAACAGACAGAGTCCTTTCCTCTTGCTCTCACAGTACCGTACAAAGCAGCAGCTTTTATGTAAACTCCGGCCTCCAGTGTTGTACAGGAGTCTCTTACCCAGAGAGAACCCCGAAGACACTCATTTTGGAAGACTAGTTCAGGTTAGAGTCCAACTCCTGCAGCACATTTTCATACTCAAGCCCAAGAGAGGTAGATTTTCAAAGGGAAGTTTGCTTGAATGAAATATGAGGCTGTGTGTATGACTGATCTCCCAAGACTATGTCTCCAGTGTCCTAAAACAGAGATCCAAAAATCCTCTAATAATAAAGTGAAAACCACAGTTTCCTTAAGCATTTACCAATTTCATGGGACCATAGCTTAGGTGTTTGAGTTTAAACAAATGACAAGATTTTGAAAACCACATAAGCAAGTTTTGTGAGCAAAATGTGACAGAATTACAAGGAAAAACACACATATCTGGAGTAGCATTCTCCAGATACTCCAGTTTCAGGAATAAGCAAGCAGCAGAATGCAATAAGTATATAGATGTCTAATAATATTCATTTCATCATACATAAAAATTTCCCCAAAACAGTTAAAATGTTTTTATATAAATACATAAAATAGTCATGAATAAGAAATCTGAAGGTCAGTGAGATGACTTAGGAGGTAAAGGTACTTGTCACCAAACCTGATTTACTGAGTTCCCGGGACTCGCATGGTGGAAGGAGAGAACTATCTCCTAAAAGCTGTCCTCTGTCTTTCACATGTGTGTGCTCACACATTTGTATACATGGGTACACACACACACATACACACACACACATAAATAAAATTCAATTTAAAAATATGGAAAAAGACATTTTAATGGTTCTTCATCATGTAAATCACATTCTCTATAAGTTAGCTAAAGTTAACCCCTGTATCCACTGGAAAATATTTTTTCCCCACAGAACACATAACTCAAAGAATAAGTCATAAGGGAAAGTTTAGTTGATATTCAGTATTTAAGATATTTCAAAGGTATGGAATATAGCTGTCATTTTGAAATCTTTAAATACTTATGTTAAAACAATAGAGGTGTTTACATGAAGAAATGATTCTATTCTGGTTGGGAATTCTGAAGGAAGAGGTAATGGAAGTTGAAGAGGTCTTAGAAGAATACATTAAGGGGAAATAATACTTTAGTATTTCATTGTTTAGGTGGGTGTCATTTGTTTGAGAGGCAACATGAAGTTGGGTGGGTAGAGAGGGAAAAGATCTGGGAAGAACTCGGGGAAGGGGAAAATATGGTCTAAATACATTATAAGAAAAATTTAAAATATTAAAAATTAAAAAAAATCAAGAGATCGACGAGCTTGTCTGGAAGACATTTTGGGAATGGTGAGAGTGTGCACAAGTCAGTCAGCTCAGCTCTGACATTCTACCTGTTGCTTGCTCCACAGAATCACTCGGCCTCCATGACCGAAGTAACCTGAGATGAATGAAGAGAAGCGGCTGTATTTGGTTTCTTTCTTTTTTTTTCAACAACCTTCCAGTTCAATGCTTCAGAACACACAGTGACTCAGTCAAACTGTGAAGACAAGTATTATGTTTATCTAGTTAGAGGTTAATGTTTTGTACATTTTTGTATTAAAAGGTGATGTAGCTTGCCCTGATCTTTTTTTTGTCAGCTTTAATATATTTATGCCAGAATTTTAAAACCAACAAAGTTTTTCTCTCGTTCAACTGTGCATTGAAGAATCACATATATTCAATGGTTGATGTTGTTTTGTGATATTTGTACACAAATCTTTTTTCAGTTTTATAGACAGAAATAAAGTGATCGACCCACTTTTAACCTTTATTACCACAGTTGCTGCCTCCTCCAGAACCTCTGAATTTTAATGAGAGTTAAACTTTTGAGTGACAGGAAGGACGATGGTGGTTAATTATAAATTTCAAAATCAATCACGGGGGAAAATATTTGGAGAGAACAGCATGTTCTGTTCTGTTAATAGTTTTTTGCATTCCAAGTTAAAATGGCAGTGGCGGACTAGTGAAGATTCCTAGTTTATTAACTAATGACACAGACGCCAATATTGCAGGGGAGTGTTTTGGTTATATGACTCTTTCTTAGTTAATGCCCTTGCCCACCAAACTCAAGGTCGGTCTGGAGCTCTGTCCTGGGCGGGCAGGTGACACTGTAGCCTTCGATCCAAAAGAGCAGCTAGCACCAGCCTTTCCTGCCAACTCAACAGTTTTGTATTCATACTGTATGGACTTTTTATGAAAAAGGTTATTTTACAGTTTGCACAGTATTATTTTACAGAAAGGATATCAGTGCATCCACAGCGTAGCGCCCAGATCAACATCTTCACTAGGGAGCTTCTAACTGTTCTTGCGGTTTAACTGCATCCAATTTTCTAGCATGGTGATAATGTGTCCCTCCTTTGAGAAGGAGTTCCCTATCTGTATCTATCGAAATACATCCATGTATTTTGACACATCCATGTCAGCTCTTCTTAGCTTTTTTTGTATATATTTTTTTTCTAAATAGAAGAAAAAAGTTATCATAAAATATATTCTGACTCATGTCCTTTTTTGACCTTTCACTTGGTGGTGTTTGAGGAACCATCCAGTGACCCGCAAGGGTTTGCTTTTCATTTTAGGTGCTGAGATTAAATGAACCCTAATAGGAGCGTGACTGAAAGGGGTCATTCGGAGAGCGAAGAGAAGGAAGTAGGGAGAGAGAGTGAATGGGGATGGGTATGCAGGGTGTGCATGCATATGTGTTTAGATAAAATGAAAAAAGTCTTTATTAGTATATTCAAATGTACTTCCTGGATTCCTTAGTCTTCAGGCATGCCCCGGAACTTCTGAGTTTTCAATAAACACTTAATCTTCTTTTAAAAATGGAAGTTACCTCTGCTAAAACTTTCCTTGGCTCCATTTCCTCAATAGTTTCCCCAAATTCTCTTAGATACATTCATATATGTCTTCTAAGAAATGTCTGACTAAAGTTGGAAAAAAGAGTGAGTAGTTGGGCTCTGTTCATCCCTTATGCTAAACTACCTGCCCTGCATATATAGTGCAATCTGTTGTTTTCAGTGCAATACACCCAGGGAAGATACACAGAGCTAAAACACTGTGATATGCATCAGTCCCAGCACTGTGGTCCAGCTCTGCCTAGTTCTTATTGCTGCTCTTTCTGTTATGTGAAGATGGCTCTGAACCAAGTTAAGTTCTTTTTGGTGTGATACGTCCACTTAGATGACCCATGAATGC
Organism: Dicrostonyx torquatus; assembly: GCA_028555095.1. Lineage (NCBI taxonomy): Eukaryota > Metazoa > Chordata > Mammalia > Rodentia > Cricetidae > Dicrostonyx > Dicrostonyx torquatus. The sequence continues at coordinate 9,754,896 of JAQHUG010000048.1, forward strand.
TATAGAGGAATGGAAATCCCGAGAGAGAATTATTTGCAAGCTCTGACTTCTCTCTGGTATGGGAAGTCCTTCTGTCTATGTGTTGCTCTTATTGTTGATGAATAAAGAAAGTGCTTTGGCCTGTGATAGGGCAGAGTAGAGCTAGGCAGGAAAATTAAACTGAATGCTGGGAGAAAGAAGGCAGAGTCACAAAATGTCATGGAGCCACCAGAGGGGAAAGAAGCGAACTGCTAGCCAGAACCTTGCCAGTAGGCCACGAGGCTTGTGGTAAAATATAAAATAATAGAAACGGGTTAATTTAAGGTATTAACCTTAGAAATATGCATAAGCTAATAGGACAAACAGTATTGCAAATAATATAGTTTCTGTGTGTTTGTTACAGGACTGGGCAGCACAGAAACCTCTGCCAATGCCTCTCCTATAAGCTAAATGTAGTGTCTGTCACCCAGTGTCAGGATGACTCATTTTATTACTTTTATAATAAAATGTAATAGTGTAATAGTGCCTCTATTTACACTTAAGCTGCTTCAGTGGCCTCACATTGATCAGTATCCTCCATCTAGCTTGTGAGATTCAGTTCTCAGGTTTGAACTTCTCTACTTGCATTTGCTGCCAAGGACGAAGCTCTCTGTCGAAATACAAGAAGCTGTAACTATAGGCTAAGAGAAACATAAATTCTGTAGTGAATTTTTCTTCCTCTTCTTATGTTGTAAAAATGGCTGAGAAAGTCAGACTCACTGTAGAAGAGGATTGGAAAGAAACAAGACTAATAAAGTGTTTGATATTGTACAACAATGAAACTTCTAACCATAATGATATTTTATTTGTATTTTAACAAATAAAGCTTGCCTGTAGATCAGAGTGCAGAAGTAAGCCACTAGGGGTCAGGCAGTGGTACACACCTTTAATCCCAGTACTTGGGAGTCACAGGCCTCTAATCTCAGCATGAAGGAGGTGGAGACAGGAGTGATATGGCTGGGTGCAGAGAGGAACATAAGGTAGAAGAGACAGAAGCTCAGTGCAGTCTGAGGTTTGGTGGAGATGGATGCAGTCTGAAGCAGTCTGAGGACAAGGTCTTCCCTTCGGTCTGAGCACTGGTAGAGGTAAAGAAACTCTCTAGTGGCTGGCCGCCCTGCACTCTCACCTTCAGGTAAACTTTATTTGTTAAAACACAAACAAAGTACCCTACACTTAACCTCATGGACATCCATGCTTTGATAACATACCCAGTACAGTAATTGACACAGAAAACATTTTGTTAAAGTTTACCCAACAAATAGATGCCAGATTTCTCCCTGACTTGGCTGAAACGAGACTGTGGTTTATTTGGAAATATGGGGACTTTTAATGGGCCCAAAAATAGCTTTAAAAAAATTGACATGCTTAGATACAGAAGTAATAATGGCAAAGAATGTGCCCCAAGCAGTTATGACTTGTGAGTTGTCCCCTTGGTGAGCTCTGAAGATCTTTTCACTAGGCTATGATGGGCAGGAAGGCTTGGCAGCCCCAGTATTTGGAGAAAACAAATATCCTTAATCTGCCCTTGAAAGAAGGAGTAGGTGTCATTGGAATGAATTAGTAAGAACTATAATTGGTATTTATGCTTTGGAAAATTGACTTTATTCCCTAAAACCACCTACAACAAGTGATATCTTAAAGTTAAAATATCCAGTTCTCCAAATTTATCTCAAGAACTGGGTCCCACTAGTGCTGTAATAGTGAGGAAGTACAGAAAGACAAAAAAAAAATGAAGTTCTATGACCAAATTTGGCCTGACTCCTTTCTCAGATATTTTCGGAGAATCTAGAATAGAATTAAATCTTTGTTTACAGTAAATACATTTTAACTTCCCCTGCAGCCCTGGAGGCCTTGGACTTTCCCTTCTCATCTGCAGTCCCATCCAGCACATATGGAGAAGCAACCAATGAGCTCATTCATGGAAAAAGATTTTTTTAGTAGCCTCTTGAAAAGTAACTTCAAAAGGCACCAATGCTTATGCAGCTACTGTCTGGAGACTTAATGACGACTTAACGTGACTGTCTTTGGAAAGTCCATGATCTTAAGTATGTCTTACTTTCTTCCCAAGGTACCTCTCTTTTTGATCCTGTTCTAAAATTGATTTTAAATGTCTTCTAAAAGCTGGTGAAATGTAACTGTGGTCAAAGAGGCAAAGTCAGATGATCAGAGTTCAATTCTGGGAACCCATATGGTAAAAGAGCATTGATTCCCAAGGGGACATGTCCACACACGTCTATCTGCACTTGTAAAGATGCACATAATACATTTTAAAAAGTTTTTAGTACCCCCTCAACACTGCTTTATACTGGCTCACCCTGAAATTCTTTCCTGTGGCAAAGCCAAGCATCCAGTTTCACTGGGGTGGAGTTTCCTACGACATAAAAGAAGTCCTCAGTGTACTGCCTATGGTCACTGTATGGATTAACAAGAGAACTGGACCATGAGAGTCAAAAAACAAAGATTTATTCAAGGTCTCTATGACTACAGGGTACCAACTGCCAGGCTGTTCCCAAGAGAAAGGAAATCAGTCCTGCCAAAAGGAGTCTGAGGTTTTTACAGGGTGCTCTTAGATGGGAGTGTGGTGGTAGAGGGTTAAAGAGGAAAAGGAAACTTTAACAGGCAAAAGACTGCAGTAAGCAACACTTTATGAATGTGGGGGGAGCTCGCTCTTGCTATTAAGACAGCAGGAGGCTGTGGTCAAGCTGTTCTGCTCAAACTAGAGGGCAGCAGACTTCTGAGAAGTGTAAAATGATCAGTTTCTATTTTCCTGAAGGGTCTGAGTCCCACATCTTGATGCCTTGATGACTCCATCTTGGGCCAACCTAACAGCCACCATGCTGACAATACTATTCTTGCCCTAGTAAATTCTATGTGTGCACAAAACTATTCTGCTACTTACTGTCATTTTCTAGACACCGTGACTATTTTGTAATGAACACCAAAAGTTTCACTGACATCCTACTTCTTGATCCAGACTGTGACAGCTTTGATCTGTGCCTTCAGACATATTTAGTGAACATCTATTATATATTCAGAATTGTGCTAATAGCTAGGAATATACAACAAAATAAGTAGACCAGTTGCTTTTTTTCATGGGTTTGAGTCAACGAGAGGAAAAAGAAGATACATGTAACAACCAGGGGTTTTGGCGGTCATCTAGGGCATTTCCAAGCTTGTTTCCTTGGACAAAGAACTGAACTTCAGGAAATAGAGGACGAAGCTATGTGAGAAATGCAAAAGCAACCACTTTATTCCTTTAGGATTGAAGGGGCCCTACAGCTGGGAGTCTAACAAAAAAAAAAGATGCTGGCTTGAATATTTTATAAGGCCCCGGGGTTCCCTCTGTTCTCTGTTGGTCCTGTTTAAATACCCACCCATGAGGCTTCTTGCCATGCTTTTCTTACAAGGACTTCTAGGAACAAGACGCTGTCATCCCGGGCAGCCCAGTTTCATTCCTCTTGCCTACCTGTGTCCCTCTAGCTCTTCTCCTATATCCCAAAGCCTTTAATATAAAGTGATTTGAAGAGATACTTAAGTTGGATAGGGACAATGGGGCATGAACAGAAAGTAGAAGAGGCTGCAGTGACACATATATGCAGCTACTTAAAATAAATAAGGGATGATTAGATAGACTGTATATATAAAAGAATATCAAGGGGTCGGAGAGATGGTGCACTTCTATTTGTAGCTCTAGCTTCTTAGGGATCTGATGCCTCCTTCCTCCACGGGGACGTGCACTCGTGTGACTATACCCACAGACACACAGGGAAGCACAATAGTTAAAAAGTGCATACATGAATCTGCAAAAGAACATGAAACCAAGAGAAAGCATATATAGGGGATCTGAGGCATGAAGCAACTTTAAACACATGAAGGACTAAAGGAAGGTTAATGGGTAGGGAATTTGATAACTGGACGTAAGAGACATTTGTTATGCCAGAGATCATGGAGGTCTTTCTTATTCTTCCAAAATTTGAAATTTATCCTGATGCCACAAGAAGCCATCAGTAAGGAAGCAAATGCCACCATCAGACTTGTGTTTTTTAAACTTTTTTCGGGCTTTTAAAGGGTCCTTTTGCATTGGTATATAGAATGACTGAAAGGAGTCAGAAAATAGAGGTGTAATGGCTGAGTAAGACTCTGCTTTCTTTCTGAAGTTCTGAGGTTCATTTTTGAATTATGTGTATGTGTGTATGTACAGGGTAGGGGTATGTGCAGGTGTTTGCAGGTGCCTGTGGTTTTGATATGCCTGGCATGTGTGCTAGGAATCAAACTTGACCCTCTGGGAGAGCAGTGCCTGCTCTTCACTGCTGAGCCTTCTCTCCAGCCACGGGATGCTACCTTCTTGTGCAATGTGCATGCAGTGACTTGAAGTAGAGTGGCAATAACCATAAGGAAAGGCAGCTCTGAAGGGTATGAAAAATTGTCTGAGGCCATTGAATATGGACGCAATAGAGCCTGAGGCCCATTGGATATGGAGTCAATAGAGCCTGAGGCCCATTGGATATAGACTCAGTAGCGCCATTGGAGATGGACTCAGTAGCGCCATTGACTCAATAGAGCCCAAGGCCATTGGATATGGCAGATGGCAGTTTGTCAATAAACTTTTCTCCCTGGAGAACACTTCCAAATCTAACTCCCCTGGCTCACAGAAGCCTGGTGATGAGTGAAGCTGCAAAGGAAAGCAAGTCAGATTTGGATATACTGACAGGACATTAGCCCCAAACAGTTCTGCTTCCCCTGGAACCTGAGAAACGCCACATGTGCTCCTCACTGTGGAGAAACGCCAGGAGAAAAAGCATTACCCTCTCAAGATGGCTCCTCAGTGCTCCACGTGGCTCCCTCACTTCAATGCTGACATGCTACATTTACAGCCTTCCCAGGAAGCTGACTAAAACCACGTGAGAGAGGCAGAAAGATGGGGGGAGACATTTTCCCCCAGAGCTCTCCATGTTAAACAAAGTGCTAAAAACAGACCAAATCACTGAGGGGAAATAGTTGCTAGCATAAAATTCTAAACCTATAAAAGTTGCTACTAAAGAGATCAAAATATAAATATTTTAAGATGTGCAAAGGTCCAGATATTTTTTTAAAAAGGCTGTAGCAGTGAATAAGTGTCACAGCTATGGTTAAATAATTATTTACTCTTAAAGTACAATAGTAATCTGTAAATGAAGGAGTGTCATGGAGAAGATAATTTTAATTTGGGGACAGAAAACACAAATGCATTGATACAATTTTCAGCTCTTTATTATGAAAAATGCACAGGCATACATAAAGGCAAATAGAATATTATAACAGAGCTTATTCAAGACACCATCCAAAGTCTTTTGCAATAATTTTGATTTTTGCAATATGTCTGACTCCTATAATTATAACCACATATCAAAACTGGCCAGTGTTGATTACTTCAATATAAATCTCTAATCTTTTCTGTAACCATAATAACCATCATCACGTAAAACAATGTCATCACAATTTCTTAGTGTCATTTTTTGATACCATTTAATATTAATCTATATTCAAATTACTCTAGGAAGACATGGGTCATATTCAAGTTATTCTATGGAGTAATGAAAAATAATGACTTAAATATGTGAATTAGACAAAAAAGTAAGTATGAGATATCTTCAACAACATAATGACTATAGTTAATAATAACATTCTTGTGTATTAAAATCACAAAGAGAACATATTCAGTACAAAAGCATCTTAAGTATGTGAGGTGATATTTAAATTTAGTCTGGTGTGATAATTCCTAAATATATACATATTATTGGGACTCAAGGAGTGGCAGGTTTACAAAAGGAGCAGAGATAAAATTACCCTTCAGAAATGAACTACATTAGCAGAGAGGGCAAGGGAGGCTTGCTTTGAGTTAAAACCTGAAGAGGCACTTTACTAAGAGGGCCAGCTTGGGCTAACAGAGAAATCCCCTGAGAAGCACTACAATGGGCAAGGTTCCATATAAATCCCCCAAACAAAGAGCTATCCTGGTTTTCCTAAGTTGTGGGCAGGTGGGAACTTTTATTCCATGTGATTTAATTCATGTAACATTTCACCATAACCCATATGCTTAGTACCCAGTAGAGCCATAAACCTCTCCTGCAGTTTTGGGGGTGAGGGACTGTAAGGCATCAGTCTTCTTAATTGTCTGCTACAGAGAGGAGGGTGATGTAGGAGCAGGGAGAGGAGCAGTGGGCAGGCCTGAGGCCACAGTCTTTTTTAACTATCTGTTACAGAGATAGGGGAGGATAGAGGCAAGAAGGATGAAGGCTTCAAAGGGCAGGGCCTGATTTTTCCAGGCTGGGGACTTGGTCTCTTTGAGTGAACAGAGCCTTAAAGTGGCAGGCCATGATCTAACCTATACAACATATACAACAAAACATTGCACTAATGTCACTGTTAGCTATCAAACAAATGTTTAACTTATCCCCCCTCCCAATTTCTTTTTACAGTCACTCTGCTCAGATAAAGGCCTTTCAGAGCAATTTTAAAAGTCTTCTATAGTCCCGGACTTAATCTTCCTAACCTAACTTAGTGGTACCCATGAAATTAATTGCTGACGTTCTAGAACAGTTGACCCACATAATAACTTGCAGTTTGGACTTGTTTACTCATGGTGACGATTAACTGGGCCTCCTACCTCAATGCTAGTAAATGATCAAAGGCTTGATTAGGCTAAAGTTCAACATACTGTAAAGACTGGCTATTAGCAGCATCATCAATACCCATAAGCTCCTTCCATGAAGTCCATCATGTCACACTGTCCCTTTTTATTGACCAATGTGAGTGGTGGGTCTGGGTAGGGCCCATTTGATACTTGCATGGCAAAGTGACATTTCTCCTTCTCTCTTGCCTTTTCTACACTATGGCCTTTTGTACTCTGGTAAAATTGCTTTTGTATTAAAGAGGAACAGGAAGTAGAAATAAAAAAGAAAACACCACATATCAGAAACAACAAACAACAACAACCCAAAAAAACAAAAAACAAAAAAAGAAAGACAGGAGCATGAATTAATTTAACTTAAAATATAATAAACTAACAAATAAATTTTAAAAAGTTTGACCAACAAGTGAAGCAAAAGTCACCATTTGAAAAGATAAGTAAGATAGGGAATTATCTATGTAAGTCAGGAGAAAACAGGAAACAGATAAGTAGCATAGATGTAAAAATGAAATACGAAGAAAGCATGTTCTAGAAAACAAGTGAAATTCTGTAGAAATCCAAATGGTGGCATTGGGTCCAAAAGAAACTTGAGCATCCTTGTTGATCAATGCAAGAATTCCATCTATTCAAACTAAATGAACATACAGAAGTAATGACTGATGAACGAGACTCACCAGACCAGGAGAATGAACGGGAGAGTAAAGCATCATGAAACCATAGAGGAGCTCACAGTGAAAACCAGAAGAGCTGACTCTGATGAGCTGAGAGCTATCTGCCAGACACTGCTGTAATCAGACGTTTCTCTCCCGCCCCCCTGTTCCCAACTACCCGGTGACAGCTTCCCAAATAATTGACTCGGAGACTTAACATTACTTATAAATGTTCGGTCGATAGCTCAGGCTTGTTACTAGCTATCTCCTTCATTTTAAGTTAACCCCCCATATTCTTATTTATGCTCTTCCACTTAGTGGTACCTGTACTAGCATGACACGTTCATTTCCTGCTTCCTTTGTATCTGGCAGGCGACTCCTGACTCCACCCTACTCCTTCCCATCGTCCTTAATTTGGTTGCCCTGCCTATACTTCCTGCCTGGCTACAGTCCAATCAACATTTTATTAAACCAACTTGAGTGACAAATCTTTGCAGTGTGCAAGAGGATCCCACAATACACTGCTCTAAAAGCCTTGTTTGCATTAACTCACTCAGCTTCAATAAGTGCTGCAACGGCTTTTGATTAAATTTAATTGTATTCTTAATTTTAAAAATAGTAAAACATACCTAGAATAAAGAGAAGCATCCCACTTTTTTTTTTTTAAAAAAGCTAACTACTGGATATCTACAGCAAGCATTATGCTTGGCATGCTAGAATGTTCATTACAAGCAACAGAAATCCAACTTAAAACAGCTTAAAAGAGAATGTACTAGAAAGAAGTTGGCAGTTTTAGAGACTTCATTTTGGATTGGAAATGCCTAGATCAAATGAATCCTTAACTAGATATATATAAACAGTGTTTATCAGTTTGCAATAATATAATTTCTGAATACCAATATATTCCAATATATAAACTAAAATTTAATCTATAAAATTTCAAACTACATGCAAACCTGTCAGAAACACCTCAGATGCACATGTGTCCTGGTCTTTTGTTTCATTTTTCTTCCAGTTGAATGGGAATAAATGTGGTGTAAGGAATACTGTTCTCCAACCCTACCCTCCAATCCCTAACTAATGCTATTATCCTCACACAAATTGCACCCTCTTCTCTAACTCACTCTCTGCCCCCTACCTGGACATGGTCACACCCTTTGCTTAGAGTTTGCTTCTAGATGGAGAAAGGTGTTGCCTGAAGAACTTCTGGATCTCTCTCCACGAGTGTTCCTGGGCTGCTGCATGAGCAATAGAATCTCCTCCCCAAAGCAATGGGTTAGCCCAGTCAGAGGTCCAGGATGCAAAACAACAGGGAGAATAGGGTGGCTCTATGAGGTGGCCTGCCCCAGGGTATGCAAGCATTCTTCCATTGCTTTTCCCATGGCTCTGGAGCTGGTCCATAGCCCTCTGTGCATATGCCTTGCTATTCATACATTTATCATTCTCTCCTACAATGAAGAGGATCCACCCTCGGGCTTTTTCCACAGGAAGTATACTCTGTGGGTTCAACCTATTCCAGGGGTCATCTATAAAGGAATGGAATTGTACAGCCCCTGAAGCATGAACCTGGATGTGCTCCAGAAACCCTTGGCTGGGTGTCACAACAAGATCCCGATACCTTAGTGGAATGCCTAAGATGACACTGGACCCATTGATACAGACAGTGGCAACCACCTGTTTCAGATAGCAGGCCATGGCCAGCCCAATCTCTGCACCTTTGCTCACGGAGATCACACCAATTCCTGGTTGTTGGATCTTGAACACAAAGCAAAAAGAAATCAGGTTACATGTTGTCCTCTGGAAAGAAGCTCTCTTGAAGGAAGGCCAGGCAGTCAAAACAATAAAATTCTGGCACTTAGGTTTTCCAACTAGTGAGATCCAGAGACTACTACCTATTTAATAATACCTGCTCAGGTATTATTGTGGGAGCAATTGTATCACTGACCTTGGAACAATCAAAATAAAACCTCATCAAAATAGAATTCTGCAGATAAGGGGTGGTGGCACAGTCCTATAATCTCAACACCAGGGAAATTGAAATAAGAGATTTTTGAGTTCCAATCCTGCTGAGGCTCATAGGGAAATGTAAAATCTGGGTAAACAATCAGGAACTATAGGGAGACTTTGACATAAGATAAATAAACATTTTCACACCTGGAGAAGTGAGTGTTTGGGTCCCTAGCTGGAGGGCCCTACTCTCTAGACTCTAGTCCAAAAAGGCACATCCAGTGCCCCATCCCCACCCACAGAAGCCTCAAAGACCTGGAAGCAGCCTCCCCAGACCCCCAACCACTCCCATGGCATCTGCGACCATCAGAGCCTTGACCCTACTTATAGCTGGAGGATCCCCAAAGCTACATCAGTGACCCTCAGAGGCTAACCTGCACCCATTGGAGGGAGAGATGGATAGAAGACAGTGTAAGAACACATTCAACAACATAAAGAGCAATATTACACCAAAAGGAACTAGTGGTTCTACATTAGCAAGATCTGAACATCCCAACACAGGCAATGCAGAAGAAATGAAAACTTTCCTTAAAGAAGTGGAGGAAAGGAAGAAACCAACAAATCCTGCAAAAGAAGCAAAGAAAAAACAAACAGGCAAAGAAAATGGTTCAAGACTTGAAAACTGAAATAGAGGCAATAAAGAAAACACAAACTGTGGGAATTCTGGAAATGTAAAATCTGGGTGAGCAATCAGGAACTACAGATGCAAGTATAACCAACAGACTACAAGAGATGGAGAGAGAATTTCAGGTGTTGAAGATACTATAGAGGAAATATATTCATCGATCAAAGATAATGTTAAATCCAACAAATTCTTAAAACAAAATATCCAGGAAATCTGGGACACCATGAAAAGACCAAACCTAAGAATAACAGGAATAGAAGAACAAGAAGTCCATTTCAAAGGCACAGGAAATATATTCAACAAACTCATAGAAGAAAACTTCCCCAAACTAAGGAAGGACATGCCTATGAAAGTCCAAGAAGTTTACAGAACACCAAATACACTAGACCAAAGAAAAAGTCCCCTCACCACATAATAATCAAAACACTAAACATAAAGAATAAAGAAATAATATTGAGAGCTGCAAGGAAAAAGGTCAATTATAAAGGCAGACCTATCAGAATTACATCTAGCTTCTCAATGGAAACTCTGAAAGTCAGAAGGTCCTAGATAGATGTTCTGCAGACACTAAGAGACCACAGATGCCAGCCCAGACTACTATATCTAGCAAAACTTTCAATCACCATAGACAAGTCTTCTAGAAAGAAAATTAACAAAGAAATACGGGATCTATCAGAGGTGATGAATCAAATGGACTTAATTGACATCTATAGAACATTCCACCCAAACAGAAAAGAATATACCTTCTTCTCAGCATCTCATGGAACCTTCTCAAAAAT
>JAQHUG010000048.1:9766499-9784824 GCA_028555095.1 Dicrostonyx torquatus
GAAGGAGAAGGAGAAGGAGAAGGAGAAGGAGAAGGAGAAGGAGAAGGAGAAGGAGAAGGAGAAGGAGAAGGAGAAGGAGAAGGAGAAGAAGAAAGAAGAAAGAAAAGGAGGAGGAGGAGGGGAGGAGGAGGAAGAAGGAGGAGGAGGAGGAGGAGGAGCAACACTGCATTTACAGATGTTCAGATGGCCTCACCTGAAAAGCATGGAGCTACAGTATTTCAGGTCTGGAGTTTTCATACTTTGAAATATTTGCACAGACTCTATTGGCAGATAAATTTCAGTGTGGAAATCGAAAATTCACACAGTAGTCCAAAATAACTTTGAAATTTGTGTTGATATTCACATGTTTTAAATTTCAGATTTAATTCTTAAGAATGCTCAACCTTGGTGTTTAGGCTATGAAGCTACTGTGGAATGTTAGATGAGATGGTGCATATCAAATATTGCTAGTGAGTGTAGTGCTTCATAGTCACTGAGCCAACGCAAGGGTAGGGCTGTGCCTTTATTATTTTACCTTTGTTAGCCTGAGCAGATGTATCTAATATTTGAGTGAACATTGTTTATCTACAAAATGATAGACAATGTTAAATTAAGTAGAATCTCAGCTCTCAATTCTGTAGACACCATATGGTATCTACATTTCTCTGTCTCTTCAGTCACTAGCACAAATATCAATACTTTGGGACCTTTCCAAATGAACTAAGTCACAATTCCACTGGTATTTACTTCCTAGGAAAAGGTAGGTTAGGAGGTGTTCTCTTCCATCCTTCTCAAACTTTAATGAGTATAAGAAACACAAAATGCTATTAACTAGGGAATGGAATTTCGATTTTTTATCAGATCTTGGGTGATGCTGAGGTCACTCGACCATGACCCCCATTTCATTGCTGCAGAGATACTTAACTATGTTTTCTAAAAGGACCCCTCCTTTCCAAATTTCTCTCCTGAGCCCAGCTCCTGTCACTGGTTAGTTACTTTCGTCCATCCACTCCTAGCTCTTAACATAACTAGAGCTAGGTCAGGGAATCGGGTTATCACGCCAAGTCAGTTTTGTTGGTAATTACGTTGTTCTCTTGTGCTTCAACTCCAGTACTGAACTTCTGCCTTGGTCTTAGTCTCAGATCCTTTAGTGTAACCTCTGCTAGCATCATATCATGTAGAGACCATCACTGATGTGTGAAAACATCAGCTTCATGGTTCAGGATCAGGGCCAGATAGAACACTGAAGAGCCACTTACGAATGTATCACAAGAGCTTTAAATGTAACATGCCTTGGCTTTTCCTACTGAAGAGAATCACAATATGGGCTTCATGTATTTATTGTCTTCTGTGTGCCAGCAAACAGGAATTACTAATCAACTCAACTTTCCTATCATTCTTAAAATGTAAGCTGTGCTCTGCCCAAGGCTGAACTGATTAGACCAGACACTTGTGGTTTGTCTAGCCTATGATTTTGTGAGATGAATCGAAAAGTATTTTAAGTACCTTGGGATGAGCTAGTAGGAAATTGGCAGCTTCCTCAAAATACTCCAAGTCGATCTCCAGCAGTTTACCAGGCAGGTCTTCATAGGCAAAGTACGCTAATGCCAGCACTGCAAAGCCATGGGAAGCCAATAGACTTGCACGGAATTCAATTAGACCTCCAATATTCCCAAACATGTCAATAATTCCTGGGAAAGGACCTTCTCCTGGGAGAAAAAATAAACAAGAAAATGGGATCAAAAGAGAGTTAAGTACAGCAGGAAAAACAAAGGCTGCACGAATGAGTTGCGGATAGCCACACACTGGTACACACTCTCATATATGCTCACACATACATCCACATGAGAGTGCATGTTTAATCCATCTGAATTTCTACTTCTATTGCAGCTTCTGAAATTGGGGTTGCAAATCCCATATGGATCTATATAAGTGAATGTGGGAGAAATTTGACAATAAAAAACCATTTGAACATGCAGTGGCCAAAATTTAACTCAAAATAAAATGAGAAGTGGTCCCAAGGTGTTTCTGCTGATGCCTGCCAGACTTCACTTTTCCCTGGTTCTGAAGGGACAGCAGGCACACCTCTCTACCTGTGCCAGAATCGAACTAATCCCAGACAGCTGTGGCCTCAAATGCTGGGACTCAGAGTCAAGTTGATTTGCTGTGTGTTATTAACCACAGTATTTTTACTACACATGCATGGTTTTGCTCATAGAGATACATAGTGGCTTAATGACAGAAAACAAGGACTTTTAATGTGTCCCTCCTGCCATTCTTCAGCTTGTGTCAAATTAAAATATTCCTATTGTGTATTGTTAGAATGTCTGATTTTTAAAATTGCTCTTTGACTTACTAACTTGACTTTCATAAAAACTTATTAAATGAACTTTGATTTAGAATGAGGATAGACTTTTGACAAGTTTTTAAATGCATTAAACATACACATGCCATTCTGCATAATTATATGAAGCAGATTTCTTAGCATTGACAACTATGGAAACCAAAATATCAGCCAGTCCTGAAAAACAATGAAGATAATCTAACCATGCTCTATAATCTCATATATTCAACCAAAGTTTAATTCTAGGTAAGCTCCTTCATCCCATCAATGTGTAAATTTGCTTTCTTCTTTAATAAATGATAAAATCATGTGTACACCAAAGAACTGCTTTAAAATCATTTTCTATGCTTTATTATCAGTAACTGTCTGTTTTCTATACCTATTTCATATATTTATATACCCAGGGTCATGCTAAAATTACTACTGCAAGGATTTTTGGAGCCCATTCACTACGGAAGGATACCTTGCTCAGCCTAGATGGGGGGGGCAGACTTGTTTCTGCTTCAATGTGAAGTGACAGACTTTGCTGCCTCCCAAGTGATGGGGGCTAAGAGGGGGGAAAGGTGGAGGGAGTCGGGGGAGGGGAGGGAAGGGAGAACTAGGATTGGTATGCAAAATAAAAAATAAAATAAATTTACTACAGCAAAAAAAGTGGTCACAAGTAGAAAAAAAAATATGTTCTGTAGCAAAGAAAATTATTCTTACCTGGAGGGAGAAAAAGGGCTCCGCGTATGCGACCTTCTTGGATCTGCTTCCGCTGAACCCCAGGGCCTACAAACCAGCGCTGCACTATCTGACTGGCCTTGGGTCTAATTGTGCCTGAATCTTGAAAGCAAACAGAGTCATACAGGTCCAGAGTGATACAAAATGGGCTGTTCATCACCTCTTTCTTCATCAGCCGCTGGAAAGGCCGCTTGGGCTTCAGAGACCAAAAGAGGCCCATTGGATGAACTCCTACATAGTCACCCCCCAAGGCCGCTGCCCGCTCCAGGTCTACCTCTCCAGCCTCGCTGGCCCTGTAGAAGGCTCTGGACTGGAACAGATTCTCCTTCTCATCCTTCAGTGTTGCCTTGATAGTCACTACCTGCAATGGAGGCAGACCAGTTGCTCGGATGGACACGGGCTCATCCACAAGCGCGTTTGAGGGGGTGACTATCAGCTGGATCATTGACAAGCTGGTGAGTGGACCAAGTGGTGCTTCCTCACTGCTGTGAGAGAAGAAACTGAGTTGGAGACTTAAAGTCCAAGGAAAGACGCACGCAAGGCTGTCCTCAAGTCTGATCAAATGAAACTTTGAAGAACTTTAGTATAAAGTGTGTAGAACTGTGAGGAAAAAGGAGAGGAAGAGAGGGGACAAGAGGAAGAGAGAGGAAGCATTGGTGGATCGAGCTAAATGGCCTGGTGAAATCTGTTAAGTAATGAAGAGCAAAACAGTGAATTCAAATGAGATATGAGCCCTGAGATTCATATCTTGCCGATTATAACACTGTAGTTTTGTGGTTTGGGAAACACTGGACATGAATGCTATGAAAGTATGCCTACCATGGGGTGTTTGTGAGGTGTTAAGGGAGGTGGCACATGGGATACAGCTCCAAAACAGTACATCTCTCCAGCCCATTCCAGTCTAGATTATTAAATAATAAGTAATCTATTACAGTGGTGATGTAACTAGGGACACCAAGTCCCCTTTAAAGGTTCTTGGTTTCCCTGCTAAAAGAATTGTAAATGGACACAGAATTGGAGTCAGAAGGAGGAAGAGCGTCCTTGAAAGGAGACTAAATACAGAGAGATAGAAAATTAGACTTTTAAAAATCATACTTATTTACTGTGTGTGTGTGTGTGTGTGTGTGTGTGTGCGTGCGTGCATGTGCATGCCTGGGTACATGTCGTCAGAGGACAAACCATGGGAGTCCATTTTCTCCTCCTCCCATCATGTGTGTCCCAGAGACCATACTCAGATTATCAGACTCGAAGGCAAGCACTCTTAACCTACTGAGTCATCTTGCTGCCTGGGAAGTTACACTTTCTAATAAAGCAAAATTAAAAACTTCTTGGGAAGACAAGGCAAAAATAAAGGAAAAGGAGGAAGAGTGCTCTCTAGATTTCTGTCCCTGCTAGGTGAATATTTCTTTCCCATAATTTCCAGTTCCCAAGTAATCACTCAGAGTCTTAATATTGATTATAAATGCTCATCTGATAACTCAGGCTTGTTACTAGCTAACTCTTAATTTTAAATTAACCCGTATTCCTTATCTACTCTCTGCCTCAGGGCTCATGGCTTGTTACCTCATTTTCCACACGTCCTGCTTCCTGAGCGTCAGGCTGGCAACTCCTCAGTCTGCCCCTCTTCCTGCCAGTATTCTCCTAGTCTGGCTCTCCTGCCCAACCTTATTCTGTTCAGCTATTTGCCAATCAACTTCTTTATTAAACCAATCACAGTGACATATATTCACGAAGTTTAATAATTATTCCATAATGATTAGTCCCTTGCAGCTTTTATTGGAAAAGTACAAAATTGCCCTCTTCCAAAAATGACCCAGACCTTGGGCATGAAACCAGTGTTCCACCCCTTAGAACTAACTAAGAGAGAAAATATTTACCTAAGTATTGTTTGGTTTATAGTCAAACATAATGAATCATACCAGCAGTCCCACTCTTTGAGAGGTAGAGGCAGGAGGATCATTACAAGTTTGAGGACAGCCTGGACTACATAGCAAGTTCCAGGCTAGGTTGAGTGGTCACATAGTAAGACTTTGGTTTTCTCTCTGAGTCTCTGTCTCTCTCTCACACACACATATATATGTGTGTATGTATATACACATAATCTGGTTGTCTTAGTTAGAGTTTCTATGCTGTGAAGAGACACCATGACCATGCCAACTCTTATAAAAGAAAACATTTAGTTGAGGCCAGTAGACAGTTTCAGAATTTTAGTCCATTATCATCATGGTGGTACATAGTGACATGCAGACAGACATGGTGCTAGAGAAGGAACTGAGAGTTCTAAGTCTTGATTCACAGGCAACATGAAGTGAACTTTGTATCATACTGAACATAACTTGAGTGGAGGGAACCTTAAAGCCCACCCCACAATGACACACTTCCTCCAAGGCCATACCTACTACAACAAAGCCACACCTCCTAATAGTGCCACTCCCTTTGAATTTATAGGGACCAATTACGTTCAAACGACCACACAGGTCTAACTTTGTATGAACTGAGAGTTCCTGTGTGGTATCAAACACACAATGTGACTTAGACAACAAGAAATACTGTTTATTTGTTGTTATCAGCCTGTCTTTTAGTCTTGTGCTGGGAATGGATAACAGTATTTTGCTGCCATCCACTTAACCTTTGGTTTTATTACCTTCAGGCCAGAATGGAACAGCTAATTGTGTTCACTATCCTCAATTTACTCTTTGGCTCTGGGGCCCATCTAGAGCCTCTGGTCCATGTCTAAATTCACAATTAGTCAAAAGTAGCAGGTCGATTTTTATCACTTGTTGAGAGGCCTGTGGTAGGTGTTGGGTTTTGTTTGTTGGTTGGTTGGTTTTGAGATAGGATCTAATCAGTTCAGGAAGGTCTTAAACTCACTGTGTAGTTAAGGCTTGCCTTAAACTCCTGATCCTCTGGCCTCTACTAGCTCCCAAGGACTGAATTTCTTTTTAATATAGCACTGGAAGGACAGTGCCTGAAACACCCAAAACACACACACACACACACACACACACACACACACACATTTCCCTTAAAGAAATAGCTTTTGATATATTGCCCAGGCTAGCCTCATTTCATGAGTTGAAATAATTCTCTTTCCTTGGCTTCTCAAGTAGCTGAATATTACACCTGCTTCTGAAAAAAATCATTTTTTACATACAAAGTAACATTTTCTCCTTGGCTATTTCCTATTTTACACTCTCTCCCCAGAGAACTGTGCATCCAAGCTTTTCTTTGCTTCTGTACTGACAGAGGTTTTTCTACTTATCAGTATATACCTTTGTTTTGCATTTCCCATAAAATAAAACGAAGGACCTCTGTAGAGGAGGCACTTCCTGCTACACTTACCTTAAAGATGCTGCTGGATAACAATTTGTACAGCTCATTTGTCCTTCCCCTTATGAACCTGCTAACTCCCTCAGTGAGACTAGCTAGGACGAGCACCTACCAGACAGTCTTTTCTCCTTTGGCTATCTATCTCCGCTGGGAGCTAGAACAAGAAACGGAGGACCATTTCTCCGCTGCAGCAGCATCACTGGATAATCGGGGGCCTTTGTGCTCTTCCTCTCAGTAGAGGACATTAGATTGTCCCTGGGCTCATCAGCTTTGTAGGCCATACATGTATCAGCCTGGATTTATATCTTTCTAACTAGAGAACAGGAGATAGTTTGACTGGTTGTTGACTTAATATTTTACTTTGATTCTGGGAGCCTGCTATTTTACCTACAGAGCCACAAGACACACAGTTTTCTAGTTTCCTTGTTTTGTAGGATGCCCTGAAAAATATCAAGTGGCATACTAAACATATTGTACAGTATATCTACTGGAAAGTTTACCTTTCAAGTTGCTCTGATTGCACCCCTCAATTAATAGGGAGCAAATTTACTGGAAGAAAAAGCAAAGCTCCCTTTATTTTTGCCTCTGGTCTACCCCAGAACATTGTTCAATGCCTATTCTTTGCTATTTTGGAATGGAATAATTCCTCTCCTGATAAAGCCCTGGAGAAATGGTTCTCATTTAGAAGGTGGTACAGGTAAATATAAAAGGAAAGAGATGCAAGGAGACAGGTCTCAGAAGGCTATAGTCTGTAAATGGGGGGATATAGCTGTTGTGTCTCAGCTATTGAGTGTTGATATTTTATCTTTTAATTTTCCTGGAGACCCTATTAAATACTTTAATTTACTGATTCTGACTTGCCAGGAATTACATATAATGGTCAGTGTTCTCCTAAGACCACATTTCTACCTTTTACACTGAGGTAAGTGGAAAATTATAGTGAAACGTTATATGTAGAAGTTGTCCTAAGAGGAACCATGTGGTTTTGAAATAAGAAAACGTGTGAAATAAACAAAGAAGGGCTTGTTGATCAGCCAACTGAGTATGCAGATGAACGGTGTCTCAGGTTTTCCAACCAACAAAGAGTCCAAAGGTTCATGTGACTGGTAACCCTATAATCATAACACCTGGAAAGTGAGCTAAACAAAGGCACCTTCACAGGTGGGTAAGGCATAGTGTATGTCGGTAAAGATGTGGTGGGAATTCAAGCCAATGTTCTAGGGTTTGCCTTTCTACCAATGATTATCAGTTTGGCAGACCTAACATATAATCAGGCCTATTTATTGTTCTTTCATTATGTAACACTCCCTTAGAGATCCAACGGACACACAAAAACATCCAGGATTAAAATGCAAATACACACACACACACTAATACTTTATACACTTCAGAGTCAACTAAGGGTCTGAAGAATGTTAGTCTTTCAAAACTATCACTAGGGTGTCTGCAGGGGCTTTAATGTGTGTGTAGGGAGGCAGGGACACATATTCATCTGATTGTGATGCTGACATTCACAATGATGGACAGTGTCTAAGTAGCCCTGTTAGTGATTTCTCTATAGGTCTCTCATCTGTTGGGGGCCGATGCTAGCCTGGACCCTCAATTATTTCTCTCGACCAGACCCCAACATAAACTATCTCTCTGGACTCGCATGGAGGCATGGAAATAAAGACATGACTCACATGGTTTCATCGGGAGGGAGATTCTCAGAAATCCCTCATGATATCCTGAGTTCATCCTGAAAAATTTCTCTCGTTTATTCTCCAAACAGTCTTTATACCAAACCTTAACTTAGGGGACATACATTAGCATTCTGTCTCCTAGGTAACCAGGTGAATGGCTTTCTGTCACATCCACAACCACCTGTCTGCTGTGTATGTGAGCTGTCAAGTAGGTTTGAATTAGCATCTCTATCAGGCATCCTCCAAATTACAAAGGAAGGAGCAAAACATCCTGACCTTTTGTTAGGTTAGTGACAGCCTGTCTGGAAGTGTATGTGACCCTTCTCAGGTGTGGCCTATGGCTTGATAGCTTGGCTGTCACACCATGTAGAAATATGGGGCTACACTCATCTGCATGCAACAGTACATAAAAGTACAATGTTCAGTTGATTGAGTCCATTCTGATTTTGCATGCGAGATAGATGCTCTTGATGGTTAGTGAGCACTATATGCACAAAGAGAACACCAGGTGGGAAAATTTTGCCTTTCCCTCTCTATTCACTTCCAGTAAATTCTTCCTAACTCTGTGGGGTGAACTAAGGGGCTGAACCAACTTTATTTGTATAATTGAAAATTAGGGAGAAATTTGCATTCTTGAAATGAATTTTTACGCACTGTCAATCAGCTGCACACTGGCACTTTCTATTGCTATAAACATGGAAATTATAAATCACGTTTTAAAAAAGCTTTGTATTAAGAAATTGTTGCTTGGTGTGCAGATTTCTTTTGACTAATATTTATTGAGCTTTTTAAATATCATATCTTGTGGTATTTGTATTTTTTTAAACTGACCAATAAGGTAATGCTGAAGATGAATTTAATGTGGTAGAGAAGTGTAGAAATCAGGGTCAATTCTCTTAAAATTATTGATGAGGAATTACTATAATCTTAGACACTTCTCATAATGCCACACTTCTAAAATTCTGTCTTCACAAAGAACCCACTTCTTGGCATTGCAGTAGCTGTCATGTAATTTGTCCTATTCCATTTTGGATAGTCCATTAAACAGTTCTAAGACTATAACAAATTTTCAAAGAAAGCATGGTTTTATGAATTAGAAAACTGACTTTTTAACTAGTTTCATTTGACCCGATGCAAAAACTTTATTTTCCCCAAACAGGAAAAGAAATTTGAGGCTCAGTGGGTAAAGACACCTGCCTCCAACTCAAGCTATCTGAGTTCTGCCCCCAGACCCATATGGCCAAAGGAGAGAATCCAGTACTTCAAGTTGTCTCCTGATTGCTATACATGCTCTATAACACATACATGTATATAATCACAATGGCACATATATGTATACAGCACTAGGGCACATACATGTGTACAATCACTATGACACATACATGTGTACAATCACTATGACACATGCATGTATACAATCACTATGACACATACATGTATACAATCACTATGACACATACATGTATACAATCACTATGACACATGTATACAGCACTATGACACATCCACATACACAACACTATGGCAATACATACATGCACTATGGCTATGGCACATACATGTATATATCACTATGGCAATACATATATGCATGCAATTTGACTCATGCAAGTATACATACACAAATACCTGTAACTTCAAGATTACTAAAGGAATAGAGACATGATAGTTCATTACTCCTCTCCTTTTCCTTTTTCTATGCTTTCTGATGTTTAATGTATAATTTTCTTTCTCTTACTATAATATGTTTAGTTAAATATACTCCCTAGTGGCATTTGGCAGAATAGAAAATGGAAATAATTAAATTATAGTTCACAGACTTATATACACACAATGCCATGCCTTTTCTACTTGTCTAGATTAAAATTATTTCCCTTTAGTGCTTTTGTTCCTCTGAGTGGCAAAAATGTAACTGTAGAATTTAAAGCACTTTTGTTTTTTTTTCTTGGATCCTAAGGAAGTTTCCCATGACTTCCCCAGTGCTAAGGAAACCTTACCCATGTAACATGATGCTTTCTTCTAAGCCTGCTTTGCAAATATGCTGAGTTGAGATACCTAACAGGGAGATATGCATGTAATATAAGTCTGTAAATAAAGTTCAGGGATAGATGGAATACAAGAACTGTGGTGAACTAAAAGCTGCCTGTCCAATATAACGGTGTTTAAATACACTGCATTAGAAAAAAAAAAAAACGAACAACAAAAACGCCGCTAAGCACGCAGGTGCACACCTGTAGTTTAAGCAATTCTGGAGACCGAAGAGAAGGATCACACTAACTCAAGAGCTTGCAGGTAGCTAGCTCAAGCAGCTAGTGAGGCTCAGCATCAAATAACAATTGAGTATCAACCAACAATATACACCCCCATATGTCTTCAACAGTGCATATTCCCCCATGAAGTTTCCTGTAACTCAAAAGCTGGGAAAAGGTTTAGCTTTCCTATTTCTGGCATGTCATATTTGTCTGAGGCAACAGACATAGATTAGCTTCCCTGGGTAAAGAAAAGGCAAGAAAGAAAATTGCAAATACTAAAATTAGAGGGTGGACAGTCAAGACCATTAATTAATAACATTAGTGTTATGTGGAAGTTGACGTTACTCTTTCAAATAAAAAACCTCAAAACTTTCTTGTTCTGACATCTTTGATTAATCTGTATGAATTTTCTTATATTTGATTTTCATAATCTGATTTTCAGTGAGATCCTGCCTAATTTATATATGAATTATCTATATTAATACCTTGAAATTTACAACTAACTTACTATACTAAACAGTTTAACCAACCATCTCATTCCAGACTTACCATGCAATAGAATAAATATAAATCCTTACCTATTAATAATAAAGTAAAAATATATATCTTTATCTGTTTCTACCCTTTATGTTCTAGGTATAATATTAATTCATTAAAAACATATAAAATCAAAACTTAGTTCCTCACTTACAGTTACCCATTTTAACTGCTCAATACCAAATATAGTTTAGTGACTACTATGTTCGACAATGCAAACAAAGACACTCCCGTCATCATGGACTTCTCCATTGGAGAGCACTGCTCCAGAGTTTGTAAATGCCTCAAGCGCAGAAATTTGCCTTATTTAGCATTGCATCCATTCCTAGCCCCGTGCCTGGAACAAAGCTGTTAATAAATGTTTAATGGGTCACCTTGAAGAATGAATATCAAAAAGGAGGAAAATTTCTCAAAGAGAATATATGATTTTATAAAGAGCCCAACAGAATTTCTATGAGATTCTTCTGAAGATGGGATCAATTTTCTAAGTGTTCTGAATTATTTGCCCCAGAAGGCAAATATGGGTCTTTCATTGTATCAAGAAAAAAATAGACAGAGAAGTTAAAGGGCATGCAGCGATAACCCTCCCCTGCCTTGTCCGGGATTAACCCTGGAGTGGCTGGGGAAAAGCCTTCCACCACTTGGACGCAGAAGAATTTGAAGCTGAACGTGAAAGCCTGAGTGTGGAGCTGATCTCCAATCTCAGCATGAAAGCCCAGACTCCCAAGGTTAGGAGACTAAAATGTAATTTGGGACCACTGTTACTTTATGAAAGAAAAAGAAAGGAAGGAAGGAAGGAAGGAAGGCAGGAAGAAAGAAAGAAAGAAAGAAAGAAAGAAAGAAAGAAAGAAAGAAAGAAAGAAAGAAAGAAAGGAAAGAAGGAAGGAAGGAAGAAAGACCATTTTTTATTTTACATACCAATCCCAGTTCTCTCTGTCCCTCTCCTCCTCCTGTCCCCCCCACCTTTCGCTCACTTCACCCCTCAACTTCTCTTCCGAGAGCTTGAGACCTCCCATGGGGAGTCAACAAAGTCTGTCACTTCACATTGAGGTAGGACCAAGGCCCTCCTCCCTGTATCTAGGCTGAGCAAGGCATCTCTCCATAGGGAATGGGATCCAAAAAGTCAGTTCTTGCAGTAGGGATAAATACTGGTTCCATGCCAGTGATCCCACAAACTGCCCAAGCCACACAACTGTCACCCACCACAGAAGTCCTAATTTGGCCATATTCAGGCTCCCCAGTTGTCAGTCCAGAGTTAGTAAGCTCAGGTCAGCTATTTCTGTGTGCTTCCCCATCGTGGTCTTGACCCCTTTGCTCATATCATTGCTTCTCCCTCTCTTCAGCTTGATTCCAGGAGCTCAGCTCAGTCCTTAGCTGTGGATCTCTGCACCTGCTTCCATCAGTTACTGAATGAAGGTTCTATGATGACAATTAAGGTGGTAATCAATCCAACTAACAGGGGAAGGGCAATTAAGGCACCCTCTCCACTATTGGGGCCACTGTTACTTGATTGGAAATACAGCCAAGATGTAACAAAGAATGAAAGGAAACAAAGCATCTCTGACTGCAGATAAAGTTAATCAGAAACCAGTTCTCGGGCTCTTTGTTCTCCACAGTAGTTCCTTGCTGTTTCTTCACTCTGAGAACACGCCATCCTTCACTCCAAGAGCATTTTCGCCACCCCGGCGTATTTTCCCAGCACTCGCACACTAAATTCCAGGATAAAAATCTCTCTAAAAGTCAATTAACAGTCTCTTCGTGCACTTGTATTTAGTATACTCTGACTCTTGCCTTCAAGTTGTGCCTTTTGCCTCATAGATGTTCCTAAAAACTTAAGTCTGCATTTCTGACTAACAAACCACCTACTATGGCGATTTCTAGCTAGATCCTCAGAGAATCTGTTGCCAGGTGTAATTAGAGAAACACACTTAGCAGAATGTCAGCCAGCGTTCCTAGCTCCCTGCATAGAGATGCCTCCTACTAGAAAACAACCAAATAAACCAACCTGTCCTCCCAGCAGGCCCGGTGAGTTCAGATACACAGCATTGGGCAGGATGGCTTGTCCTTGAGGAACAACAGAGGAACCCTTCAGAGCTACATGGAGCTTGTAAATGCCTATCATCCAGAGCACTGCAGCTTATTGGTGAAGGTCACAGATGTCTCCAGGGAAGCCACCACCAGCTCCTCTTTGTCAGGTCCCCAGAGTCAACGATGCAGCAGGAGCCACCACGGAGTCGAAGCTGAGCTTCTCTTCTTGGCTGCCTTTCAACTGAGGTGTTCCAGGATGGAGGTTGATATTTCAAACCTTTTCTCTTGGCTCCTCCTTTCATCTCCTGGCCCTGGCCTTTTTGCTTTTGTTTTTGATTTTTCCCTTCTATGGCAGTAATCTCATAAGCAGGTTTTCCCCTTTCCATCCTTGCAGTGGTATGAGTCAGAGAAAAAAAAGGTTTATATGAGGAGTGTGTTTTTTTTTAAAACTACTGCTAGGGCCCACACCTGAAAGCTATGACTTGGCTGGTCTGGGATAAGGCCCTGGAAAATTTACGATACACTGAAGCAGAGCATGACAAATTCCTCCAAGTTGAAAGCTTACAGGTTTAGGAAAGTAACATGCATAGTTACCAATAGCAACTGCTTTAAAGAACGTGGTGCTTTAAAAGTTATTTAAGTGTCTTCTGTATTAAGAGTATATACTAGCCATGAAGTTTCCCACAAATATTCCTCCGAGGCAACATTACATTTCCCAGCCCGCCTTGCAGCTGTGTAGAACAATGTAACCAAGAATCTGTGTCAATGATGCCTTGGTCCTTTGGGGCTACCAGACCCCAAAGGTATGACAAAATACCTTTGAATGGGTAATGTGTAAGTAATAGAAAATTATTTCTCACCATTCTGGAATCTCAGAAGTTCAAGACCAGTAAGGACTCATGAGGCATCTGATGGAGGCGGGCTCTCTGCTCCAAAAGTGGCATCTTATCACTGCATCCTCATCAAAATGACGTTCACAGGCATCATTCTACCAACATTCTGGTCACAGAGAAAGGTCATTACTTAAAGCTGTCCCCACAGTGCTCTTTTGTGACTCCTCACTAGAATCACTTTGAATGTCTTTGTTATGACGGCTTGTCTCGAAATTCGAACCCTTTGTGCGGTTCCAGGTACTGGTTTGGCTCCTGGAATACAATGCCCTGGAATGGAGCATTTATGAACAATGCAAACGTGTAGCTCCTAGTCGTGAAGACTAAGAAGTACAAGATCGGGGTGCTGGCAAATCCAGTGGCTGGTGAGGATGCCTCTCTGCCACACCGATGGCACCTTGTCTGCCGCTCGCACAAATCGGCTCCCTTCCTCGTCGTTTGTAAGGACACTAATCCTACCGTGTCCACAGAGTCTTCATGATTTAATCACTTACTGAAAAGCCCGCTCTTGCTGCCCCCTCCTGTCTTCCAACAGTTTATCAGAATAGTGTATTGGTTGTTTTCTCTGATGAGCCTGATTCCCACAGAAAATTGATATTACTATTCTTTTCTTCTTGAAATCATTTGGAGCAACACAGTGAAAACGATCAATTTCGTTTAAATGTTTAAAATGATCATGTCTTCAAGAACATTGAAATAAGTTTAGATTTTTAAAAATTTACATTAACATCTTTACTGTGTTAAGAGCAAAATCCAGTACACATAGAGCCTTCAATTCTGCCACTTTGCATGGTGAATGAGGCAGGTGGACATGTGTGGGCAGGACACTGTGCTGTGGTGGCAGGGGAGCAGATTTTTCTTCTGTGGAGACTGTAACTGGGGATTTTTCTGCCAAGCTGCAGCCTCTCCTTGGTCCTCTCAGGCTGTAGACCTGAACTCAACCCTCTTACCCAGAATGCACTTCACAGAGAGGATAGCTCCTGAGTCTAAATAAGACAAGTGGCATGGCCCAGTCTCTTAACCATTAATGCGGAGGCTAGGTTTCAACATCAGAATTTTAGGGAGACACCAATATTTACACACATGCATATTTAATGTCTAAGCTTTGGGACCTGGGATAAAAGTAAAAATTAAGATTAGTGTATAATATTATAAATGTAAAATTAATAAACCAAGACAATGAGCAATTCAATAAAATACATTTTATACTGCTACTTGAAGTATACCTTTATAAGACAAAAGTATATTCATAAAATTAAAATATTTCTAAGCCCTAGAAGTCAGCAAATGTAAAAATAACTTATTGGTATTATCATACCATATAACTGTGTGTGCTTTTACTTGGTCAGTGTGAAGCTTGAAGCTGAAATGCTTCCCGAAGGATCATGTTAATATTATCAACTTGATTGAAACTAAAATTATCTAGGAAACAAACCCCTGGCCATTCCTGTGATAGAGTCCATAGACTGGGTTGAGCTAGACAGACCCACCCTAATGAGGGTGACCCCTTCTATGGACTGGACTCGGGGCCTGGATAAAAACCAGAAAACAAGAAGAGCACCAACATTATTCTCCTTCTGCTTCCTGACTACAGACATAACGTGGCCAGTTCTTCCAGCTCCTGAGCTTATGACTCCCACCTTGGTGGACTGCATCCCTAAACCGTGAGTCAAAATCAAGCCAAAATTAAGTTGCTTTGTCAAATACTTTGTCACAGTAACAGCCCATACAAGAAATTGGTGTTGAGTAGTGGGGCCATTGTGGTATGACCTTGTGGCTTTTGGAACTCACTAACAGGACGAATGTAGAATTGTGACTTAGGAATCCCTAGAATGCTTTACCCAGAGCTCACTGATCTGTCTGGTGAGACTTTGGAAGGCCAGGTTGACAAATGCACACTATGGAAGTCTTGCCCAGGGCTCTGTCTTAGTTAGGCTTTCGATTGCTGTGAAGAGTCACCATGACCACAACAACTCTTTAGAAGGGAACCATTTAATTGGGTGGATTTCAGTTTCAGAGGTTTAGTCCATTGTCATCATGGTGGGACACTGCAGATTGCAGGAAGACATGATGCTGGAGAGGTAGCTGAGAGTTCTACATATTACAAAGGCAACAGGAAGTGAACTAAGACACAGGATGGAATCTTGAACATAGGAGCCCTCAAAGCCGGTTCCCACAGTGACACACTTCCTCCAAAAGGACCACACCTACCACAGCACTCTAATAGTGGCACTCCCTTTGGGGTCCATTTCCCTTCAAACTGCCTCAGGCTCTATCAGGATCCTGGCTAGAGCTATTGACATGACACATTCTGGCAGAGAATTCTGTCCTTGTACTGAGGACTTTAGTGAGGCTGAGTTAAAAGTGATTGACTAATTTGTTTAGCAGAGTAAATCTCAAGAAAGGATTAATATTCAGGTTGTGTTACAGTTTTTACTCCTCTTTATTCAGGTCTACAGGGTAAGAGCAAGAAATAGAAATGAAGGCTAAGTGGGGAAAGGTCGTTTGCTGGAGAAACGAGGGAATTTAAGGTGGCAGACAGGAATGGTGTTGAAAATCAGCTGTAACGGTTAGATTAGCACCATTTAATGGAAGTCTGTTCTGTGCTTACAGAATAGCAAGGGTGCTTTTAGGGTGGACCTTACCCACCAAAGGATCTGCTTTCTGAAAATCCAAATTTATTTAAGGGAAAAAAATTCAATTGAGAATATAGCTGAATAGATTTTCTGCTCAGAAACAACAACACGGGGGAGTGTTTCTCCACGACCAATCTGAAAGGCACACAGAGGCCAATGCAACTGTGTTTCAAGAAGATTGGACTCCACCTGGAGTCAGCATCAGTGTCAGAATATTGGCAGTACTGTCCATGTAGCAGTGGTTTCATAGGCATAAAAATAAGCAAAAATGAGGGGAGGGGAAGTTCTGGATGCCTATGTTAAGTTTTCAGAAAGATTCTTAGGAAAAGCAATGTGGATACAGATTAGATTCTCTAGGATGGCACTGGAGGCTGTCTGAAGGTAAAGTCCAAGATACAGTAGCAATCTCAAGATGTCAGAGAAGTCGGGACATGAGGACAGTCATCAAGTGGATGAAGTGTAGTCTGCCCAAGAGAGATGCTGTGTGTGCCACAATCTACTCAAGGTCTTTGGAGCCCAGATAATTTCATCACACGTGTCAAGAGCTGGATATGGGATTTTAGGAGTTGGTGTTTGCCCTCCTGGGTTTGAGTCTTCCTTTGGTCTGAGATTTTTTTTTTACTATGCTTTCTTTTTGCTCTTTTTGAATAGGGCTGTTTCTTCATTCTGTGTTGGAAGTATGGCTTGCTTTGATGTTCTAGGTGCACACAGTTAAGAGGTTGTATGAGTCTCAGGAGGAATTCTTCACTTACACTTTCAAACTGTGCTGGAATTACTGAAAGACGTTGATTATACTGCAATGGATCGGCAGGCTAGGCATAAGTCAGTGGGTTGCCTGGATTTTAGAGAAGTACTTGTTCAGTTAGAGTTATTTTTCATTCACTTTTCTGGTATGTAATTCAATCTTGTGAATAAGGGAAATTCAGATTGGTCAGCATAGTGTTTGGGAAGGTTTCTTGGATAGTCAAACATATGTGGGCTATCCAAGTAAGGGCAGCTCTGGTTGACCAAAGTTCAGTACTAGTCAGGGGTGAGACTTCAACTCTGTAGTGTGACAAACTTTCACAGGCAGACACTTGGAAAGACATATGGAGTTCCCATTTGGGATTTCGAATCTTTTAGTAATAGGCTTTGTTCCACAGTATTAATGAATCAATCCTTTGAAGAATTGATAAAATGATAGCATTATTAGGAAGTAGTAGTAGAGAAAAGTCAGTGTGATCTATTTCAGTGGAGTGGATCACTGTTAGCAGGCCCATAAAGATATCTGTCCTCACTGGTACTACTGCCATTTCCCCTTCCTCCCAACTTTCTTTTCCTTACTCTTCCTTCCTTCTTTCCTCCTTCTTCTTCTTCTTCTTCTTCTTCTTCTTCTTCTTCTTCTTCTTCTTCTTCTTCTTCTTCTTCTTCTTCTTCTTTCTCCTTCTCTTCTTCTTCTCCTCCTCCTTCTCCTCCTTCTTCTCCTCCTCCTTCTCCTCCTTCTTCTTCCCTCCTTCCTGACTCCTTTTCTTCTTTCCTTCCTCCTCCTTCCTCTCCTGTGAGGCAAACAACCTCTGCTACATGTTCCTGCCACCACAATAATGCTTAAGCTAAAATCTGTGCCTCACCACAGGTCACAATTCATACAATATTTTTCTGAGACCACTTCAGTAAAAGCACAGATTGTATTGTCATAACTAATATTTTCACCAAATTTTTGGTCTATTTGAAATAAATTTCTGGGCAGATATCTTTATTATAGTAATTAGGTTCTTATGCTATATAATTTGGAGAAATGTTGCTCTCTGGTGGCTGTAGAAAGTTGAGTGCTTGCTAGGATGTTGCCCTTGCTTCCCCTCTGCTCCATGGTACCTGTGCTCTCTGTCAAAACAAACTCAGATGAGACACACGGTGTTTTCCCGTAGATGCTAGGCAGGCTTTATTA